>VZTI01002488.1:321711-340530 GCA_013397865.1 Struthidea cinerea | reverse complement strand
TGATGGGATTCATCCAAGAATCCCCAAAGAGCTGGCTGACGGCATANATGGGATTCATCCAAGAATCCCCAAAGAGCTGGCTGACGGCATAGCAAAACCTCTTTCAATGATTTTTGACTGGTCTTGGGAATCCAGAGAGGTCCCAGCTGACTGGAAGCTGGAAAACATTGTGATTTTCAAGAAGGGCAAGAAGGACCCTGGAAACTACAGGTCTGTCACTCTCACTTCAGTGCCTGGTAAAGCTATGGAGAAGGTTATTCTGGGTCCTATTGAAAAACACCAGAAAGACAACACAGTCACTGGTCACAGCCAGTATGGCTTCATGAGAGGAAAGTCCTGCTTATCAAACCTTGTTTTCTTTTATGACAAGGTAACCCAAGTAGTGGACCAAGGGAAGCCACTTGATGAGATCATTCTGGATTTCAGCAAAGCTTTTGATCCTGTGTCTCATAGGATCCTTCTGGACAAAATGTCCAGCACTCAGCTGGATAAACATGTCATGTGATGGGTGAGAAACTGGCTCATGGGTCAGGCACAAAGGGTGACAGTGACTAGGGTGACATCAGACTGGTGACCTAGTCACCCACCTCGTCACTAGTGGGGTCCCACAGGGCTCCATCTTCAGCCCAGTTCTCTCCCACGTCATCATAAATGACGTGGATGCAGGACTGGAAGGGATACTGAGCAAGTTTGCAGATGATACAAAACTGGGAGGAGCTGTTGACTTCATAGAAGGCACAGAGGCCCTGCAGAGAGACCACAAAAAATTTACAGGATTGGGCAATCACCAACCACATGAAATTCAACAAGGGAAAGTGCTGGATTCTGCACCTGGGATGCACCAACCCTGGAAGTACAGACAGACTGGGGAATGAGATGCTGGAAAGCAGTGCCACAGAAAGGGAACTTGGGGGTCCTGGTCAATGGCAAGTTGAACATGAGTCAGCAGTGCCCTGGAGCCAGGAGGGCCAAGTGTGTCCTGGGGGGCATCAGGCACAGCATCGCCAGCTGGACAAGGGAGGGGATTGTCCTGCTCTGCTCTGACCTGGGGCAGCCTCTGCTCGAGTGCTGGGGACAGTTTTGGGCACTACAATACAAAAAAGACATTAAACTATTAGAGAGAGTCCAAAGGAGGTCAACAAAGACGCTGAAGAGCCCTTGAGGGGAAGTCGTATGAGGAGCGGCTGAGGTCACTTGGTCTGTTCAGCCTGGAGAAGAGGAGACTGAGGAGACTGTAAGGGGAAGAGGAGGGGCAGGCCCTGATCTCTTCTCTCTGGTGGACAGTGACAGGACCTGCAGGAATGGCCTGAATCTGTGTCAGGGGAGGTTTAGGCTGGATATTAGAAATAGTTTTTCACCCAGAGAGTGACTGGGCACTGGAACAGGGTCCCCAGGGAAGTGGTCACAGCACCAAGCCTGACAGAGCTCAAGTGTTTGGACAACACTCTTGTTATGGTGTGACTCTTGGGGATGGTGCTGTGCAGGACCAGGAGTTTCATTTGATGATCCTTGTGGGTCCCTTTCAACTCAGCTTATTCTGTGATTCTGTTCCTGGAACAGCCAGTGTGCAAGACGTTATCTATGCCTACAGCATACGCTACGTAAGAGAACAAGTTACATAAAAAGAGTGTCACAGCAGGAGAAAGTCCATGTATGTCCATGTATAATAGCTTTTAGATCATAAATACATACTGTTCACCTCCAAATATGGCTTCCAACCCACAGTTACTCATTTGCTATTTTTCTCAGACACCATAAACTAAGTGACTCTAGGGGTGTTCTGAAAAAAATACAGGGTTTCCCTGCAATAGATCTTATCAAAAGGAAGTGTCTCTATGCAAAAGGGAATAGCAGGAAAGTGAATAGGAAATACCATCATTTTCATGAATGTAAAATGGCAGTAATCCTTTAAATCACAAAGAATGTGCCTTTTTTATTCTGTACTATGCTAATCACCCTCACTTAAACTAAGCCCCAATATCCTACTTCATACAGTGCAGAAACTGGGAAAAAATTACTCTTCAAACAATGAAACACTTCAGAAAGTACTTCCAAGTTTATGCTGAACCTTAAGTCTAAATATATATCTAATGATACATATATGTGAATGGTTTATGTACATATTTACATGTCCATACACACACTCTCCCTTCTATCGTGATGCACAAAAAGGAAAGATACTGTAGTACACAGAAGAATAAATGGGTCATACTACTAACAGTCAAATACTTGAATTTTTGTTAACTATTCTGTCTCTTATAACAGCTTCTGAAATATCTATGTAAATATGCATAGACATTCTATAATCATTGAAATGAGATTTAAAGCTTAGCCATTGCCAAGGGTTAGTTAGCATTTCTACACTTGTTATAATAACTTGTCAATAAATTCTGTAGTATTGTTTAAAAATTATAATTAGAAAACTTATAATGCATAGTCTGTCATGCTTGTCATCTATCACAGGTTTTAGTGCAGTACATCTGATGCAGAATTCCAGAGTAAAATAACGAGCAATGACAGGAATGCCAGTCTCTGTCTTTCTGATGATTAAAAGGCTGAGTGCTCTCCAGCAGCAGCCTGCTGTCAGTAAAAACGAATCTGAAACAGATGCCAACCACATCAACAGCTTGAGCCATATACATTTTTTATTAGACAAAGACAGAAATCATGATGGAAGTAAACAGGTACAAGGCACACCAAAGAATACCACCATTACACCCCAAATTCAAAATATAGTTATTAGTACTGTATGTCCAAACTGACTGATATGAACTCTGTTCATATCTAAGCCTGTAAAACCAGTATGTTTAGTGTTAAAACTAAGAATACAAATAGAAGTTGGAACAGGCTGTTGTAGTTTTATATTTAACGTCTGTCAATCTTGGACATTGTTTTACTAACACATGAACAGAAAGATCTATTTACTCACACTGGAGTACAAATTTCAGTTTTCTTTTGTTTTCTTTGCTATCTGAACTTTATATCAAAATAATGTGCATATACTAGTGAATATACGGCTAAAACGCTCTTTCACTACTACCCACCTCCCTAGGAAGACCACAAACTTCTAGCTTTGGCTAATAATATGCTGGAGAAAAGAAAAACAATCTCTCAACTACAGGAACAAAAAACTGTCTTCTCAAAGTTTTTTTTGTCCTCAAAACTGAGTGTTTTGGAATAATACTTGTTTGATCATATTTCAGTGTCTCTCTATTTCAAAATTGTGGGGTTTGTTTTCATGTTACTACCCACTTACTGAGATGTTCCATTTAGCTAGATACCAAAATTTGTTTGGGACTCCTGCAAATGTGCAGTTCTATTTCAAGAGAGAAGTGCCTGAAAACTGGATAAAGTAAACACCACCTCCATCTTCAAGAAGGGTAAGAAGAAGGACCCAGACAACAGGCCAGTCAGCTTTACCTTGATCTCTGGGAAAGTGAGGGGCACCTTTCTGGAAACCATTTCCAGATATATTAAGGACAAAAATAAAAATTATGAGGAGTGGTCACAGCATGGCTTTACCAAGAAGAAGAAGTCATTCTTGACTAACCTGACAAAGTTCAGTGATGAAGTGATTGGCCTGTGGATGATGAGACAGCAGTGAAGTTCAGTAAGGCCATTGAAACTGTCTGAATGTAAGATGTGATGTACAGGCTGGTTAAGCAGACAATGAGGGGGATTGAAAACTTGAGTCCAGTCCTACTTCGCAGAGGGTCATGCTACCATCCAGAGGCACCTTGACAGGCTGAAAAAATGGGTTGACAGGAACCTCATGAAGCTCTGCACACTGGAACAGGTTGTCCAGAGAGGTTGTGGAGTCTCCCTCACCGGAAATATTCAAGAACCATCTGGATGCCATCCCATGCCATGTGCTCTGGGATGACCCTGCTTGAGCAGGGAGGCTGGACCAGATGACTCACTGTGTTCCCTTCCAACCTGACAGGTTCTGTGGGTCTGTGAAAAGCAAAGTCCTGCACCTGAGAAGGAATAACCCTAAGCACCAGTATATGCTGGGGACCACTCTGCTGGAAAGCAGCCTGGCAGAAAAGAACCAGAGGGTCCTGGTGGACAGCAGGCTGAACACAAGCCAGCAATGTGCACTGGCACAAAAGGTGAATGGTAGGCTGGGCTGCATTGGAGGGATGTTGCCAGTAGGTTGAGGGAAATGATTCTACCTCATTACTCAGCCCACACCTGGGTTCTCCAGTACAAGAGAGACATGGACACACTGGAGACAATCCAGTGAAGATCCACTAAGATAACTGAGGGATTGGAACACTTAACATATGAGGAAAGGCTGAAAGAGTTTGAACTGTTTAGCCTGAAGAAAAGGCTCAAGGGAACCTTATTAATGCATACAAGTAGATGAAAGGAGGATGTAAAAAGGCCGGAGCCAGAGTCTTCCAAGTGGTGCACAGTAAATGGATGAGATGCGATGGGCACAAACTGAGATACAGGTGATACCAAATGAAACCTCAGGGAACACTGCTTTACTGTGAGGTAGCTCAGAGACGTCATGGAATCTCCCTCCCTGGACTCTTCTAGACATGATCATGGGTAACTACCTCCTGCTATCTCTACTTGAACACGGACATTGAACAAGATGATCTCCAGAGGTTCCTTCCAACCTCAACCATTGTGTGATTCTGTGTGATTCAAGAGTATGTTGCATTTATGAAATCTAATTTAATTTCAAATGGGATTGCATTTCTTCATTTTATGTATTGAATTTAGTTGCAGGGCTTCATAATCCCAAAGACTAGAGTACCTAGAAGTGAACACAAAGCACAGAATGGAATAAAAATCTTGCATCTAAACTAAAAATATGGAAACGATTCTCTTATGTTTAACTGAGAAAGCTTTTGGAATTCCATGTATGCATGTGTTTGCATTTTCAAGGAGGTGGTGAGGAGTTTTGTGGCGTTTTAGTATTCCCTCTACACCTAATCAGTTTTACCCCCTAAATGCTACTATTTGAGCACTGATGGAATAGTGTTATTCACAACTACCACTTCTTTAGCCTGAAAAATCAGCTATAGTAACATTTGAAGAACTTTAATTTGATTTTTTTCCTGAAATTCCAAAGAAATTACAAAAAGAGATTTTCTAGCTGAATTACTTGTTACATGCATTTTTATCTCATCATACTGCATATTTTTTCATTCCCATTGTCTAGAAAACATAAAGATTATTCTAAGTATCCACTTGGAGTGATTGAATGAATACTAATTACAATATCTTTGATTATTTCTTAAATTATGCAAGGGAAATACACAGTCTATTTCTAAGTACAATGCAGTAAAATTAGTTAAGTTACATAATTTTGTCTTTTTCCATGGAGTGGGTGGTCTACTCTTTATAAACAGGGACACAAATTGTTCATTACATCCAAGCTTCCAAATCATTTAGTTGTCTGCAGGTTTATTAAATACAGAAGTTTAATCTGACCATGACTCATTGCTACCAGCCTGTGTCTTCTCCACAACTTCTCCTGCTCATCTAGACTATCTTATAAACATTCCAATCAAAGATCATGAAGAATACAGAACTATTGTTCTCATGAGGCTTATTCTATGTTGTGTGAGAGCATATTTCAATTTCCAGAGAACTGGCAAATTTCTGCTCTCAGTTATCTTGCCATAACAACTTTAATGAATTTAATTGCTTATACCAAGAGGCATAACAAATGATCTCAAAAGCACTCAATTCAACTCTGACTTGGGGAAAATAACATTTTCTACCTAAGTTGGCAGCAAACACAGAGCAAGGATTTAGACTCTTGCTGCACCCGAGCCTCACAAAGTTTAGCTGCACATGCACTTCAAATTCTAAATGTGTAAGAAAAGACTTCAAAATGCTGTCAGCTTCTTTTCCCTTTTGTTATCAGGAAAATAATATCATACAATGGAAGATGGAAAGTAAAAAAATGTACTGCTATACTTTATTAGAGCCTACACTGGTGACCAAGATCAGTTCATTCCAACAACGGAGGGAAAGATTTCATCTTTTTCTTTAAAAGCAAAGTACATAGAAGTTTTCAAAGTTCATGTCCAGTCAGAACTGGATAAAATAGGTCAGGAGAAAGACAGAAAAAGGAAAAGGAAGGAAAAAGAAGAAGCTTAATGTGTATTTTCTTTTTTTAACTGCAAAATATTGGTGAACTTCTAACATTCTTTTTCCTTTACATTGTGAAGTATTGTGCTTATTATGCAAGATGTTAGACTATCAGAAGAAAATATTAATATAAGGACTATCAAGGAATCTCTAATTCAAAACTGTTATCATATTCAAACTTGTGGAGGTCCTGGTGCCACCCCTAAGAATCATCAGAGATTAAAACTCAGTCTCTAGGTCCCTTTTTCTCTGCTTGCTTTGATGGTCTGACTAAGAAGAGATAATCATAACCCTAGTATTTAAAACAGAAAGTCTCTCTTCAGTTTGCCAAGATCACACATCTATGCTAACACAAACACCTTCTCATGTCAAAGCACTTTATACCAGGAGGTCTCCCTGCAGCCTTTCAAACTGGCTTCTGATACAAGTCTTTCTTTGTCATTAGCTCTCCCCTGTGTCTCTAAGCTTATCTATTGATTTCAGATTTAATGTCCCCTAAAAATATTAATGGTTGCTATTGAGGAAGAGAGCATCTATAACCTTGAAATTCTGCGGGGAAATGGATACATATTTAATTGTTTTCTCTAGGTTAAACATAAGCCAGGCAAACCTGAAACATTCTCCTTGAGATGACTTCAGTGAAAATATAGTGCAGCCATGCTTCAAAACCATGGGCCACAATTTATGTGGTTGCAATATAACTCTAAAAATGTTAAATTAAGGTTTATTATGGAGTTTCAAACTAAAATCAAATAGTCTCAGAGATATGCACTGAACATCACTCTACTAAGATACTTTATCAAGATCCTAAATGATAGATATACATGAATCATTCCTGATTTTTTTAACATACTTACTGAAGCTGTGTGGAGGCATAAAGATAAATGCTAGGCAGAGAACAGTTAAAGAAAGAACTACACCTGATGTCTCACTTTTTAATTTGGATTTCTAAATTCTATTATTCTTAGCTACCAAAATATATTATTTCTTCTTATTATATAATATAAATAAATAATATAATAAATATATTATTTATTATTATAAATGCTTCTGATCTTGTTTTGCCTTCATCTAAATGTATTCATAATTCTGAAAGGAAAATAGAAATCCACCAATTTGCAGCTACTTTTACCTACGTGAAAGTTTATATAAAAACAATCAAAGAAAAGTTGAGATGATAACAGGACAGACTAAAGGAGTAATGATAAAAAGATCATATAAAATTTAAAGATATCATGAAGTAAGTATTTTCATTTAGAAATGCATTCATGTAAATTGCTGGATCATCTGCTTTTTCAAACTTACTTTTCAGAAGAAACACTCTTCTGTCTTTATGATAAATAACAAACTTGCTTTTGGTAAAAAATACATGAAATATATTTCTGATATCATTGTGGGGAGGAATGGGGTTAAAATTTCAGGAAGAAAAGATTCAGAAAAAAATACCTTTGACAAGTTTCTCTCCATTATGATAATATAATGGAAGATAACAATAGTTTATTTTTAGTAGTTCTCCTCAGAAGACACTGAGCAAATTTCTACAATTCCAGCATTAATGTGGCTCATGCCCCTTTTCAGGCACTGTGCAATGTAACTGTGAAGAACACCTGACTAGATACAGCAGTAAAATCATCAGTTGAGTCCCTGTGAACAAGAAGGGTGTCATAATGGATAACATAATAATGAAGATCTTATTTGCAATTCTCACAAGATCACATTAACCATCCAGAAGGAACATGGCAATTCTACATAAACAAAAATTAGCATCTAACAAATGCTACTGTGTCTGTATCAAACAGTTAACCTCAAATTTCAATATTTTATGACTTTCTGTATCTGCTGAGAAAAGAAGATTTGGGCTTCTTTTCAATTTTAAAAAGGACAAGGGAAAAGAACAAACTACTGACATAAACATGTAAGAATGAAGATAGGGCCACTGATTGCTTTCAGTTCATTGAAGGCAAAACAATGCCAAACGATAAATACGAGTGTATTTTGTTGTTCTTCTGTTTGGATGTTTTGTTTATAGACTAATTTTTAAGACTAGACAACTACGGATAGTACGGCTACAGCACTGCTAAACTGACTTCAGGCACATGTAACTGTAACAAGTGTTAGCAGCACACTCTGATAAGATGGTCCAGCTCAGGTTCCCACTATTTTGCATTCACGATTATGTTACTAAGCCTCAGCAAATTCTGTCCGAAACTTGCAGATTTAAGGAATAGCAAGACTTTTGCTTGGCGGTGTTTCAGTTTTGACTGGCAGAGCTTCTACTCTGTTGTCTTTTAGAATTGGAATAAAAAAAAAAGACAAACAACAAACAAACAAAAACAATCAAATGAAAAATAAACCTCTTATATTTATCTTCAATTAATTTCTGGTAGTAAAATACTTCAGTCTGTGAAATCAGATGGGATTCTTACACATACAACAGGTGTTGTGGAAAAGTACTAACTACATTTTAAGAGAAACATTCTGTAAAAAGATACCTTCTATTACCTTCCTACTCTTGAACAGTAGGACTGTCAAATGGAATGCTTTAATGTTCAGACGGCACTGAAATTGTAGAGATTTGTGAAAATTAATATACAGTTTTGTATGCTAGGCAGCCAAAAAAATCCCAGACATCCAAGATGATGTTTATGTTATCCAAATGACACCATAAGACAGCATACTTTCCTAAAATTCCAGTTCTGTGTGAGACTGAACCAGATGACCAATATGGTCACTCACATATTTTGTTCTAGAATTTGGCCACACTCTTAATAGACTACAGAAAAACCTGTGTTATAATTAGTAGGGCAGAAGTGATTTGGCAGCACACTTGTTCAGCTGACAAACTGTCTGTACATGCCTAATCAATGAAACTTCATCAGGTTTCAGGTTTCTCTCCCAAGGCAAAATTTTATTTTTATTTGTGTCTGCATATGGTGAAAATCATACAGGCTAGTCTATCTCAGGATGGATTCAAAACTGTACTGAACTGTTCTCTCCAAAAATGTATTTAATCCATGATTGGTCTTGACCTTGCTCATTGAAACTCTTTAGAGCAAAGCAAAAACATGAAGCAATGACTTACATACACTTTGTATGCACTTTCTCAGCTACAGAATAGAAACAGCATTCACCATACATTGCCTCTAACCACAGAAGACTGAATTATTTATGCAGAGAGATACTCAGGGTAATAATGTGCAAGAGAGTCTGCAATGATCTATTTTTCGGACAGGAGTTGTTATAAGATCTTAGCTATAATTAGGCACAGATGACTTTTGAACTTCTCATGTGAGTGATACAAAGTTGAGTCTTTTGCCTTTAGTTTCAGAAATGTTTTTCTCTCCTTCTATTTTTTTTTCCCCTTCTCTAGTATTGTGGCGTGGACAATATTATTTTGACAAAATTTAAAATTGGCATATTCATTTAAAAAAAAAGATCTATTTTGCTACACTCTTTGACTACAGATTTAAATCCCAAAATTCCTGATCTCTCCTATCAATGTGGAGTTTGGGTTTTTTTCAGAGAAAAGTAACAGAGAAAATACACACATCACGCAGCAGTGATTAAGTCACAAACCCACTATATTAAAGGTGTTGCCACTTTCAATATAGATACACACTGTGGTGGGCATTGAACAAAAAATATGCAATTCCTTGAGTGCATTTTTTTTTCACTTAGGTCTTTCATATTTTGTCTAAAAAGTGGTCACTGTGCTAGTAATTCCAAAAGGCTAAAATAACCTTACTTCAGGCTCTTTACAGAAATCAAAGATACCACGGAACTTTGAGTGCCATTGTATCAGAACAGAAGCTATGAGGCAACTTGAGACTGAACTCAGCTGGCATGTCACAGAGAGAATTCATTTTGTCAGGACTGTCTTACATCTGCCTTTTGAATTAACAACTCAAGTCAAATATGCTCTTTTTCAAGTTTCTATTTTCACTGAAAATCCAAGCATTTTCATATGGCACTACAAAAAATTTGGTGTTGAAAGGTTTTCCCTAGAGGGAATACAATCCAAGAAGACTGTCACATGGTTTCTCTGCAAGACATTTTGTATCTGTCTGCAGAGCACTTTGGATGACAGAATTAAGTTGACGGTTCTACAGAAAAAGACAGAGAAAATAAAGCTCCTGTGACACATTCACTCACTGACAACAAACATTTTGAGCAGCCATGAACCAGAACTTCTTTCCTGACTACATAAACTATGCATTCTCAGTCTTTCCACTGATATTTGAGGCAGAGAAAAGCTTATCATTAAAGTGAAAAAATAATAATTCTCAATTACATTTTTCCGATTTTTCAAAAATTCTAGGCCGATGATATAGCTATTTAATGTAATTAATACCTAATTTCTAGAGGTTGATATATAATTTGATTTACAATCTATTAACTGAAAGCAGGAGTCTTTCTGAGAACAAAGAGATGAAGAGTTAATGAAAAGTTAGTACAGCAAAGATTATGACAGAATATAATTTATAAAGATTTTTTGGTAAGGGAAACAGTATTTCATTTGGCTGTGATTTCACATTTTTTTAATCCTTTTTCTTATTTTTCCCAGAACTAGACAGATTTCACCTGAGGTGGCCCACCTATGCAATTTAAGGAGACGGTTTTTAAAATAATGTCTAAAAAAGGTGAAATTTTTCAAATTCAAGTGAGTTCTTGAGAGTTAATTTTAATTAGAATTTTTAACCTGAAACTCCTTTAGCCAAATTCAACCCACCCCAGGTAAAACCAGGAGCTACTAAAATTAAATGTGGATGACATCAGGTGGCATAGGAAATCAATTAGTCTTTGTACTTGTACACTGGGAATCAAGAAGGAAAGTACAGTATTTTTAAATTTAAGAAATGCAGATTGTAAAAATAAAATTATGTAGAGGTATTATTATTGCAATAGAAACCTGTTACAGAAATATATTTGTATATTTAAGAAAAAAACTGAGAAAGCTGAATTAAAATAATTCTGTTTCAGGCAGAATGATGTGAAGTGTATGAGAAACCAATGGTATTTGCTGTGTTTCAGAAAATATTATGTTCTGTGTTTTCAGTAGACCAAGAATAAAGCAATAATTGAGCCATTAAAAATTATTGTAGATTATAGGGAAGACAAAGGTACATCATGATTAGTCATTATCTTTAGAAGCTATAAAATAGACTACATTTCCAGATACATTAGGAGTGACATAGCATGACAATCTAGGTGATCTAGTATTTTAAAGATGCAAATTTCTGGAGTGTAAGTTTTTAAAAAATCCTTTTTTCAAGTAAATGATCTGTTTTTTCATTTTCAAGGTGATGCAGAGTTGCACCAATACAGTAGTTAATGTAATCTTAGCACTTCAGAATGTGAGTGTAGATCAGTTCATATACTGGTAAAATCTTCAACCTCTCTGAATTTCTTAGAGTTGAAATCTAGAAATTTCTAAATATAGTGCAAAATTATTGCAAACCATTTATAGCAAGCTGTTATGGAATCCCTGATGTAATTTCAACAGAGCTGGTGTCAATTCTTTTTAAAATATTATTCTGTATTTTCTTTAACAATAATCATTCTGCAATCAAATGCAATATATGACAGAAGGTATTTTTGTTTGGAGTTAGGAAAATGGAAAGAGTTTAACAGGAACAACTTGATGATACAAGCCTCTCCTTCCCATGTATTTACCCCCTCCAGACAAGTAAAAAAAAGAATTACAGAAATCTAAAGGGAATTAATAAAAGCTTCATGTTCTCAAGAGAAAATGTCAAAATGGAAGACACAGGTTGCGGTTTTCTAACAGAAACCAATTGCTATAGGATACAGTAGTGTTACAAGCATGCCTGCACAGACAGGGGAAAGCAGTACCTGAGAGTTCTTTTCTACCATGTTCTTTCTCTTACAGGACAATTTATTGCTCCCCAGACTCTGAGGACTATTGTGAGATGGTAAATAAATACAAAAATAGTGAAATTTAAAGAAAGGGAATAAGAGGCAAAGAACTGTTTTCTGTTTTTTCCAATAGCCATCTGTCCAGGTATACATTTATGGAAGCATATGTTTAACACCTGAGCTGTGTAGCTTTCTGCGTATTTTACTAAAGTGTTGCTTGATGACAGACCACTTATTTGCAATTTAAAAACATGCAAATGCATTGACATTTACCACATAATGCATTTCTTAAAATCTAAACACTTCATACAAGAAAAAGGTCAGGCATGTTTCATATTTTTGCAATATTTCTGAACAGCTGTAGAGAGCCAGAGCCTAACCAAAGCAGATTATCAACTATTATATAATATAAAGCAATGGCATTCTGAAGTGCATAAGCAGACAATACTATATTGTAAATGTTCAAACCATGCTTTTAAGATGGAAATAGTGCTTTCAAATTGTATCATGTATACATATTTAAATGGAATACCTATTAAATCACAGTATGGATTTTCTTTCTAAGCTTTTTTAGCTCATTAACCTTTTCTATAGTTGAGAAACAACTATATGTCCACATAACACTTATGGCATTCAACTTTACTACAAACCTAAAATCAAAGTGGAAAATAATATGGCTAGCATTTTCCTAATAAATTATTGTGAACAAGATATGCTGACTATGGCATAGATAGGCTTCTACTGAAAAAAGTAAAGATGACTGGAGAGTTGCTTTTCCAAGCTTCAGAACTTCTATGCCTATCAAAAGATGATCCAGAACTAAGCTGTTCAATCATTTATATATTTTTCATTCTTTCAAGTGTGTGAAGCTAAAATTGGTATTTCCAAAAGTTCTTTATCAAGCTTTCCATTCTGCTTGATCCAAGATACCATGGTCAATAACATTTCTTGCAGTACAGAGTCTGGAAGATGTCAAACAAATTCTAATCCAGGCAGAGAGGCCCTGGTTAGAACTAAAGTACAAACAGAAACCTGGTTTAGTCTTTTTTTCATGAAGCCAAATGCAGTGACCAAGTCTGCAAGCAGGGATGGAAGGATTGGGATGCAAGTCACTGCTAGCTTTATATGATATTCATGCATATGATACTTCAAGCAGTACCATGCTCATGTAGGCTTCAAGGGCCACTCTGACTTAACTGCCAGTGTCATCCTGATTCTAAAAAAAGCAACTAGAGATAATCAGTTGCAAACCCAATTATTTCATCTTCTGAACCTTACTACTAAGAATTGTCACATTTTGTGGTTTAACTCTCCATATGCACACTGTTCAGGGATCAATTACAGGAAGAGTGCCGAAACAGGTTTTGAGGTCCTTAGACAGCCCTTAGGTTATTGCAGTCCACACTCAACTAATTTTAAACATCCACTGAGGATTTAGAAATTTGCTGTGCTTCACAACATACCGAAAAGTTATCCAAGGGAAGGGAAAAATATGGTGGTTTATGTATGAACTTGAAAAGCAAAATGTATAAGAATCGGTTTCATCAGTAGAATTATTATTTACATTATGTTTGCATTTATTTTATCTCCATCATTCCTGTGATTGTCTGCAGTTCACACAAATCACAACATGAGGAGGAATTCAGTCTGAAATGAAAACATACTTTGGGTTGACTACGGTTGACAGAATATGATAAACTGAAACCAAAAATATCAAACCACATTGTAGAGTCCTATTCTTAACAGCAGAATTTGAATGTTACTGAACAATCCACTGCACAGAAAAGTAGGAAGACCTAATGTACATTCTAACATATTCCACTTACTATAATGTTTCCATTTCAGCTATCTTGGCTATAAAGAAGGAGTGATACTAAAAAGGGAAAAGGAAAGACAAACAGACTAGAAACTCTGATTTGATGGTTTTAATGGCAAATCAATATGTTTACATTCGTTTCTTTTTATTGCCTTTCTCATAAATTCACCAGTATTTTGGCATTGAGGGCCACCAGCAAATAATAACCTTCTTTCCCTTGGAAGCCATGTCATAAGGTGAGAGACAGTCCTTTTAAGAGCCAATGCAGCTTCATTCAGTCCCTAAATAACGTAATGCTACCCTTCTTAGGAACAGTAGCACTATTTGGACATAGCAACCAGTTTTTGGTCTGGAGAAGAAATGAGTAATTTATGCAACTTGTTTATCTAGAGAAAGGATTGTGACAAACAGCACATAAATCTCTGCATGTGAAAATATGTAAAGAGCTGCTGTATGCCCATAGCTTACTGGCCTGAACTTTTCTGCCTTTGTAGGATTTTACAGAAGCTAATACTATTAAAGTAACACATCCTCTGTATTTTTTTGTGATGCCTGAACTTCTACATCTAGGAAAATGCCAACTATTGGAAAAGAGAGCTTCCTTTTTACAACTGTTTTTCAAAAGAAAGATCGATGAGGAATGCTATGTCTAAACACTAAGACAAAGAAATGTGCTTGAAATAAACAGTTCTTTAAGTTTTGGAATCACTTCACAGCATGTTTTAAAGAAAATTTCTTTCTGGGCACGCATAATCAACAATCTGAAATGACCACGTTACACCATCAGATACATTTCCTTCAACTGCAATCCTAATACCTATGGGCTTCTTTTTAGCTTGAATTCCTCTGCCACATGTATTGTAGATGCAAATAATGAAAGATTTAAGACATAATCATGAGAAAGCATCTTTACAGACATTTTCAATACTTCAAACTTCAGAAGTGTTTCTAGCAAAATGAAATAAACATCAGTACATATTTAAAGACTTGCTGTGAGATGTCTCTGCTTCATGAGGGAAAAAGAAAAAGAGAATTAACAAATCCATATTTTGCAGCTACACAGAATCAGGAGTTCTGAAAGCATCTAAAATAACTTTTCATATGAAAACCAGTGGTTAGTATTCTGTAGATAGAAAGGATTTCTTTTATATGAAATAAGAGCTACAAAAATCTTCTCAAAATGCAGGTACAGTGTCAAGAAATTACAATGTTGAAAATTTTGTAATTTTTGTAATCTGCCAAAATCAGAATTTTCTGTAGCATTTTTTCTCTTACCTGTGCATGGTCACAGAACTAGAATTTTAAAATAATAACTCACATATAAATTATGGGGGAAAAACATAACAAATTTCATTAATTCAGATAGATTTTTTTTTTTTTTAAATAGTTGCAGAATAATGGTCCAGCAGTATTTCCACTACAGACTGTTTCTGCTAGGACATGGCTCAGATCTGGTAGATAAGAGCTCAACTTCATAGTCTTTATCATGCCACAGAGGAGATGCACGTGGCTAGTTTGCTCCACATCTTACTTACTGCTAATAATGCTAATAACTCAGCAATAAGCCAGATTTCAGTGTTTTTACCAACTCAATAAATTCACAACTCTAGATTCCAATGAGCATGACAACCCTTTGTATAAAAGACTGCCATTTCAGGGCCCTTTTAAATCTCCCACCATCTCGCCTTCTGGTTTCTTCAACTTAAAACAGGAAAGAAAGTGAAGACACAAAATTTCTACTTTTTAAAATTTTTACCATCATAACAGCTAACACTTTTACAGCACCTACTCTCTCTTTGGAAACTTTTGAGTGTTGTGTAAACTCGTACCAATGCAAAAATCACTCTACCCTTATCAAATATGGAGCTATGCATAAAGACAAATATAGCAATTCTCTTAAGGCTTGTATTGATACTGTACTTATTTTAAGAAGAAAGTAAAATAACCACATACAAATGAAGTAGTGTCTTGGGGTGACTTTATGATGTGTATCCCCTATCGCTCCCCTATGCCCACCAATCTTGTCTGTGTCTTTAAACTGAGCCTGAGAAGGACAGAAAACAAAAAACTTTTCAAAGCAGTTGTTTCAAGGACACAGAGATACGCTCCTCTGTTTCTGCGGTACCCTTGGTTTTTTTTCTTCGGCTCTTTTTTCTCCCAGCGAGAGATGGAGGGTTGAATTTCGTTTTCCTAGGATTTTTGGGTTTTTTGTTCTTTTCTTCTCTTCTGGACTGTTTCAACAACATCTGAACACATCAGGAGAATTTTCCCAGAGGCCCGGGGGGGGTGGCCCCTCGCCGACCAGCTCCTAGGAGGGGAGAGACCGCACCTACAGAGGATCTCTGAAATCTTCTCAGGTTTTCTCTCCACAGAGAGATCGATCTCATTATTTAGCAATACTATTCCCCACCTGTGTGTTTGTTAAATAAATAGCTTGTTATCTCTTTCACTTTCCTTTGAGGAATTTTTTTTTTTTCCCGAACCTGGGGGGAGGGGTGGTTGCAACCTGACTTCTATCAGAGGATATTCTCCTCCAAATTTGTCCAAACTAGGACAAATAGGTAGGGTGCCCACTGTGCAAACTGCTGTAATTGTAATCTCTAGGGGAAAATAGGTTAATTACTCTTCAGAAAACTGCAATAGTCTTCTGACAAACACTTAGTACTTTGCCACTTCAGTCTCATCTAGAAGACTGAATAACCTCTTGGATTTACCCTGACACTGTATGTGTTCAGATTAGTGATAGACATGTTTCCTTCAAGCATAATGTCCTGCATTTTCTACATGTGGAGTGATCTTCCATGTAAATGATTTCCCAGCTTTCCCTGTGAACTGAAGAGAGAAAAATATTGTGTAGGAAGAACAACAGCATAAATCTTCTGCTTTCATTAAATACATCCATTTCTGTTTTGAGATTTTTGTTTAAATAAGTTCTTTTGAAAAGACTTCTGTAAAATGAAAATATTTAACTTCAGGTATCTTGCAGTAACTCTATGCTAACATGACAGTTCTTTCCAACACCAGTTCAAAATCCCTCCTCTCCTTTTCAGCTCTGGGCAGAGAATTACTTTCTCTGACTACGTTTCTGTGAAATCCTGCCAGCATCTCCCTGAGAGTGCAGCAGAGAATAAAGAAAATAGCAGGGCAGGTATTAAAAGAGGGAGCCTCAGTAAGGACACTTTGTTAGCACAGTGCAGGAATGAAGAGGGAGATGAATCTCACAGTTGCCAGGAGGTATAGCAATACCTCTCTGTAGGACTCAAGTTCGCTCTTGACAGGGCACAGTACAACCCCTAAGACCCACGAGCTACCTCCAGCTTCCACTCTCTGCATTTCCTGACTGCAGTTCTATCCTCTTCTCTGTCCCGTTTCACAACTCAACACCCTGGTTTGAGATCTGCCTCAGTCACCTCTCAGCGCTCATCCTTGCACTGCTCTGTGCAGCAATCTGACAATACTTTATCCACAGAATATATGACTTTATTGTGCCTTCTCTACTTCCTAGGAAGAATGCTCTCCTGTCTTAAAAATAGTTTTGGATAATGATTGGTGGAACATTTTGCTTCATATTAAAGATGGTTTAGAATCTTTGCTTCCGTACTGTTCACCTTTCATCATCTTATGATTGGCACCTTCAAAATAAATTTAAAAAGCAAGACAGAGAGTGAAAGTCCATTGAATTTTGCAGTATACTTCAAATATTATGAGAAAGGCAAAAGTGAAGGCAGATGTTAAGGTTATCTCAGTAACATTAACTCAGCTCTATATATCTTTGCTGCTATTTATTCTTCAGAGAAGACAATCCCATCTGTTTGAAAAGGGATGCAGAATGGAAGCACCACGCTTGCCTCCTATGAGTGCATAACAGCTTAACAGACCAGCCACTTGCAACTTCCTCACTCTGCCGCTGACCCAACACACAATATAGAGCACACAATTTCCCCGTTCTCTGCCTAGTTTTCGCTTTCTCTTTCTGTCATGTCATCTTTTTGAAGTCTTTGAACCAAGGTTGGGGTTTTTTCTCTGAAATATATATTCATATAGCTTCTAAGACTGAAGTCCAAAATTCAGTGGGGACTTCTAAGCATTGACCAGTAATTTTGCATGTACACTGCAGTACAGTTTCCTTTACTTCAGAAGAGCAAAAAGTAGGAAATAAACAGTAAATTCCCCCTATCTTCACTCTAATATGACACTGTCATGTTCACATAATATTTTCATTGACAAATCAGCAAAAGTCTATTGAATCTACAAAATACAAAGAAAAAATTAATAAACTGTGGTTACATGTCTGAAAGATGGCAGTTCTGATGGAAGTAACAATTTCCGGCAACACAAGAAATCTGAATCATAATAATTAGTTCTCTATTGGTCGTGCAGTCAGAACAGAAAGAATTAGGTTTAATTTATGGTAAGGACAAATGATATAATAGACAACCCTTCCATACAGAAGATGCTCAAAAGCATTGAGCAGACTGTGAATCTAAAATTAGGTGAGCACTTCCTAGCACATACCATAGAGTGCTCTCTATTGGATCCTGGAAAGGCCTAGGTAACTTCTTCAGTTCCCCTGCAGTCTTATTTTACAGGATTCAGTAACCTATTTGCTGTCTCCTGTGATTTTGAGTAAGAATGTTCCAGAAAAGCCATATTCATTAATTTTTGATTATCTGATATATTTCAAGTTCACATATTCTGGAAACTCATATGCATTCTAGGACAGAGAGCAGATGAGCAGATAATGGAAATAAAAGTGTTTAATTATTATCACTTGGTTGACTCCAAAAGAATAAGAAATTGACTGCCCGGGTACCAGGTAGAACTAAAATCCCTGTGAATAAAAGAATGTGCTTTTTTGACCTGCACACTTCTAGAGCTGTATAGACCTCCAGAGTATTCCTCTCTCAAATGCTTCCCCAGTATGCTTTAATGATGTTTTTAAATGGTGATTAACTTGTGGATTTAAGTAAATGAAGATAAAAATTAAAAAAACAAACAAAAAAAAAAAAAAA
>VZTI01002488.1:226133-321652 GCA_013397865.1 Struthidea cinerea | reverse complement strand
AACCAAACAAAAAAAAAAAAAAACCAACCAAGGTTGCAAAGACCAGCAGCTATGGTTTTGCAGAAACCATTTAAAATTTAAAAAAAAGTATTTTTAAGGTTGAAGACATCATTAGAACTGTTCTTCCATTGTTATAAAAGAATCTGCAAAACTTTTGAAATACGCTCAAGCCTGTTTCATTTCATGTGTAAAGAAAGATCTGAAATAGCCATTGTTTTCCACCTTAAAGGCCTATGTGAAACAGGGTTTAGGATGATAGCTTAACTATTTAACTTAATTCCTGTAAACACAATGATGCATCTCTCAATATTAATCTAATTCACCCAAATTAGCCATCTGTTCTTCTCTGCTGACTGTGCACAGAACCAAGAGAAACTGTTAAGTGCTCCTATTAATTTAGGAACCAACCTGCCTCATCGTGGCTTGAGACTGATGCCCACCAGAAAACAGCTGGCTTTCATATGACCCGGAAGTTTTTCTGTGGCTGATTAATCTGAGCATTGAAAAGTAAGTTTGAAGCTACACTACCCTAAATTCTGCATTATGACTTAGTTACAAGGAAGGAGAGGATAAGCTTTGACAAAAGAAATAAAAGATATTAAAGGCAAATGTCTGGACTAAGTTGTGATTTCATAATGATTTCATAATATACTCTGTGCAAGGACACAGACCCAGGTACAATACAAAATCTTTGCAGCTGATGTATTTTGAAAAGGTTTTCTTTCTGCTGGAGTTGTTCTGTGTGCATCAAATACTCATTAATTACATTTGGAACACCTGTGACAATGTAGAAAATGAGTACTTTTTCCTAGTTTTATATACAGAAAACAAAAGAGGGGAATTTAAGCTGTGTTTTCCAAAGCAATAGGATTAAGACTCAAAAGTCCTTGGTTTTGGTACCTGTGATTAGATTTTCACTTTACTAAAATTTACTAAATTGAACTTCATTTGAAATAAAACCCTGCTTATAGCACTTATAACTAATAATTTTAATAAGGCTATTATATGACTACTAACATAAACTAATTTATTCCAATCTTCATTGGAAGACAGTATCTATGAAACAAAGGGAAGTAAAATTTATTGCAGACGCATTTCACACAGAACAATTTGGTCTGCTTCATAGGGCTCCTCCATTTTACAGTTATCGATTACTGCTACCATTTTTCAACACATCTGATTTACAAGTCTTTGAAGCACAGAACACAAAGTGTAAAAATAAGCAGAAATTTTTAATGAAATTATTAAAACTATTTTGCCCTATTTTACTGGGCAAATTATAGAGTGGGTTTTTTCTCAAAATCATTAAAGCTGTTGGCAATTTCAGCATCCCTGCTTTGCTGCTAAGTGGTAATTAAACCATTTTACACACCACATGAATCAAAGACCATTTTTTATGAGTGCTCAGTTAAGTCTCCTATCAGTCAATCACATCCAAAAGACTGCAGAGTGACAAACATTTCCTACCTTATCTTTTACAGCAACATAAGTTTATTATTAGGTTAAATGTCCAGTAGAAAAGGAGCAAAAATGTTAATGATGTCAAAGGACTCCAACAATATCTTCAGGTAAAAAAAGGCCTGTGGCTGCATTGCTTTGGAAAAATTAATTCTCTCAGTACATCTACTTGGTGCAAGGAGAGTTTGTTTTAAGATTATTCTATTTCTTAATCCTTGTCTGTGATTTTGGGTATCAGTTTTACAGCTCAATCAGATTCTTTATTCTCCTGAATGTATTAATCAGATTCTCATTTTCTATTCTTTACCAATGAGATATAATTTTATTCAGTCTGAAATTTTTCACTAAAATTGGGAAGTGTATCACACAGGCCAATTCTTGAAACACTTAAGTTAGCAGGTTAGTCTCATTAAGCTCCCTGGATCAGCAGAAGAGAGGTAGTTTTCTTTAGAAAGTGATTTTTATCATAATGTGCATACTAGAGAGGATTTTAATGTACATGCTTCAAATCACTCTCTGGAGGGATCGCTCACTCTCTCTCCTGACTGTACAGAGCGACTGTGTGGCCTGGCTGTCCCAGACACCTAAGAGTGGCTGTCATTTTATCCAGCCATCTCCTGGTATGGCTATTACTGTCAACTCTATTCCTTAGAAATCTTGCAATTTGTTTTCTTGGCATTGTGAGCTCACTAGTACACTAGAGAAAAAAGGCTTAAATAAACTCTTCTACACACATACAAACCTAACAGCCTGCTGACATTAAAAGGGTCAGTCCACCTTTGCCAGCTCCTGGCCATGAAGTTCTTCATTGTGTTGGATCCAAATCAGATTTCTGCCAGCTTAGCATCCCATTGGATTGGCACACACAACGCCTCACTGAAAGAGCAAGTATGATTTATACATGGGAAGGTGCAGGAATATATGACTCAAAGTTGGGTAAGCAGAACTACTGTCATAGAGGGAATAAGCTGTTAAATCATGTCAGCCTATTTTGTTTGCCTGCCCTGATAAATGCAAATGAGCAGTGTATTTAACAATCCCATGGTGTTAAATTAATTTTGCAGTTATAAAGAGAATGATGTGGAAAAGGGAAGGCTACATTTAAACTCAAGATATAAAATATGCTTCCTAAAATCTCGGAACTTTGAAACCTCATTTACTCGTGGTCCATGAAAGAAATTTTGTGCCAAAAGTTGCCGAGTAGAATGAGGTCTTTGTAGTTGTCTGACATTTTCGCATTCTTAGTTACAGCTCTAAGACACTGTGTCTTAGTGGTTCCTTCCTCAACCACTCTGCATCCCCCACAGTCTATAGCATGCACAGTTCCTGGGCCCAGTTTTGTAGCATGTACATGGCTGGTTGACTGGCCAAAAAAATGTAAAATTTGGCTCATATTTAAGAAGGGTCAGTAAATGGGTTGTTTTTTTATTTTCCCTTTCCACTATTCACAGATTTCTGCAACACACAGAAACTCAGTATCTTTTTAGACCAGTAAGGCTGCACTGGGTGTAGCTGAGCAGGGAGTAACCCTCGTCAGAGCAGCCCAATGGTGCCATGTTTTGGATTTGTGACCAATACCGGACCAAAACCTTGCTGAATGGGTTTGAAGCTGTTCCACAGATTCAAAACTAACAATGTGGAGAACAATAGCAAAAGTTTATTCCTAAGAATAAAACCTACAATGAACATCTCCACAGCTAGTATGAGCAAATTTATACAAATTCCATTCCTCTAAACGCATGTAAAGAAATAAAACCTTAATTATGTATTTGCAGTTTTAGAGAAACTGAGAGCTAGAATAATAATAATGAATAAAAGGTCTACACCTCTGACAGTTCCTCTCCTAATTTACTGAGGATTTATCTAGCACTTTCAGATACAAAGAACAATACTCTATTTTTGGTGTTACGCCTGCATTTTTATAACATGTGATGCTGCACTTTCTGACCATCTTTTTAAACATTATTTACTACTTTTGTAAGAGTCTTCTTTGCTTCAGAAAATAAAACTGATAACAGCATTTTTCTTTATTATAAAGTTTCAAACCAACATCACTGTAGTTTTAGAAGTTAAAGCATTTTTCCTGTAAGTAATCTAAATTATAGCTAAGCTTTTGAAGTCAACAGTTTCTAAAATATGGTTTTCCTCTTTTTATTACTGTTTTGGCATCTGTGTTGAAGTTATAGAGTCTCACACTATGTTGACTGCTTATAATTAGGCAATTGGCAAATACCTGTACTATGATAAAATACCCTCATTTTGTTTGCAAATAACGGCCTGTATCTTGCCATATATTTAGTGGAATTAACAAGTTACTGGAATGGTTCACAGAAGACCAAAAACCCAGATGTGCTAAGGTATGCATGCAAGTTAAAATTCTACAAGCACACCTCTAAAGAAAAACAAGCCAGACAGTTAAGTTTTCATCAGGTGTACGCTGTTATAGCAGTAACATGATCAACACCAGCCCCTGCGTTTGAACATCAATTACAAATGACTGACAGTATTAAATAGACCTTGCTCTCCATATAAATGGAGAAAAAGCATGTATCCAGCATGCACAGTGGAAGTCCAAATAACATGTTAGCGCTTCAGCTACATGGGGCATCTGTGGACAAACAAGTCACTCTGCCTCCTTTTTTCTGCTTCAGGTCACCAATTATTGGAAAAGGGGCATCCTAGACTAGGATATCAGGAATATATTTGAAATAACCATTGTACTTATGTATATTAATGATAAGGCCATAAATAAAACTAGTGCTATCTTCATATATGTAATACTTTGAACTTTCAGTCTGGAGCAACCCAAAGAAAATACACACTTTAACCTTCCATTCCAATATTATGTTCTATACAAATAATAACTGATGTAATAATTGAAAAGCATTCTGAGTTAGTTTTCAATCTTGCCAGGAGTAAAATCTAAGTAAAATTAAAATTTTTAAAATAAAGGACAGGGAATATTTTTCTGTGACAGAAAAATACCATGAGCTTTCAGCACACTGTTTAATGCTTGATGCAGACTGGAGTCCCACTTATTCATGAAGCAAAGCATTAGAAGAATCCAAGCCTTCAAATTCAAGATTTGTAAATGTCATACAGTGCTATTTTAGCTAAAATAAGTACATCTTTTAACACATATTGCATCATTCATCGCTTGCCTTTAATCTCAACACTAAACTGAGAATGATTGGTTTGTTTTGGAAAAAGAAAAAGCCAAAGAAATATGTGAAAATTTTGACCAACTCCCAATGTGCAAGCTTTACAGAGTTGTTCTAAATGCACAGACCTTGAGAACAGAACGTGAAACAGCATTTCCATAATATTCACTGCTATGTTTATGTTCTTATTATGAATAAAACAGCATGATAACATCTTCCAGAATTAGTTCGTTATAAATACTTTATATAAAGACTGAAATGTAAATGAAAGTATATTTAACTAGAAATAATTGATTCATTCCTTCTTCTGTCATACTAGTTAATAACATGAAACACTCCAAAAGAAGAAATCAGCTCCACAGAACTCTCATTTGAAAATGTCCAAGCTACAAAAGTTATTCTGCTACAGTAACTGGTGGCATATGCTGTCAATTATACATAAATTCCATTCACTCAAGATGCTATTCTTTCTGTTTTCTTGCACACATGCCCCCCTCCTGAAATAAACTGTGACAAAGCAGTAAGTGAACCCGGATTTCAGGTAATTCTGTACAGGATTTTCTGTAGCTTTTCTTTAAACCATGTACCCCTATGCTGACAAACAGTTATTTCTGGAGGAAAATTTTACTACCTTAGACACTAGAACCTAGGAGTTCTCCAACAAGAGAATTCAGAATTGACACTGACACAGAAATATGTTTATACCCATCAGAACCTACCCTGTCTCTCCGACACCTGGACTACAACTCTGTGGCTTAGTGTGTTGCAGTGACTCATGCAGCCTCCTCTGGATCCCCCTTTCATTATCCATCACCTCTGAAGATCAAACTCTCAAGCCTGCTACTTTCCGCTTGCATTGTATTGTACATCTTTTCCCTTTTTTCTTTTTGTCTCCCTGTTCATGAGACCCTGCCTGGAGTGCTGCATCTAGCACTGGGGGCCCTAATATAAAAAAGGATGAGGAACTGCTGGAGTGAATCAAGAGGAGGCCATGAAGATGATCAGCAGGCTGGAGCACCTCTCCTATAAAGACAGGCTGAGAGATCTGAGGTTGTTCAGCCCGGAGAAGAAAAGTCTCTGGGGAGACCTTACAACAGTTTTCAGTACCTAAAGGAGGGCTACAAGAAAGATGGAGTTTACAACACCATGTAGCAACAGCACAAGGGGGATTGGCTTTAAACTGAAAGAAAGTAGGTTTAAAACAGATATTAGTAAGAAATTCTTTACTGTGAGGGTGGTAATGCACTGGAACAGGTTGCCTAGCAAAACTGTGGATGCCTCATTTACATAAGTGGTCAAGCCCAGCCTGGATGGAGCTTTGAGCAGCCAGGTTTAGTGGAAGGTGTCCCTGTCCATGGCAAGGGGTTGTAACTAAATGATCTTTAGGGTCCCTTCCAGCCCAAACCATTCTATAATATATTCCAAAAGCTTTGTTGCTGTGTGGGTAGTGTTATGAGAGGCATGTGTTGAAGACTGAAATGTTACGTTTTATGGCTTAAACATCTTTATGAAGGACCTTTGCCTGTTATAGGAAAATTGTATAACAAAAACTGCATGGAATACCACTGCACCCTGACTGAGGCCCCTGACTGATACCCTGAACTGTGAGTTAAACCACCTAAGGCAACCTGAGATAAGGAAAGTGACACTGTTGTTCACAGCATTGTTCAGAGCATCTGGAAGAACATCCACAGCAGGGCCCAGCCCAGCACCTTCGGGGAGCAGGCCACAGCCCCAGGTTTGTCAGCTGCCAGGCTCGCACAGACCCCCACACCACAGGGGGGAGGAGGAGAGACTTTGGGGATGTGGCACAGCCGCTGGCCAGAGGCAGCGAGCGCCCATCCTCCGCCGTGCAGAGCGGCCCCGCTGCGGGGCCCCCGCCCCGGGAAAGCCACATCTGCGGGACACCGACGGGAGGGACAGCAGAGGCGGTGCCATGGCCCCTCAACGCCCCCCAAAGGGGTCCCCAGACCCCGCACCAGAGCACTGCAGGCGAGGCAGTGACATGATGCGGCACATCTGCAGTGCTGCAAGGGACAGGGTCCAACCTGTCCCCCTCAGGGGAGGCTGCCGGGCCTTCCCACCTGCCCAAAGGTGTATTAATCCATTACATTCTGTG
Source organism: Struthidea cinerea (assembly GCA_013397865.1). Lineage (NCBI taxonomy): Eukaryota > Metazoa > Chordata > Aves > Passeriformes > Corcoracidae > Struthidea > Struthidea cinerea. Next base: position 314,914 of record VZTI01002488.1, on the reverse strand, counting down.
CTGTTCAGTGGGGGTCCTCGCCACCAAGAAGACCAGATGGAGGGAAGTGACGAGACATCGTTGGAACCCATGGAGGGGTGATGTGTTTCTACTCAATCACTGCCACTCTCTCTCTTTCTTTCTTTCTTTTTCTTTCTTTTTCTTTCTTTTTCTTTCTTTTTCTTTCTTTCTTTCTTTTTCTTTCTTTCTTTCTTTTTCTTTCTTTCTTTCTTTCTTTCTTTCTTTCTTTCTTTCTTTCTTTCTTTCTTTCTTTCTTTCTTTCTTTCTTTCTTTCTTTCTTTCTTTCTTTTTCTTTCTTTCTTTCTTTCTTTCCCTCTCTTACTATTAAATAAAATATATCAATTTTTTGGTATCAACATCTAACCTCGTTTGGTTTTAATCACATGTTTTTAGTATATTTGAACCTTTCAGGTTTTGATCCTTTTGAATCACAGAGCGTTAGTTCCCTTTGCTCTTCTGTGCTTAGAGCAGATCGCAGCAGCATGGTCTTGTGGGAGACATGGCAGGTATTTGTTGCTGCTTACTGTTCCAGTCTTTAAGTGTAATTTAAATATATATTCCACTTAAATATGTGTGTATATATATGTATATATGTATATGTACAGTAGTTACATCATATATAACATGTAAACATTACCAGATACCAAGTGACCTGTAAAATGAGACAGGAGAATCTCTGCTAGACAAATGAATGAATTTTTAGTAAAATCTAAACACTTAAATGAAGATTTAGGAATGCTTAAAACTACTGACATTTATATAGCATATAAATGTCATTTATATAGCATTTATATATCTTGCTTCAGTTTCTTTGGTTTGCTAAGCTTCCCTTAGTCTTTATTTACTCCTTAACCATCATAAAAATGGTATTAATGAGGTAGAATGGAACAGATAAAATACACCTGCAAACAGCTACTAGAAACATCTGGGAGAAAACTAGAAGTCTATTTCTGAAAAGGGAGGAATATATTTTATTTTCCTATTACCCTATATTTTGAACTTTTCTTTCCTACTAATGTACTTCCTCTGACTATGCTTTTTATTCTATTATTTATCTTAATAGCCAGCTGTTGAAAAGTTGACATACAATTTTGATTGCAATGGACTTCAAGACTTCAAAGTGCTACTTGGGAATGGATCCAGACTCAATATTTCTACTCCCATCCAAAAAAAAAAAACCTAGGTCACAATTTTCCATAAATATGTTCTCACTGTGTTTTCAGTTTGTGATGAAAACCCACTTTTAAACACAGTATAAAATTTTACACTTTGAATGACTGTTTTTTGAGAGGTTCAATAAATGTGTATTAATTAGGCATTATGAGTGTGCATTTCAGTGATAAAGAGACCCACTCCTAAACTTTTAAAACCTTGAAACTTAAGGCCTTAAAACTTTAGAGGTTTCCATCAAGTCAACAACCAAACTAGAAATGTACCACAGAACATCATGAAAATAGAACTATGACCACAAAATACAGCACTTCCTTAACTATTTGTACATGCAAGTATCTGTTTGGTAAATAAAATTCACAGTAACTGAGAACCTAAATTAGTGAAAATAAACAGTTTTGCATAGTCCTGGACTGCTAAAGTTTTCAAAATTAGGATGAACATCTCTATTAATGCATTACATGCAAGTCATCTTTACATAATAAAAACCCTCTTGTAAACAAAATGTACATTTAAAATGTATTGTGTAAGAAGAATATTAGAAAAATTCTAATTCAAAAATTACATTTCTAAATTTAATTAGAAAAATTAGATGTAAGAGAAGAATAATTTTGACATGATTTAAATAAATATAGTTTCAGGAAAACTGAAAATTTTCCATTTTCCCACAGATTGCTATCCTGTAGACATAAAAATGTATTGTCCACAGAATAGAGCTATACTTTATGGATATGTAAAAAAAGTTATCTGCATATATTTTACCAGCATGCAGCAGAAATTTGCAGTGTGGGTAAAGTGTGGCCAGGCATCAATGTCTTGAGTCACTTGGTACTGTAAAGACATTATGACATGAAAATGGGGCAAGTAATGAAAGCTGGGAATATAGAGTAAATAAACAGGTAATAAGACTTAGGCTGATACTTTCTATTCTTATGTGGAAATAGCCCCATTTTCTTTCCAGGGCAAAATAGTCCATGTTTTTCCTTAATGGTTGCAGGCACTAAATGTCAAAGTCATGCTAGACAACTTTTTTAATCAGGAGAGGGAAAAAACAAACACCTTCAGAACATGATTGGGGTGTTAGAATAGATTGATTCTCGGTATTTTTCCATCAACTATAGAAACAATCTACACTCTGCTCCTGACTTAGCCTTTTAGGTTTCATGCCTCTGGGGTGAATGCAGTCATATCTATGCTGAACACATAAACTAATATTAATATTTTTAGCTTTTGCAGGCCTGCCATAGCACATGCATCTTCCTGATCTTCAAAAAAATAGCATGAAAGAAAGGACTGTCAATAAAAAAATAATTTGGTCTACAGAATTTTTATTACAAGTCACCTATCACAAAATGTCCTGAAATAAAGAAAAATTTAGTTTCTCTACTTATGAATAGCAAAATATGAAACCCCATTTATACTCTCAGATGCATACAAGATTACCCAAATGAGGATGCACAGGGCTCTATTAACCTGTATTAATAACCTGTATTATCCAAATTCAACAGATGTCTCCCATGAGCTCAGCATCACTGAATGCATCTCAAAGGCACAATAGGATCTATGTGCAGGCAACTGACCAATTTTTTTTTCAAAATAGCCTGACAAACAGCAGCAGTATTTTGACAGTAGCATCATCAGCATCTCAGCTATCTCTGTTAACTTAATGACACTATTTCCAAAATAAGAGTTACCTCACTCATTCTTCTTTGCTGTTCACCATCTGGAGAGTCTGTACCAACAACAGCCTACTTTTTTTTTTTTTCTCCTCCTTTTTTTTCAGATAAAATGCCAGAAATTCCTTTGCTCTTTCCCTACAATACTGATTTTGTCCAATGCTTATATGTATATGCATCTTCTGCATACTGAAATCTTTTTCATGGTTCCATTACAACCTTCAGTTCACCATTAATTGTGAGAAAAATCTGAATTGTTTTGTTTATCCAGTCAAAAATTTAAAATTATCAGGTTTGATGCTTTTAATTTCATTATAGCGGCAATCCTCATCTTCATTATTGAAACAGCTACAGAGTTTCTGAACTACCTTTTTTTTTTTTTATGCTGTAGAGTTTAATTGGTATTATTATCATTTCTATATTTAAAAAAAGTCAGATGGTAAGTTTCAATCATCACTGTCCTCATCTAACCTAAAAATTCTGGTAAACCAGAATATTTTCTTAATATTAATATTATTGATAAAAATCTGGTATTATCTTTTATAGTCTCATAAAGCTGTTATAGTTTCAGAAAATATAACTATACAAAGGCTGTATTTTGTAAATGATAAAAAGCATGTCACCAAATGGCAGCAACGGCATCATTGCAGTCTACAGATTGAAAAAACACAGATGAATGACCAAGGCAAGGAAAAAAAAAGGATAGAAGAAATGATGAAGTACTGATTTACAACCTGTTAAAAACAATAATGAATGCTGGCACAATCCATGAACAGGACATTCTAGACTCATTGTGAAGACTTATTTCAGGGAACCCTGCCAACAAAAACAAGTAATGCAGGCTTCAGCAATCTCTAGACTTTTTCCAATAAAAAGACATAATCAATCAATGATATTATATTTCTGAGAGGTTTGTTCCTCTTTTTTAATAAAATCTATTACTAAATTTATTCTTTGGTTTTCTGTGAAATCAAGGCAAGAATAAAGATCTTCTCCATGAAAGACAGAGCAAGACAGAGAAAAGGCAATTTCTCAGGAAAGAAAAACTGCGTACTGGATTACTGGATTTGGACAAGAGAACTGTGTTATCAAAAGTGCTTTTGTATCTTGCAATGCATATGCTGCAGTTAACAAGCTGTAATTCAGAACAGCAAACACATAAATTGTTGGTTGGAATAAAACAGTAGATTTCTGTGTTGTGATACAATTTGATATGAAATTGAATTCTAGACCATGGATTGCAAAAAACAAAAAACCAACAAAACAATTTCCCATAAACTACAGTGTTTTAACTACCTGTGACATACTGAGAATTCCTTATTTCTATTTTACCTGAAGCATAATACAAAGTTTGTGTTCATGCAACCAATAATGAAATGCATTCAGTTCAACTTTGAAGTTTCATTACTCCACTTTATGTTGACACCAGTTAAAATAAAAAGATGAGAAAAAGAGGAACCTGAATCTTCTAATATGTATGATCTGTGTGTTTTCTTTAAAGGCTGTGGAAGACCTATTTATTCTTTCATATTTTAGTTTAATTTCCATTGGAACACAATGCGATCTTTGCTGAATTAAAGAGGAAATCCCTCAGGAAGGGTTCACCTCTCTTGGGTGTCTGGTGTACCATCCTGATATATTGAAGCCTTGGCTAGACTTCACATCAACTGCTGTGTAATCATCAGATAAAAATAGACCTGAAAAATGCTGAAAAGGAAGCCTGCACAGCCCCTAACAAAATCCATGTCTGTAATTGTTAAAGAGACTTCTGAAGAAAAAACTGTTTTCTGATTATATTCTATATTGTTTAGAAAGATCATAGAGTTCTAAATTTCTTCTGGCTGCTGAGAAATACATCACTGTTCTCCCAGCCTTAGTTAATGTTTCTGTGCCAAACACATACATTACATCATATTGCTATAAACTTTGTGCAAATGGACAGAAACCATGCTGATCAATGTCCTTACTTCAGAAGTTTTAGCTACATATAAATTTGGAAATGTGGCAAATTATTTTTTTGATAGCACTTTTCAAAGAGTTCAACTGCATATTGTACTGGACTCCTTGATCCACACCTAAGACAGTATGAAGTCACAACTGTTGCTAGTCAGGCTAACAGCAAGAGCGAAAATGGGATCTTAAAGGTAGAAGCAGCACTGCTCAAGTGATTCAATAGCTACAGATTAAACCTTTCAACACTGATTATTGAAAATTGCAAGACTGCAAGTAGAGAACTAAAACCTCAGTAAAACTGATATAAACAGAAACAATAAAGCTACTTCTGTAAATCTAGCAGCACACTGCAAGTTATACCATGTGTCACCCAAAGGAAGCTCAACTCGAACACTGCAGGAATACTGGTCATTTTGCTAAGATGTGTTGTTAAACACTAGCTAAGAAACAAATAACTGACAGATAATACTTACTGGTTTAAATCGGAATAGAAATCGTTCCACAGAAGAAATTATATGTAGCGTTAGTGTTCCTAGGCTATCAGGAGACTAAGCTGATATTGTTAAGCATCGTCTAAGATGTCTATGTGGACAATATCTATTTATTTGCTTTAGTGCTTTAGTGTAGTGATTTTCAAATTATAAGTGGTAGAGCACAGAATTCTCTAACTAGTGATTACATCAAAGATTCTATAAGATGTCATGGGGAAAATCACACTGAGTAAATAAATTTTATATATGCTCAAAATCATATACAATAAAAAACATTTCTAAAAGCAAACGTAAGTCCAATAAATGCAGTTAGTTGTGCAATACTTTCTGCAAATAAAAAGGGGAAATGGTTACATTCAGAAGTGTAGCCTTTCTTGATCTTAAATTATTGATAAAAAGACACTCAATTCTTACAAAAGTCCACTACCAATGGAACTTAAAGTTTCATGAATAAATATTTGACACATTTATCTTGAATAGTAAATATTTTATGCCTCATATCTAAATAGTATTAAATTAAGCACCTACATACTTTGATCTTTCATTAAAATCACTATGACAGCCAGTATCTCCCAATATGGAGTGAGACCAACCTCAGGAAAAAGAGGTAACATTTTCTCTCAGTAACGTTATGAGAACTGAAGGAAGAACTATCTCCTTGTTCAAAAGTTCTTCCTTTTGAATGAACTAAAAATAAATGGAAAGTTGTGTTCTGAAAAAAACCTCTGAAAGTCACACAGTCCAACTCCCTACTAAAAGTATTTACAACAGGTTGCTAAAGGCTGAGTCCAGCACAGTCTTATCTTTCAGACATTGAGGGCTGAAGAGGCTGTGACTGAAGGAAAGTCCAGGGGGCGAGATCAAGCTCTACAGGGGGGATCCCAAATTCAGGAACCCATTAAGCAGCCCTGAGCCTCATCACAACCTGTAAGCCCTCAGCAGCCATCCAGGAGGGGACAGGGTGGTGCCAGGAGCAACCGAGGGAGAGTAAATGGCTCCAGGGAACGCAGCAAACAGGGACATGGCACATCAGTGCAGGCATGGCACAGCAGGGAGCGCAGGCAGAGCTCCTCTCAGACCATCCCAGAGCAGCCAGTCGAGGCAAACAGAGCAAACACTCAGCAGTCTTCCTAGACAGTCAGGCCCCAGCCTATACTGTTGAAAAGTGATTTTCCATCCTGAATACAAGACTTTGCATTTCAACTCCTCTACTTAGTACAGGTCACTCTGATGGAAGATCAACTGCTGCTATCCCGGCACCATCAATTAGATAATGTCCACAAACTTACCAAATGGGCATTCCATTCCTCCAGTTCATTAAAATAAACATTTAACTGTGTTGGTTTCAGTACTGATTGCTGAGTAATACTACTGGTTACTGGACACCAGATGAATTTTGCATCACTGATTACACCTCTTTCACTCCAGCAGGCCAGTCATATGTACACCCTCCTTACTTTTCACCAATTTAGCCCATATTTTGCCAATCAGTAAAAATGAGACTATGTGAGACTGTATCAAAGGCCTTGCTAGTGTCCACTGCTTTTCCCTTGTCCACAGTGTCAGTCACCCCACAGAATGCAATGATTTTGGTCAGGCATGATTTATTCTCAGTAAATCTATGCTGACTGCTCTCAATCACCTTCTTCTTAATCATACATAGGAAAACTTATTGTACAGCTTTCCCAGGGACTGAAGTGAGGCTGACAGTTTGATTCTTCTAAGTGCTGCTGTTGAGGATAGAAGCGGCTTTTGCCTTGTTTCAGTTATCAGGAACCTTCCCCAGTTGCCATGAGCTTTTGAAGATGGTAGAATGCAGTCTCACAATGAGATTTACCACTTTTTTAGTATCCTCAGATGCACCTCATCTGGTACCATGGACTTAGGTGTGTCCATTTGACTTAAATGATCCCTGTTGTTTTTCTCTACTTCAGGTACCACCTCAGTCCCATAGTCTCTGTTAGTAAAGAGTTCTCAGGGACCTGGGAAGCACAAGGGCAAACCTTAACAGTGCAAAATGAACCAAAAATGGCACTGAGAAACAATGCAAACATCAGGAATTGTCAACATGGGCTCACAAAGGGCAAGTCCTGTTTAACTAATTTAGTAAGTTTGTTTGCATAGTGGATGAAGAAGGGCAGTGGATGTCATTTTTCTGCATTAATAATACTGCCCTCACAGCACCCTTCAGTACAAGTTGTCCAACTGTAAGATCAGCAGATTCATGTGGTAGTGGGTAAAAAACTGGTTGAGTAGAAGATTTCAGTAGGTTCAGAGAACAGTGTATGAACTGGCTGAAGGAGAAAGCTCAAAGGATAATAGTGATAGGGCTACATCTTCTTGGTTACTGGTCACCAGTGGTATACCTCAGGGTTCAATTCTAGAGTCAGTTATGGTCAATATATTTATCAATGATCTGGATGCAGGAGTTTAAAGCATCATTACCAAGTTTTCTGATGATTCCAAACTGGGAGTGCTGTTGACTGTCTCATGGGACAAGATGCCTTGCTGAGAGATCTAGATAAATTGGGGCATTGGGCTATGACTGACAGGATGAAATTTAAGAAGTCCAAATGCTGGATGCTGCACCTGGCATGTAATAATGCAGGCACAAGTATACACATGGAGAGGAATGGCTGGAGAACAGCCCTGCAGAAAGGAATCTGGGGGTGCTGGATGACACCAGGCTCAGTATGAGCCAGTGGTGTGCCCTGGCAGCCAAGAGGGAAAACTCCATACTGAGGTGCATCAAACACACTCCATACAACCAGCTGGTCAAAAGAGGTGACTATCCCATGGTATTCAGTGAGCATTGGTGTAGCCTCACCTTGAGAACTGTGTGCAGTTCTGGACCCCAGCATTTAAGAAGGACATGAAGGTCCTTGAATGCATCCAGAGGAGGGCATCACATCTAGTGATAAGGCTGGTAGGCAGGTCCTATGAGGACTGGCTGATAATTTTATGCTTGTCTAGTTTGAAGAAAGGGAGACAGAGGGTTGACTACATTTCTCTCTACAGCATGCTGAAGAAGGGAACTGGAGAGGGAGGTACTGATCTCTTCCTCCTGGTATGCAGTGATGGATGTGTGGGAATGGTTCAAAGCCATGTCAGGGGAGGGTTAGACTGGTCATTAGGAAACATTTCTTTATTACAGAGAGCATGGTGAGACCCTGGAACAGGCCTCCTAGAGAGATGGTTAAAGTCTGTCAGTATCTAAGAGGCATTTCAACAATGCCTGTAAGAACATGCTATAACTTTTGGTCAGTCCTGAACTGGTCAGGCAGTTGGTCTAGAAGACCATTGTAGGTCCTTTCCAGTTGAAATATGCTAAGTTATGCTAAGCTATTCTGTTGTATTTTTCAACCTTTTCCCTGTCCTTTATAAATAAGTCCCCAGTCCTGCTGACAAGGGGACTCACATTTTCCTTAACCCTTTCTTTTTGCTGCAGATTCACTTACAGCAGCTCTTCTAGATGTCCCTCAGGCCTCTTAGTAGTTCCAACTTCAGTTGAGCTTTGGTGTTCTTGACTCCATTTCTAAATGCACGGGAAAAGTCTTTGCATTCTTCTCAAATGGCCTGTCCCAGCTCCCACCTACTTCATAGATCCTTTTTACGTCAAGTGTCAGCCAGGAGTTCTAAGTTCATCCATGCTAGCCTTCTGTAACACTTGCTCCAATTTCTGTGCACTGAAATGAACGCCTTTTCTACTCGGAAGAAGGCTGTATTTGATGATCAGTCATCAAGATTACTTCTCTTTATATGTGATGCAGAGTACAGACTGAGAACTAGAAGGTGGTGGGTGACTGTTAGTCTTTTCTACACCTACACCTACATTTACCAAATTAAGCACAAACAATAATATAAATGGAAGTCCCATATGCTACTGGTATCACTACTGTAATTACAGCAGATTAATTTACAGTTTGATGCTGGTGCTATGCAATTATGTTGATATGGTTTTACAATACCAATTTCTTGGATTCCCAACATACAACATATTACAACAACAACTTTCTATTTGTGTTACAAACCACTTGATAAATGCTTCATTTAAGAGACATCTGGAAAAGCTCAGGAGAAAATTATATGCTTTACTAAAAATATGTACCTCTGGAATCCGTACTGGGACTAGGATGGATCCATACTAGTGGCTGGGACTGAATGTTCAGGTTGGAGAAACTCTTTAAGTTTTGTGTTACACACACTAACACATTGACAACTCAGGTACCACTATTACACATTTTCTGTTTACATGATTCAGCACAGGGAAGAAAGTGATTAGCATTAATAACTTAACTTGATCAAAAAATACCTGTCACTGTGCAATTATGATAGCTTACTTCATTAAATGACCCAGTTTAGGATTTACATCACAAGCTACATCTGCTGATGTTTTCTTCTTCTCTACTCTTTTGTCAGAAACATAAAAACATAAAAATTTAGTATCCCCTTACAGATCACAATTTACTTTCTTTGACTTTGAAATTTTTCTGAGAAAAAAGAATCTGTTACAAGAGATCACCAGAGTAATAATCTAAAGTTAGTAAAGAAACTAATTGCTTCAATAGGATAATTCGCTTTGAAAGACAATTCACACCCTTCTAGTCTGGAGGGAAAAAATTAGATAAACTCACTGAGAACTGCTTAAAAATTTACTGTGCTAATAAGTTGTACAATACAGAGCATTGCCATAAACAACTTGCTCATAATTCTTCATTCTTTTTTAGTTCAAAGCTAATGACAAAAGAAAGTTTGGTCTGTGTTCTGCCAAATTCAGACCACCCCTATTTTGTGTACAACATTGCTATGTACTTACAGAAGTAAGTTTTAACATGAAAAGCTCACAGTGGGGAGTGATCTTTTCTGCCAAGTGCTGACTTCTCAATATTGATGCAAGACAGAAGAGCACATGGCTTATATTAAATGATCTCTGCATTAGGCTTCATTTTTCTTGTCTTGTGAAAACATAGGAATGCTTTGTCTCTAGCTTCCTTACACACATGGAAAGTACTTAGATCACCATTCAGATCTTTCTGCATATCAACTCTCTACAATTTACAGGACCTGAAAAGGACAACAGGAAAGAAGACAGGTATAACTGTAACACAAAAACTTTTAGAGCTATTGGAATCCTTCTGACAAACGCATCAGCGTTTCTTAAAAGAAAATAATTCAGGGTACAATCTCATATCTCACACAGTATCTTGTCTATTTTCCAGCAAGCTAGCCAATCCCTTTAGACAGAATTATCTGAATTAATTTTCAGTGTAACAAAGATCAATGGCAGCTTTAATTTCTGTTCAAAGTGAACTTCAAAAATCCAATGACACAACCCATGTTTTTCTGTCAGAGCTTTAGAAAGACATAAGATCTAATGGCTTTTTCAGATCTGTTAAAGAGTAAATACAATAATTTGGAGTTTTGTCTGAGGTCAAGTGCTAATCATGGAAAGCACAAACATAAGAACAAAAGACACAGTTTTGTACTCTCTGAAAGATAAGCAAGAAACTCCTCATGAAGTAATGACTTTTTTACTCAAGAATGTCACCAGCAGGTGTATTAATGACAACACTGACAAGAAAAAAGACTTGTGTTTCACATTTGAATTACATCTGAGCAAAAAATAGTCTTCAAAATTGCACAACTATCATTTTTATATACAGGATTCCATAAGAGTGGGAGATACGAGCTTCTCATATTTCTTATAAGGGAAATATGACAAACATTTTTAGAAGACCATCATCCAAGAATGATGTGGCTGAATTACATTCAATGCTTTAGGAACTGTAGCCACAGTATATAGTTAATTTGCTTTTAGCAGGTAGACTGTTCCATGAAGTGAGGTCAGTTGTAAGTGGGAGGCTAGGAAGACTGGCACTCAGTACTGATTCAGCTATTTTCATAAAGGTAATATTATATTGTTAAAGCACTGTGAGTTAAATTAAAAACATAATAAATAAACTTTGGGATAAAGAAAAATATCAGCGGTAGGGATTTTGGAAGAATCGCTTACAAGAACAGTATTTGCACGAAGGCAGCGATAGAACATTTTTAGGTATGGCATGACAAGATTGTGACAACATGACTTATATTCCTCCATGCTTCAAACTTGCTATTTAAGCATATGGGAAGACAATTTCATGTTTAATCAAATATTTTAGTTGCCTTACTAGTATTACAGAAAATATGTATCACATCCTTTTCTATGACTATTATAGCTGGAAGGTTTGCCTGGTAGGTAGAACACTTAGTAAAAAAAAAATCATGAGGAAAGAAGCAATCAAAAAATTTCCTGTCTCCAAATAACAACCACAAACAACCAAGAGAAAAAACTACATAAGCACTTAAAAAAAAAAAAAAAAAAGAAGAAGATAGAAATAAGTCGGTGTAAATTTCTGCTAAAATCACCTGAAGAAAAACTGAGTGGGCTGAAGCATGTACACAATATGGCCCAGTCTCTTAAATGAAAAAACTGCTAAACTGAGACCAGGACCTTAATACATAATGCATTAGTGATGCTTTGTTGTTTATTACGTTGTTGTCAGAATCTCCTCAGTGTATAAAATGAGCACTTTGCTAATCCACATATTTATAACTCACAGAACACTCCACATTTGTCAACAGATTAAAGAGCAATGTTGTAGCGAGGTCTCAGGTTGACTTCATTACATTTGCAAAGCATACCACACTACAATATTGCATTATGTCCTAGTAGATGTAACTTATTAAAAGCTAGCAATGATTAGGATCTGCTTAGGAGCCAGTTCAATCATCAGGATTTAAAATTTAGTTATAATGAGGCCAACAAATAAGTAGCTTTTCAGCATATTTTTATTTGGAAGCCGAACTCTGAAATCCAGACTTAATATATGCATTACCACTCTTCAACAAGAACTGGATCAAGCTCATTTTATAGCCACTTTCAAAAATGGTTTGGTTTTATTACTGCAAGGCTACTAGTATCCTGTGGTAACTGTAATCTTTAACCACATGTTAAGACACTTAAATATCTTATACAGCTCATGAGAAAGATTAGTATGCCAAGTATGGCAAGAGCCTAGCAATACTGAGCAGGAAGATACCAAACCTTGGTGGACAGAAATATTGAGAAGAATTTCTGTAAAAAAGAAGACTGAAATGAACCTTCTCCCTCCCCTACGCCCTCACAGCCACGAATCAGATCTAGGATTAAGTGGCTACACCAACTGGTACTTTCTCAGAGAACTGCTTCAAAAAGTGAAAATACAGCCCATATTCAAGCCCAGTAACTCAATGGCTAAGCCATTTAGCTATATAATGGGAGGGAAAAAAACCCAAACCAAACCAAACATACCCATGGTGCCTCTTTTGCATTATTACATGAAACAGTTGAACTTCCAAGGCAGTACCCCAAGAACTTGTATTTAAATGTAATTTATAAGTCTGTCTGTTCTGTATTTAGTTAACATCTATGCAGTTTTTCACATACTAAACATTTGTATGCTTGCATTTCACTTCTCACATTCAGGTTCAGTAAATTAACTCTTAAATCCTTGAAAAGGAAAACAAGTAATTTGTAACTTATGACAGGTTCATCCATGAAGATATTCAGTGTACTTTCCTTAAAATCTTGTAAATTCTTATTTTTTATTCAATGTTCTTGTTATGGTTTAAAGGACTATGTCCAAATCAGTTTTAAGTGAATTGGGGTGTCTCAAAGGTAAAGTAGAAACAACTGGTAAGATTAGCTTTTACTCCAAACTATATTATAGTGGATACAGACCTTTTCTCAAAGGCAAATTTATCACTTCCCTTCTAAGACTACTTCTTTGAATATAACAAAGAATAGCACTTCTGTTCTATATTCAGTATGAAAGATGATAGATAGCAGTCCACCTGCTAAACTGTGTTTTCTGCAAGAGACATATTGTTAAAAGGTTCACAGAGTTTATTGGCACAAACTCAGTATTAGCTTTTTATGTTTAAATGAATTTTACATACAGAAAACAATAATCAATACATGTAACAAATGAAATGGGCTGTTAGAAAGTTAAACCCTGCTTAAATATCCTTTGACAAAGATAAATTATGCAGCTTCTAAATTAGCAAATAACTAGAAATAGTATGATTTATGAATTTAAAGAAAATGAAACAAAACAAAACCAAACCAAACAAAAAAACCCCCAAACAACAACAACAAAAAACCCCAAACAAACAAAAAAAACCCCACACCAACAACCTGACACAATTACCAGGACAACCACTGAAAAGGACCAGCTAGTTTCACATGTTCTAAAGAGACTTCTTGTTGCAAGCAACTTCTGCTAGACTAGAGGTAACAGATCACTCAAAGTATAAGTAAACATCAATAAGGAAGTATCCTGTATAAATAAGGTTATACACTAGAACCCCTAAATGATGTAACAATTGGTTTTCCAGTTTTAAATTTGCTGAAAACTTTTAACATCAGCAGGTTCTAAACTACGTCTATAAGCAATACAGTTTCTTTTCCTTTTTTCCCTTAATCCTCTAATTCCAAAACTTTGAAGTGAAATATTTATTTGGATCAAAGTACACACACAAAAAAAGTGCTATGACACAAGTACCTTGTAAGAAGAAGTGCAGTGCTGTACCTTGTAAGAGGAATACAAGGAAATAATTAATTTCTTTGGTCAGCAAGTGAAAGCACATATCCTGTATGATTGTCCTACAGGTTACAAAAGCCTTCCAACATCTCCTCATCATATACCTCTGTCTAAACAATTAATGGTTAGTGAAACACATGCTGTTTATGCCTTTTCTTCCAACAGTTATGCCAGACCAGATTGTCCTTCATCCCACAATTTCATTCGTCCAAGAATGAGGCATGACTATGCTAAACCGCATGTGCAGGCATGTTGATGTTACGCAGGTCTGGACACCTCATTTTCCAATTGCAAAGATAAGTGTGGTGCAAGTTTTTATGCCTAGGTTGCTCTCCAGTGTGCTGGAGGGATATGGCACATTCCCACATCTCCCTCAACACTCAGGACAAGGACTGCATTGTGACTTGTTCAACGCACACATTCCAAACACAGACACGTGACTCTGACATACAAATGAGATGCAGACTTGCTGGAAGAACAAGGGATTGAAAGTGATCACCGGTGACCTTCCGTCCGCTACAGCTGGTCAAAGCAAACTGCACAGAGTGATGCTACCACAATAGCAAAGTTCACAGTACTGACTGACAAGATAGAGCAATGTATTAATGTCATGATTAGCATCAAGAATCTCTGAGTGAAAGCAGTTGTTAGAAATGAAGAGAATGCTGTATCTGAGACCTGCCCTCTAGGTACCTGTCTGTTCTCAAGCATTATGTAAAAAATGCTGATTAAAAGCCAAGAAGTGTTGACCTATTTGACCAGCTGCCAAAATTAGTAGGTTTGGGGTTTGTTTTTCCTACTAATGTAACCAACACATTAACTCTGGAGAGTTTTATTCATGACAATTGAAACAGTTGATTAAACAAGAGCCCTAATATCAGGTGGATCACATCTGCTTAGATACATGTCTTGAACAGTTGGTTTATCAGTCTCTATTTTCAAGAAGGCTCTGAGCACCTGAAGGTTTTCCACAGCTCCTGTGTCTAAATACATGTCCTCAAGACCTGAACATGTGCTTTCATCACCTAATTCCTGGTTTCCATTAACAAGTCTTCTAAAGGTCAGTCAATTTGGAAGATTAGTGACCAAGACTCTGAGGAACACTGTGCAGTACTCTACAGTCTGAAAGACTGTGTTAGTAAACTAAGGTTACTGCATTTTGTCCTGTAGGTAACCTAAACTGAAAGAACTTTGTGCTGCTAGCAGAAAAAAGCAAAGATGGTGGTAGGATGCATGTGTGACTTACCAGCAAAAAGGTGCTGGTAGTGGCCAACTTCTGGTTTTATGTATTACTCAACAAGTTGGCTTCATATCTTCTGTAGTTTGGAGCTGATTGTTGGTAACAACAATGTTAGTAATAAAATATCAATAAAGTACTGAAAAACAAGAATTTAATTTTTTTCCCTCTAAGGTGAACGCTATGGCAGTAAAGATATACAGAGGTAGTTACTAGGGTTTTTTGTTTGCTTTCAGCAGAGCGCTTAATTGATTATATGTCAGTAGTTCACACAAAACAGCTAAAGGGAAATGTTTATCAGATTTAAGCTGCACTGAAAAGGTTTTACTTTTGCCATTCACACAACAGCATTTGATTTACTAATTTGTGCAAATATAAATGGCATAATGATTAAAACAAGTGTTTCTCTCCTCTGTGACCCAGCTTTAATTATGGATCATCTGGTTTTCAGTAACGCTGCCAGGAAAAAGGACATATTCAGCAAACTCTTTCTAGGCAATGCTCATGTGTGACATACTAAGGAGCTTCATCAGTTTGATACAATGGTCTATTGCCTTTCTTTTTCTCTCACTAGTACCTAGGTTACTGCTCATTATATTCATTAGTAACTTAGTATTTTCCCTACAGTATTTATAGGTTTAATTAAGTCACCTCTCTGCAAGACACTTCCTTCCGTTATTGTCTACTTGCCTGTTCAAGCTACATTTTTTTTTTAAATTCATTAAATACTTTAAAGTCATGAAATCTAAAAATTATTAGTTTTGGAAATTATAATCCTAAACCCTGAAATAAATAACTGAACTGTTAAGGAGGTACCACATTTTTCTTCTTAAGCTACTAACTTTAGGATGTTCATGCCTGCCATTTAAATTAATCAGATTGCCACATTTGGCGTCATTCCAGTACAAA
Organism: Struthidea cinerea; assembly: GCA_013397865.1. NCBI lineage: Eukaryota > Metazoa > Chordata > Aves > Passeriformes > Corcoracidae > Struthidea > Struthidea cinerea. The sequence goes on along the minus strand of VZTI01002488.1, from coordinate 298,854 downwards.
GCGTTAAGTAGACAGCACACCTCAGCAACTCAGCCTCTCTTCATTTTGAGGATCTGTCACTGACTGATAGGTTTTGGGGGTTTTTTCTCCCTCATTTCATATTTCTCACTCTGCAAGACTGCTTTATTAGCTAAAAATTAGCACTCGCTCTATGGAATAGTATGAACTGAGAACCCATGTATTGTATACAAGCTGCTGTACATTATTTAAAGAAAACTAAATGACTTTGAGTGTGTCATTTACTCTATTGCCCTAATGAGAATTCCAAATGCTCATTTTTCTGAAAAAACAAAACAAAACAAAACAAAAACTTCAAAATCTCATTTTTTGCTCCTAGTAAGAAATAAAACTATTTTAATAAAGTATATTGAGATTTCCCTTAGATTTGTTTTCTTTTACCAGCTTAATAAACATTCTGTGTTATGTCAATAAACATCCTTTATTTAGGACTTCTCTAAACACTAAAAAATGGGTATGATATATGATAAGCTTTCTAGTTGCTAATGTATGAAAACTTTCTGGAGCTATACTTATGAGTGCAAAGACATCAAAGCTAGCTCTAAATAAATCAGCTTAGGTTTGAAAGCAATATTACAGTTTAGTTTGATGCGCTCCTTTGATCCCCTCCTTTCCCCAGCACTTTGACAGTATTTTTGGAACAGAGTTTGTCAGGTCAGGCTCAGAGCTGCACAGAACCTCTGGGCACACGCAGGGTTTCCTGGTTGAGCCCACCACTGGACTGGATATTTCTACACTATGCTACAGCACTGTGAGACATTCCTACATTATCTTCTACATCTTCTAGACACTGGAGATTAATTGCAGCAGTGGCAGGCAAACAGAAGGAGTCATAAGATACTAATTTGATTTTTTTTTAATGTGCAATGCATTTTTGTATTATTCACAGACAAGGATAACATTATATTAAGGGAGACAATTTCTACATGCGTGACCAACACTGAGGTGTATGTGGGAATAATCAAATTGTTTGCTGAAATACATTTTTACACATCACATTTCTATGCACCCTTATCAGTACACTAGCTTTGTGCACTACAGTCCTTCCGTATCCATTTCCTCAGGTCAAACTTACCAAGAATTAACCACAAAATGTAACTTATTTTGTTCCTGTACAAAGGAAATCAGAAACAACCCACAGAGCAGAAAGTCAAAGAATCTTTTTTTTTTCCTCCTCTGTATTGCCTCCTAGATTGTGATGAGAGTACAAGACCAGCAAGTTCTTCTGTGTTACTCCTCCTGGAGATTCTTGTGGATGAAAAGTTGGACGTGAAACAATAGTGTGCATTTGCAGTCCAGAAAGTGAACCTCATGCTGGCCTGCACAAAAAGAGGAGTGGCCATCAGGTCAAGTGAGATGATTCTGCCCCTCTACTCTCCTGAGACCCCACCTAGACTGTTGTGTCAAGCTCCAGGTTCCTCAGCACAAGAAAGATGTGGGTGGCCACAAAGATATAGAGGAGGCCACAAAGATGATCAGTCAGCGGAGCTCCTCTCCTACAGACTGAGAGAGCATGGCACGTTCAGACTGCAGCACAGACGGCTCCAAGGAGTACTCACTGCAGCCTTTCAGTACTGTGTTGGTTTTGCTTGGCCTGGTTTTTGGCAGCAGGGGGGCCACAGAGCTGGCTTCTGTGAGAAGCTGCTGGAAGCTTCCACCACGTCTGGCAGAGCCAGTCCCTGATGGCTCTGAAGATGGACATGCTGCTGGCCAAGGCTGGGCCGATTAGAGAGGTTGGTAACGCCTCTATGATAACATATTTAAGAAGAAAATCAAAACAAAGGGAGGTGTGCAGGTTTTTTTTCCTATCCAGAGAAGAGGAGGAAGTGAGAACATGTGAGGGAAACAGCATGGCAACACCAAGGTCTGTGGAGAAGGAGGGGGAGCAGGTGCTCCAGGTGCTAGAGCCAAGATTCCTCTGCAGGCCGTGGTGCAGACCATGGTGAAGCATCTGTGCCCCTGCAGTCCATGGGTCCACAGGGGATGCAGAGATCCACCCACAGCCCGTGGGAGAGGTGCCCGTGCCGGAGCAGGTGGATGCCTGGAGGATGCTGTGATCCAGTGGGAGACCCGGTGGAGAGAGAGGGCCCTGCTTCCCGGCTGGAGCAGCCTGTCCTTGGAGAACTGCATCCCATGGATGAGTGACCCATGCCGCAGCAGTTTTGGGAGGACTGTGTGCTCATGGGAGGGACTCACATTGCAGCGGTTTTGGCAGGACTGCTGCTCGTGAGATTGGACCCACGTCAGAGAGGTTCGTGGAGAACTGTCTTCCATAGGAAGGGACCCCAAGGTGCAACAGGGGAATGACTCCTCTCCCTGAGCAGCGGAAGAAGAACTCACGTGACGAACTGACCAAAACCCCACACCCTGTCTCTCTGTGCTGTCGATGGGAAGGAGGGGTTGGGGGAGGAAAAAATGTTTTCAAGGACTTATTTTATTTCTCACTATCCTCCTCTGATTTTGTTAGTATTAAATTCACTTTGTACTTCTAAGTTGAGCCTGTTTTGCTCTTGGAGTGTTTTCTCAACTCATGAATCCTTCGTTAATTTTTTTCTCTCCTCTGCCCAGCTGCAGCAGGGGAGGGTGAGTGAGCAACTTTCGTGGGTGCTCATGACAAGTACCTAAAAGAGGCCTATGAAAAAGAGGAAGAACAGCTTTTACACAGGCAGACAGCAATAGAACAAAAGTGCATGGTTTTAAACTCAAGGGGCGATTTTAAATAGATCTTAGGGAAAAAAAATTACCCAGAGGGTAATGAGGCCCACGAATAGGTTGCCCAGAAAAGCTGTGGTTGCCCCATCCCTGAAGTGTTCAAGGCCAAGCTGGATGGGACCCTGAGCAATCAATATCAGGGGTGGTGGCATCCCTGCCCACGGCAGGGCGGTTGGAACTAGATGAACTTTAAGGTCCCTTCCAACTCCAAGCCTTTCTGTGGTTCTATTTTTCCTTGAGAAGAATGGAATTATTTAGGTTATACATAGAAAAAATCCTGAAATAAAGTATTTTTTAGAAGTGGTAGCACTTTAGAATTGAAATCAGCAAAATTATGGGGGAGGGAAATTGTCTTTGCTTTTTAATATTTACATGCTTGTGCAAAAGAATAAGTTAATAGTTCCATCAGTTGAGAAATTACACTAAGTAAAGTTTTGCTAGTCTTTATTCAATGTGTACTGCTGAAATACCCTTCCTCAAAAATAAAACCAAGCCCCTCAGCTCTAAAGCAATTACTAGGTTACTTATAACCATACTAAGAGTCACAGATAACATCAAGAAATATCTGTCTGCTTTGAAGCTCATTTGTAACATATATGAGGGTACAAATCATCACGCAAGAATTCAGCATTGAGGGGTTCTATTAAGAGACCTTTTCATTGAAGATTTCTTCATGACCACAGAAAAAAACTTCTTGCACAATATTTTTTGCAAGACAGAATGAGACACGACAATGCAATTTCTGGTGGACAATTTTTTTAATATGTGCTCCACCAAGATGATTAATCAGTTTTTTCATGCAATCCATTCCAGAACCGCTTTACCCTTACTGTTAGAAAGGTTTTTTCTGAAGACTAACCTCAAGCTTTCTTGATGCAGTTTGAGTGTATTACTGGCTTTTTCATTTACAGACTACATTCATGACCCTGTTCTCCCATTGCCCTCTCCATACGTTTCCATTTCTAGTTTTCTGTAAGCTCAAGTTCATTAGGTTTATGCTACGAGTATCTGAAATGGAAACATCCAGCTAAATATAAAAGAAATGTCTTTCTCAATGGTTTATCAATACACGTACAATTTAACATACAGAGGTTGTAATATAAATCTAAACCACATACCTTCTGGCAAGCTACCAGCATTCCTTGACTATGACAAATTCATCAAAGCAAAAAAGCACCCCTGGGAAACTTGTTAATGGCACGGCACAATATTATCTCCCCTAAGGAAAAGAAAAAAGGATGGAAGCCTTTCCTCTAATTAAAAATTAAAGCTTTCATTGAAGTAGTATATTTCACACAATATTTTTTTTAAAAAGTGAGATTATGCTATGTTCATGAATCACTATTGTGTATAAGAAAATGAAATAACATAAAATTAAATGATAACAAATGGGTAATTCATGGAAGCAATGTGCACTAAGTTTAAGAGTTTTTTCTTAAGGTAGAAATAAGCTCATCTACAGTATCAAGACTCTAAGGTCTGCTACCTCCTTTTTCTTCAGGAATGAAAGGCCAAGCAAAAAAATAAATCATTATACTGGACAAGGGATGAAAGGATAAAAAGCTTCATACTATACATAAGTTGTACTTTCTCAGAAAATACAGATTATTTAGGAGACTCGATTACTGGTATCTTCCATGCTTTATTTAGTAATATTATTTATCTATACAACACCAGCTATACGCCAATACTTACAGTGAAACACCATTTAAGCCAACACAAAACCCCCAACCACTTTTTCATATACATGATAAACTACTAGACTCTAGCTACATGAAGTTACTTTCTTTGTCAAAATAAATAAATGCATTTCACAGAACTGTAGACATTTGGTTGGGAAAGTACATCAAGAAATACTCCAGCCAGCCTTCCTGGCTTTTTTAGCATTTAAGTCTATCTGGTAATATGTGATCTTTGCATGCAACTTACTGATAAAACATATAGTCACTCACTGTCCAAGAAAGGCTAGAAGCTGGCCATTTTGTACGATAAACCAGAGTTCTGCCACAATATTTCATCTCTCGCAGCTACCTACTTACTGCCACTCCTGTTTACACAGGTGACAAAGTCACAAGCATATTTCTTAGCTATCTACAATTTTTTTTCTTTTCAATTCAAACACAAAAAAAACTTACTGATGAAAATCCAGTCAATTTTTAGAAACTATTTTTTATCTGTATCCTTAGAGTTTTACTCTAAAATATCTACTCCACTATATCTAAATCTTTGTTTGTATTTTCAGTTTACCATGACACCATGCAGAAGATACAAGCCATTATCTCATATCACATACAGAAAAATGAGACCACAGAAATAAGGTGGCTTCAGCAAAGTCGTTACTGTAGTGAGATCAACATCCAGTTACCATTTAATCTTCATCTTCAGTTTCTTCTACTTTTTTAGTTAAGACTAATATTTCATCTTGTCTTATGATGTTTTCTACAGTGCTGCTTATAAGTCACTCTGTTCTTCTAGGTAATGTATCTAACACTCAGAAATAAAGCATTAAAAGTGAGAAATGGCAGGAACAGAAGGTCAACGTAAATCATTAAGCTACCTGGTTAAGTACCACCTATATTGGTCAGAATTTCATCAAGAGTTTGTTCCATGTTTATGCAGTCACTAATACTCGTAATTGCATGTGAAGTTTTAAATATGAAGTACCTGAACAAATACTCCTGGAACAACAACTCCTCCCTCCTTCTTCCCTCCCCCATGATAGGGCTACCGCTTACTGTCACTCTCAAACACAATGCGAAAATAAGTGAAGCTCAGGAAGAGAAACTGCTTCAGGACAATGCCAGCTCAGTGTAGGAGGTGCAGAATAACCCTGTAGCTAAAAAAAGAGAAACTGCAAATTTGCCAGTCTTTTTAAAATGTAACATCATATGGTAGCAAAGAATTTAACAAGACAGTGCTGAAGCTAGTTTAGCAGCAAATTGGTATATAGAATGTTACATACCTGAGCATTTTGAAGTGTTTATTTTTGACTAAGGGAGTTTTGCTCATTTCTCCTTTATGCTTGCTTTCCCCTCCTCCCCCCTTCATATTTTTCAGTCTTAGAAGGGGCTCACAATTTCTACACTCCAGTTTGTACTAATTTCAAATCACACTGCACACGAGACAGGCAGAAGGGAAAGTCAGGTTATGCATTACAATGAAAACCTGGTTGTCTCACATCTCTGCTTGTGGTTTCTAAAATAATCTGGGTCCTATTTCACATCAGCATCAGCAATGAATTTCCATGAAAGAAATGATCCCTTCTGAGCCTGTACAGAATACAATCAACCTTCAGTGTATTTGCTGGCTGGAGCTACAATCTGAAACCGCTTAACATTCTGCTGACACTGCACATAAAGAAACAGAACTGAGCTCCCTAAGTACTATTTATCCTACTCTCTTAACTAAAATGCAATAAAATATGGTTTGATACTGAAATAAGGTAGCAATGAATATATGGTGAGAAAATAGATCTCTTGACATTAATTTTTGAGTTAGTTTTGTTAGCAGTGTCACACTTTAAACAAAATATGAAGTGCAAGCCAGTGATGAGACATTTGTTTGTATAAAATTTTATCTCTCATGAATTGCAAAGTTCCTTGCCCACAGACTATTTTGTTATATTTTATTGGGAATGTGCCAATCAAATTCTATTCAACAATACCACAGCAACAAAAAGCAAAGTCACAATGCTGTTACTGTTACATTCCCTGTAGCATGGTTAGAAGGCATGGGACTCCATGGTCAACCCTTTTATTGAAGGGGTAATCCTTTCTCTTGTATTAACAGTACTTTCCATATGAAAAGTCTCTGGGAGTAGGATTCTTGTTGTCTATGAAGAGAGAGATCCAAAAATCACCTAAGAATGTTAACTGGGAGCAACATAGGCTGTATAAAATAATACAGAAGAGACTGCATGTTATTACTTTTAAAAAGGAGCATCCTTGCACTACTCTGAGTGATGAAGCAGTTCCCAGAATAAAACTCTAGAAATAGCCATTTGCTGATCCACATCCTGTTAGGATGTGGCACATCACCAGCTGGTGCATAATAATTTACAGAGCACCTTGTGAGCAGGAACAGCTCAGATTCTCAGATGGTTTCAGCACAGACAGACTAGCAATCCATAACAGTGCCATTATAAGCTCTTACCCTCCATAAAAAATATGCATTCATACTGCATTCACCTCATAAGACTAGACTGCAAAACTTCTGAAGTCATCTCTCAGCCCCTTTAACATATAGAAAGGATAACCTATGTTCCAGTTCTGTCCCATCTCTGAAACCACTTGACTCTCCTGGTTACTGACACACAGCAAAGATACTTTGCTTTCTAGATGCACCAACAGCACTTGAGTCCTTTACACCAACAATCATAACTGCTCCTCCACCAGTGGCAAAATATTCCCTATGTTAATGGACGATGGCTTCCCCAGCCTGAAACCACCTCACACACATTGCTGGTGAATTGCCATGACACTGATGTGTACATACCACTGCTGCTTATGGAACAGCTGAGATAAAGTTTCAGAGATTTATTTCATTAGTCACTGTACATGCATCCAGATACACCTTCATTAAAATTAATTATGTTGCAGATATTTTGTGATGTTAATGAGCTTCCTGCAGAACTATTTTTGTTAGGCATTGGTTAGTAGTTTATTTGCTCTGTCAGTCACTGTAGGTTTGCCATCCCACAGTGGGTCTTACCTGACAGAATTTTCTTTTCCCTCCCCCTGCTCCTTCTGAATTTTCCTGGCATTCCTCATCCCCTTCAAAGTTTGTTGATCAAGATTTTACAGTATTATAGAGAACATTAGGCTTATGTCACACTGCTAAATTTACATGGAATGTGAAAGGTGTAAACTACAGACTCTTGAGAAACTTATCTATTGCTATTATACTCAATCTGCACGTCATGATAATAAAATGCAGGTTAATCTAGATACAGAAGAAACATAGACAGATCTGGATCTGCTGGGGCATTTTGGGTTCTTTTTTTTTTTTGGACTGATATATTTTCTTTACCGTTTTGCCAATAACACCAATTTCAAAAACTAATGTGAACAGCACTTTCTGTTCAAAATTGGTTATTTAATGCTATAGGATTATTTTAGATGAATAGCAAAGCCTCTTGTAAAAATTTAGTAACAATATAAATACAGTAGTTTATGAGCCAGAGAGACCAGACCTACACATTTAGCATGTCTTGAGGTGTCTCTGGAACTTAGAGGAGACTGGGCCAGGAAAGCTCTAGGATATAGTGCCCTCTTACAGCTATTGACAAAGTTTGAAAGCTTCAGAAGGAACTCAGACTGATCTCAAACTAAGATACTCATGAGTATGACCTCTAGCATGTTTCAATCCTGTTGTGAGATTTGGCCCATACTCTTATTTACAGGCAATGGGAGCAGTGCTACACAGATGACATCCTTACCTCCCCACTGATTTAGTACATCAAAAATTTTACCAGCACTGGATAGGAAATTTCTGTTAGGATGCTCATTTTTAGACTGGAAGAAGCAGAGTTGGAAATGTATAGAATTAACAATAGACTGAATATACAGAGGTAATATTATCTTCTCCTAACTACACCAGTTCTTACACTCAGACCTTTGTGCTACATATATCCTAGTAAAGTAAGCAAGGCTGGGCAGAGCTAAACACTGGCTTTGGTGTATTATCAATACTGTTAAATTGAGACCTAATTCCTAAAACAGCTTTGGCATATGTTGGGCCGTATTCATAACAGCTGTTATGGAAATAACTGCTTGAGGAAGAATTTAGTCACCAGCATGAAAGTCAAGCTGCTCAACAACACCCAAGCTCTAAGACAGAAAATTGTTCCTGGCGGGGTCTAGGTATTAGTTAAGATGTAGGCTTAACGATCTCACAGCACTGTACAGGGGGAGGATCATATGAATAAAGAAAAATATTGTAGCAGGTTGCAGAATTAATGTAGCTATACATTTTCAGCTATAAATGAAATATTTTATAATTCTAAATTCACTTTACTATCTATTTTATGTGAAATTTTGCTTTCCCATACATTGAGCATAAAATTCTTTAGCAAAGAAAGTTTGGAAAGTCTTGCCTTTAAAAAAAGAAATCATAGAACTAAGGTTATTCTAGACAACCATTTTGCCAGAGTACTGAGAAACAAAGGGTTTGAAAAAAATTTGGTTTCCTAAAGTATTTGGTGAAGTGTACTTTAGTATTCTACCACCTCATTTGCTCTTGCCCCTGCCAAAAGTACTGCCAAGCTCCTTCTGATAGTCCTTGGCCACTTTCTCCTCCAGTAGCACTGGCTGCTGTTCTTCCCAGCTGTTTGTCTACACATCAGAAAAGCGGGTAACATTTGCTGAGCCTGGCTGAGGAATAAGGGTTTGTCAGCAGTCCAGTCAGAACAGCATCTCATGGAGCAGCTGTCTGCTGCCTCTCAGACTGAATCTCTTTCATTAATAGGGCACTGAAGGGAGAGAATATTATATTTGAGGGATTTCTTGTTTTTACATAATACAAATGAGCTTGAAGATTGACTTTTAAAAAAAATTACTTCAGGGAGGTAAACTGGAAAATAATACACAAAGAAAATTCAGTGAGCAACACAAACTCATTCTCTCAAGAATCTGAATCAATGCAAACAACCTCCCAAACGAACCCATCTAGCTGACAAAAAAAAGGCCTGTGAATTAAAAGCCGGTTCTTAGCACCTGCAATTATTTTCTCACGACAACCTACAAATCCGGGCATTTTATACATGAAAATCTAGTACTCAAACCAGTTTTAATGTATATTATCAAAAAGATTTGTTAATTATGATAAAATAATTGATAATTTATTAAGAAAAGCAAGACAAAATAACATTAGGTACCAAGAGAACTGAAATTCTTTTCAATACAAGCTGGATCATGCCACAAATGTTTATTGTTTAAAAAAACACTTTTAAACAAGATTTTATGTTGCTGTAGAAGTGATGCAATGTACAAGTGCAAAGTTTTATGTAATAGCAAATGAAGCCCATGTAACTTCTAAATAATAAACAGAAAGGATCTCTTAAATAATACTTCAGATTTATCAAGAAATAAAGCACTACTTCTGAACAGCCAACTAATAAAAATAAGAAAAATTGATATTTATGTTCAGGATGAACAAAAATTCATTTAATTATTTTACATAAAGTACTATCTTAATCTTTTCACAGTTGTCAGAATAGTTCCAAAGCTACTTTCTATTAGCTACTGAGTAGAATCCAAACACAACTATAATATACTAAAAATACATACCTTGAACGTACATATCTTAGCAAAGTTTGTCAGTATGTTAACAAGTGGTAACAACTTTTGCTGTTGAATTTTCATTTCTATACTGCATATAATAAGTGCCAAAGTTCAAAGAGGACACAATCTTAATTTTATCTGTTTCGAAGAAAATTATCTTCTGGTGAAGACATCTGATATTGGGGGCACTTAGTGACTTAGAAGAGCAACTCCCAATTTACCCATGATGTGTGGTCTCACAGACCAACTCCCAGATGACATTACTGTGTACTGTAAGTGGTAGACTTTGACAGGATTTCAAGACACGACACCAGGCCCACTATTATACTTGCCATCACAAACCCGTCCTCCATCAGTTAATGGGGACAATTTCCACTGCTAAATACCTCATCTTCTACAACAAAGCAATTAGGAATTACCAGAACACCTTTATTTTATAGAATGCTATGTGATGCAAGCACCAGCACAACTTAGTACTCAGCCCTAACTGCAGATACCCCTAATTGAGATAATTGCTCAGCAAATCAAAGTAGCCTAGTGAAGCAAATAATTGTCACAAACTGCTGTGCTAAATCATTTTTTTTCACCCTCAATAAGTAATTCAACCCAAGTCGTCCTCTCCTACATGAAACAGGAAAATGACAAATTATTTTGTCTCCATATTATCCAGAATTACTTATTTTCTTTACAAAACTTTCAAAACATGAAATTGTTTATAAGTACAGAGATTATATGTTTGGAGCAGAACACTTTATTCCAAAAGGGGTCACCTGAGTGAGCATTTCAAAGTTAATCAGTGCACAGTCTTTCCATTCAGACACAAAACAGTGTAGGAAGAGTTCAGACTCTATCACTAATTTTCCAAAATAAATAAGTACAAATTTCAGTTGAACACGAGGACATGGTTTTTAAATATAAATACTTTTGAGCAATTGTGCAATGCTTAGGATTTTTGAAAATCAGGATTGGAGATCTTCATGTTGATAAGTGAAAAGCTGAAATCTCAAAGTGATTTTCCTTTTTGATATATAGGCTTTTGGGACAGAAAAGAAATGTCACAAGAAGTGATTCACCTCCTTCTAAAATAGTTTGCAAAGAAAACTATGATGAAAGCTCTTCAGAGGTGTCTGCTTCTTTCCTTTAAAAGAGGGAGTCCAAATTCCCCAGATTAGATTTGTATTACTTTTAGAGATAACACTCAGTTTAAGATTAAGAAACTTAGATGAAGACACCTGTAGATACATAGACTGTCTAAACGTTCTTTATAGTCTACAGAGATCTAATCCATAGTAAGCAGAATGAATCAGCTTACCATAAAATTAACACCTAGGACACACTTCAAGTTACATAAAGGCAAGCAATTACTTTCATAAAAATCGGAGTCAACAAGTTCAGTCCCAGTTGCTGAGGACATTTTCTCTTCAGGTCTTGAACACTCCCAAAGACAAAGATTCTAAAACTCACTGTTTCAGGGCTTGACTGTTTTCATCATAACTCTTATTTTATTAATCTGCAACTTTCTTTGTTTCCCATTGTGACCATTTGCTTTCCCTCCCGTTGTTTCCCTCAATAAAGATCCCTGCTCTGTCTCACTGGAAACCTCCCCGTATGGGATTAAGGGGCTGCTGCCAGGTCCCCTTGAAGCCATCTCTTCTGAAAGGCTGAGGAACCGGAGTGGAGCAGATTGGTAGCTCTACACCAAACTCATTCCAGCCTGTTAATGTCTTCCTCACATTAAGGGAGCAAAAACTGGATGCAGTATTCCCATAGGGATGAACAAACACCAAGTAAAGGGAGAAGGAGTGAAAAATTACTTCCTTAACTTACTGACTGTGCTTTTTTTGATAGGCCCACTAGCCCATTAGCCTTCATCATCACCGTGCACATTGCTGGCTCATCTTCTGCCAACTGTCTGCCAGGATACCAGGTCTCTTTCAGCAAAGCTGCAACCTGACCATTCACCCTCCACACTAAACTGGGAAAGGGATTTAGTCTATAATAGGTGAGAAATTTAACATTTGCCCTTGTTGACTTTTTTGGCTATTTGTCCAGTATCAAAGCCACCTAAATAGCAACTTGAGCAAATTGAATGCCCCCTGGTCTGGTGTCATTACTCCTCTCGCACATGTGACATATTTCACCACATGATACAAGAGTGGTGAAATACTGGCTGAAGTCCCTGAAGCCCTATGCCCCCACCCAGTGATGAGTTCATGGCCACATTGCTGTATCACCTTTCCCAGCTGGGAGCATCACATTCACTGCTGAAATAACCATATCCAACCTATTTTACTTCCTATGGAAAATTCCTGTAGAAGTAAAATACTTACATACACTATTCTAACACAAACTGGCATTGTAATTTTTTGCAGTTAAAACAGAACAGTGAAATGGTGAAACTGCTGCCTCCTGAACATGAGCCAGCAGTGTGCCCAGGTAACCAAGCAGGCCAACTGTATTTTTTCCTGTATCAGGAATAGTGGGCCAGCAGGACCAGGGGAGTGGTTCTCCCCTGTAGTCAGCACTGGTAAGGCTACACATCGAGCGCTGTGTCCACTTCTGTGCCCCTCACTTCAAGAAGGACATTGAGGTGCTGGAGTGACTCCAGAGAAGGGCAATGGAGTTGGTGAAGTGTCTGGAACACTGTGAGGGGCAGCTGAGGGAGCTGGGGTTGTTTAGCCCGGTGAAGAGAAAGCTCAGGTGACCTTATTGCTCTCTCCAACTATTTGAAAGGAGGTTGTAGCCAGGTGGGAGGTCAGTCTCTTCTCCCAGGGAACTAGTGACAGGGCGAGAGGACACAGGCTTAAGCTGCATCAGGGGACATTGAGGTTGGACACTAGAAAGAATTTCTTCACAGAAAGGCTGACCAGACACTGGAACAGGCACTGGTGATGGAATCACCGCCCCTGAAAGTGTTTAAGGAAAGAGCTGACGTGGCACTTAGTACCATGATCTAATTGATAACGTGGTGTTCAGTTAAAGATTGGACTCTATTATCTCAGACGTCTTTTCCAACCTAATTGATTCTGTCTGTGTTAATTAACATAAAGTTCCATACCAGTTTACACAATATTTGTTGTGGCAAATATTCTCCAAATGACATAAATGTTTATGGTTTTCAACCAGATGATCTGAGTTGTTTAATTAAAGAATCACATGATTCTCTGCAATAGCAGAGTAAGACTACAGAAATCACATCTACTAAATGATCAAAACCTACATTTTGATGTTAATTTTCTCATTTATTAGCATTGCACAAGCAACCACAGCAAATACTGTGGAGGCATTCCTACAGGATAACTAATATATGTTAACTTTTAAATCCTTGTGAGAAAAAAAAATCTACACAAGTCTTCTAACATCAGCTCGTAGAAATTACCACACAAAACCTACAGTGCATTCATCCTAAGTATGTTCATAAGACATGTAAAAACTAATACACATACATTGTCTTCAGAACCAAAAAAAGAGTATGAAATTGAAGAAGGTTTTTTTTTGTTTTGCTTCTTTCATTTTCTTGGACAGTTGGGGAAGCATTTTTGATATACTATCTTCCTTTATGCTGCAATTAACAATATACCTTGTGTGGTATTTCAAATATGGGGATTAGCCAGACAGGAGTGAAAAAGTTTCAATCCTAAAGAGAAAAAAGATTTTGCATTAGTAGGCACAATTTCCTCCCACACAACCTACGTATACTTAAATGCATCCACACGAATATCTCCTTAAGAAAAAAAATTGCCAATTAAGAGTGTAAATTTCAAAAAAGCTCAATACAGTACTAACCATTAGCCCCCAGGAGAACTTCTACTAGCAACGGTGGGTGTTAAGATTCAGCTAATACTGGTTTTGAAAACTGCATCCTTAATTGATCAACTTAGAAACAATGCAATTTGTCTTAAGTTGTTGCTACATCTGAAGTATAATAAATAAAGCAAGATTAATGACTCAGCAAAAGGTTATGCTGGTTTTGGCTGAGATAGTTTAATAGCTACCAGATATTATGAAGAAAATTAACTCTATCTCAACCAGTAAGTTTTGCCACTTTTTACCTTCCCATTGTCTGCCCATCCCCCATGGAGGGGAACTGATGAAAAAAGTTCAGCTTTTTACTTGAAGTCATGTTTATGTGGGTTTGCAAATTTTGATTTCATGTTCTGTCTGAACAACTGAAGCAAAAGGACTTCAAGTTACCTATTTGCCCAGAGTTTCTCCCAGAAAAGCTACCCCTACACATTCCAGAAACTATTTGTGGTACTGGGAAGAAAAAAAGCATATTACTTCCACAAGAGTACTCCAAGATACCATGTCAGGTCAGCTACAGAAGTTCGACATAGTAGTGCCTAGCTTTTGATAGAATTTCATGAAGCACTAAGTTCTTGAGAAAAATCTGTATTGTTGGGGTGTCCTGGCAAACCTGCCAGCCCAGGGTTTGGGGGGACAGACCTGCGCCTGGGAAAACCCCCTCGGTTTATGGTATCTCTATACAAATGTGTATTGGTTTCTCCCTTCCCCCCTGCGGTCCCAGGGGTGTTGGGTTGGCCCCGGGTTCTCTCCCTCCCCATTGGCTGTTGCTGTAAGCCCCGCCCCCAGTCCCCGGGACACGGGAGAAACGAGCAGCCCCCAGCCAGGCTGCTGCCGGGGATGGGCGAATAAACGCCTCCAGCTCCTCCAGCGTCTCCGTTCTCGCCTTCCTTTATTTCTGGGGTCCCGAGGGTCCAAACCAAACCCTCTGTGGACATCGCTGTCTCACCCTAGAGAGATCCGGCAGCCAGATAAGGGAAATTACAGACAGCTTGGCCGGCTTTTAAAGTGTGGTCTAAAATCTGCTATCTTGCTGTGCTGGCTCGGAATCTCACCCCCGAGCCAGCCACGGCAGGCAGAGACAAAGAGACTGTATGAAGTTTAAAGTAAGGTACAAATCATCCCATAATTAGGCATAGACACTGCAAATTGAAAATTTTATTAGTCATATTTCTAATACAAAATTTTATTGCAGTTAATTGTCCCCTATCTGGTATTCTCTAAACGAACCTTTTTATTGCATCATGCATGGCTAGAATAATAGGGGGTTTTTTTGGACCAACTTAAATACAAATCACCAGATTTTATTCTCACTTTCCAAATCCTTCAGAAAGGAAACAAGCAGAAACTTTCTACATTATTCTAATAAATTGGAAGAGTTTAAAAAACAATTAATTTTAAAAATAATTAATAATTTAATTACCAAAAAGGTGTTTGGAACACCAGATTATTTTTTTTCTCATATCCTAACTTCATGTAACTGAAGGAAGTCCCTAGTGACACTTTTACCCTATGTCATGCTACACTTTAGATGTTATTATGGACATGTTTATAATAGTTCTCAAAAATAACATGCATATTTTAAACAATGACAATTTCTAGGCATGAATTTCATATTTAATTGTGTAAATACCTAGCCAATATCTTTGTCACACAATACACAACTGGCTTCTTAAGTTTAGCATACATGTACTACAAATGTATTTATACATGTAACACTGATAAAACAGGATAGTTGTGTGATAATTAAAGCTCTGAATAAGAAAGATAATGTGGTGGGTTGACCCTGGCTGGATCTGCCCCCTAAAACCTGGCCATGCAAACCCAATACAGATAAACTGGAAAAAAAAAAAAGAATGGCTCTCATCAGGCACTGTCAAAGTGAACAAAGTATTATCAAGAACATGAAGCTACAGAAAACATATTCCATTTCACAAGAAACTGAATAGGATATTTGGGCTGTGACAGAAACAAGGTAATTTGAAGATTTTTGCTACTTCTGTTCTTTTTTGAACACAAAGTTTCATGAAATTATGAATCACTACAGCAATTAGAGTTCAGCATAATGGCACAAATTAAACAAAGAATTATGTAAGAAAATTCTGGTATCTAATTAGACACAACTCATCAGTTTAAAATACTCTATTTCAGCTTGTGTTTCCTAGTGCAGTTCCATACACATACAGCTCTTAGAACAACAGCAGCTCTTTAACAAGAGCTCAAAATGAAGGTAAAGCAATTTTAACTGTCACACAAGTAAAAAAGGAACTTCATAACTATACTTATGACAAAACTGAATGATGCTTATTCTTTCTGCCTGCAGCACATATGTGAAAGTTAATTTGAATTCCTTTTCAACTTTTTTTTTTTTTTACATACATAAAGACTGTCAACTCTTACTCATGTTGAGATTTGAGAATTATTTCCTTTCAAAGTTTTAGTTAAGTCATTTTGCTCTCTCATTGTTTCTGTTCCTGTTCTGTGGAAATTTTTTGTCTACATGTTTCTGGAATTGTGTTGCCTAGAGTGAGGTACAAGCCCCTAGCAGGAAGATACAGAAGAATATTTCAGAATTCTTTAACTTATTCTGCCTCTTCATATCTCTAACTGTAGCACTGATTTTTCCCCCAGTAGAATAATGTTCACTCATGATCCATTCCAAGGTTTGACACTGTTTCCTAGGGTAACACTTTCTAGCTAGTCTCTCCTGAAATGTGTAGTACACTTGCAAAGATTATGATTTGTATAAAACAGTTTGTCACTGCTTTCCTGACTGCCATCCTATTTATTTGGAGAGTTTATTTTCCTTCAGATCATTTCCCTTGTTTATGCTTATACCCTTATATCCTGGTCTTACAGCTACTTAATGCAATTTGCAATGAAATGGTACCTGTTCCTTCCTCAGGCTGCTTCCTAAAGCGTTGAATAGTTCTCACTGCAGAGCAGAGATATCACTCAGCCCATCACTTCATTTCATGGCAAATCAGTTGGCTGATTGGAAAACGGTAGTCTGTCTACCACTCACCTAACACTATTTCTGTATAGCTTCTGGTGCTCAGTGTCTACAACAACTCATCCAGCAGACTGCAATCTACTTGTTCTGAAAAAGTAGAACAGAGATATGACACCTCTCAAAATGCAGCACTGCCTGAAAAATCAGGCATGTTCTGTGTGTTATTTCAAGGGCAATCTTCCACTGGAAGAGGCATTCCCAGTGGTTTGATGCTGCTGTGCAAGCTCCTGCAGAAAGAAGGGAGGATCACCATCTGCTTCATTGGTTTCTGGCCTGTTCAGTTGTAAGAGGGAACCAAGGAGAACTCCACTTACATGTCAGAATGCAAACTGCACATCAACAGTTGCACACGGGCCTCTTTGTATCATTTAAACCATAAAGGCCTCTAAGGCTGTCCATGGTTTGTTCTCAATTTCTAACTTCAGGAAAAGAAATTGTACCACTATGTGAAAATTTTTAACCTCCTGCCGTTCAAAATACACTTTCAAAAACAAAAACCAAGAGGTTTGGACAAGTAGTTAAGTAATTTTCAGGCACACTTTGATTTATGATTATATGAATATACATGAAGATCTAAAGAACAATAAGTGAAGAAACAGGGAGTTTGGTCAAAACTCAAAGTTATTTTGCAACAAGAACATAGCTCAAAAATATCTGAATTCATTTCTTTATTAATGTCACAATGCTTGTGTGTTTTCATAACTACTGGCTTTCTACCTTTTGTGTGCAAGAGAAGCAACAGAAGGCAGGCATAAATTTCCATCTATTTTGGTGTTATTTCCTAAGTTCCCTAAATATAAGGAGTAATATACTATTCATTCTAACATGTTTCAGTATAAATGCAAGTATCAGACAGGTATCATAGTATAATGTACCAGATGTTATAACAACCAAATTTAATTATATGATACAGTGCTTTAAAAGATTTTCAGTTTTATGTTTCAGCTAGGGGTTGAACACCCAACTAGTGATCATAAAACAACTGTGCTGAGTTATGCATTTTTACTAATTTAGCTCTGTGTTTATACTCTCAAGGGCATCATTTATCCATTTAAACACTCATTTTAACTAATGACCCATGCAATTGCTTACAGCAAACACCTCTACCTCCCTGTTTGTCTTTTCAATATCTCTGACAACAGAAGTAACCAGGAGAAGGAATATGAATGTTAAGATTAAAGTAATTTCTTCACTATAGATAGACACTCCATATTAGATGTGGTTCAATCCTAAAGATATCACAAAACTACAGCAGGCTTATAAAAACAATAAAGTTTTATAGAATTCTGTACAGAATTGAAATAAAAATTCATTATAATTCAGTTTATGTAAGATTTCTGGGTATGAAGAAATGTGTCCTTACAGGTAACTATTACTTACTAGGCCCCTTGAAAGGAAAATGTTCGAATGGGCTCTGATTACAAACATATTTTTTGGATATTCAAGATGAAGTCAACTGAGGTTATCAGGGGCAAAAAAGTCAAAAAAAAAATGGTCTAGGAAATGGAGGTTTTACATATGATCATTAGCAAAAACAAAACAGAAGAGCTGAAGGAAAAGACTGTGTGGGTTGCAGAGAAGCCTGTAACCATTTAGGAGCAATTTCCATTATATTTTTCCAGCCAACATTCAGAAGGCTCAGGTGTGCCATTTATAATTCAGTTGCAAAAAAAAAAAAGGCTTCTACATGTCTCAATTCCTTTCGGGTCTAAGGTTAGATTGAATATCCCTATATACAGCACACAAGTAAGATTCTTATTCTGCTGTGGTACTTTTTAATAAAATATTTCAAAATCCGTTTGACAGTCAAACTAATTGCACTTTTATAGATAGAAAGAAGCTGATTAATGAGTGAAGTGACCAGTCCAGCATTTAGCCACTGATTGGCCACTCAGCTATTGATTCACAACTACTCACTGAAGAAACAAAACACCAGAATGAAAAATTTACAGTAGAATCTTTTCAGAAACTAAATCTAAGGAGAAAAGTTAAGGTGAAGTTTTTAAATAGAAAATAGTAAGATGGGACTACATTGGAACTACCTTGATCTGGTGCTATAGCTTCAGATGTTCATTTCCAGTAGAAATGCTCTGCATATACATACATATTTTGAAGTCTGTATAAGGATATGGAAATAGCAATGAGTTACAGCTTGTTAATATAACAGAAGTTGTTTCAGGTAAGTCACGTGTCAGTCTAACTCAACCCTAGTAAGTGATCTCATCATTCCTACCAATGTTCTATAAATTACATTAATCTAACATGCAGATACCTGCTTGGCTTTTCAGAGGGAAAAAAATCCAAACCCATAACAAAAAAACCACCCCACAAAACAGCATTTGATCAATGCAATCAAAATTCTGACAATAAAAGTTGTCCTCACCTTGCCTCCTGTCCAGTACAAGACAGATTTGTTTTGAATTAACCTGTGAGGGAACCTTCCTGTTTCACTAGCTTACTAGAATACAGAACTTTTGCTTCTATAGCCACATCAACATGCAATGCAAGTTGGGAAAAGCATATTGGAAACTGTCAGCACCAGGGAAGCTGTGCTGTGTCAGTGTGCACACTGCCCCCTTCGTGTTCACCAGAGGGGAAAGGCTGCACATGAAGAACCTGAGCTCAGCCACGGAGCTGACACATATCCTCACAAGGGGAGATCTTATTCTCTCCAATTATTGGTACTTTTTGCTCACACCCATTTTGTCTTTTCAGTGCATCGAAGGAGTAGGAGACCTGCTGCAGACATTTTTTCCCTCTTTAACCTAAAGTTCTGTAGTATAAGCAGCTAAGACTTCATTGAAACTAGTGCCTCATGGCATTTGTCATATGAAAATTGAAGTTAATTATGCTTAGTTTGGATATAGCTGTGATATCAGAGGGATGAGGACTTGAGTATTAGAGCTGCTTCTCTGTCACAAAAAACTGACTATCCACATCAATCAAAAGTTAATGGGGGAGGATTGGGCTCCAACCTTGTTTTTTATGCAACATACCCACCCGGACAGGTCCATAGAGATTCCCATTACCATGTGTGTAAATGAAATGGAAGAGTAAATCTCAGTTAAACAGTCTCCTAGAAATTGTCTGAACTTTAAGAAGTTCCCTAAGTTTAGATAAAGTAAATTGCTCTTGCAATGTTTAATTAGCTTTAAATAGTTCAAATTTCATGCCTCCAATATATGTCCCTAAACCAGTTAGAATTTCAAAGAAAACTATTTTCCAACATAAGCCAAACGAGAAAAAATCTAAATTAAGATTGCATATTTATTATATTCTTTTTTTCTTCTCTTCCCTTACAAAATTCTTCAGTTCTATCAGTTCATCAGAAAGTGATTAATTTGATATTAATGAGCTGCAGTTTAGGGTACCACAGCTTTTTTAGCCCATCTTTTGTCACTTCACACAGTATCAAAGGTGGTTTAATAGTTTTGCATTTACTACCTGTTCTGTTAATGTCATTGGGTTTTATTACTATTTGTAGGATATTTTAAAATCCCTGAGGTCATCTAAAAATACTATAAATATTCATGCAAAATACTTCACATAAGTACACATCATGTAAACTTAATACTGGCCTTATTCATGGTTTGTTTTAGCTTGCACAGGCAGACCCACTAATTTTAACACTGTTGTCGTAGTGATCACAAGTTCAGGGCCAAGACCATTCTTTCCTGTGATCGCAACGCAAACACCTGGACCTCACAGGAGTTATGCCTTCCTAGTGCCACCTACAGTCTCATCAATGCACTTTCTATACCTTGCTTTCAATTTTGTATCACAAGCAATTCAACCTTGTTACAACTTTTGTTGAGTCTTGACATTTAAAAACACAATAATACAGAGATTAATTAACTTGTTTGGGGCATCAATTTTACCTTTTTTTAAGTTTACATTCTTGGCATTGTACTTCCATTGAACTCAAATTTACCTATCATGGCACAAAAGTACAAAAGCACCAAAACACAAAATAAGACACTAATTTTGGGCCATCATTCTCATGGCTACCATTAGAATATACCACATGGATTTACAAATAAAGAATGTGTTCTATCGCTCGTACCAATATAGGCTGGTTCACTGCTTTCAGAAGTCCACTGAGTGAAAGAAGTTACTACTTCTCTTCTTGAATATTCACATAACGTCAACTTTGATCTGAAAAAAACCACTTAGACAAGTAGACAAGTTACTGACAGAAGCAGAGTCTGAGAACAGTCATTTGCGATGTAAGAGAGGTCAGCAGTTTAAAATATACTAAAAAAAAAATCTGTTTTTTGAAAATATGAGAACTCTCTGAACTCAATTTTTTTCCATGATATAATTCCACTAATTTCACAATTTATGATCTGAACCATACTAAACTGTAGGAATGGGGAGTTCCATAAAACATCTGAGAACACTTTAAACTCACTGAGCACAATCACACCAGTTATACCAATGGACTGCCTTAGTGTTAGAAAACTGCTAACCACTAATGATTGTGAGATCTTGAATTCTATATGACATCTGATACATAGAAGTCATGATCATTAATTATTTCAAAAAGACTGTAATAGTAAAATTCCTTACAAAATGCCCACAAAACAACTAGTGATTTCCTACATCTCTTAATGCAGTATTATTTTTGACACACGTCTGTAGATACAACAATTTTATTAAGTGAAAACTCTAATGGATCTGCAAGTGATAATGGTAGGACTGGAGGGAAAAAGAACAACCAAACAAACACATATGAGCCTTGTTTCTGCCTGCGTGCAGTAGCAAATGGGTAGCAGAAAAAATAAACAATAAATAAATAAATAAAGCAATAAACCCACAAACTTTACAACAATACTTCTACCAATATCTCCTCACACATTTTACTAGTTTTTAGCAAAAGCTGTATTCAGGTTGTATCCTGTATTTATTCCCTGGAGTTTAGTAAACTATTGTGTAGGTTTTATTGTTTGTTTTCTGAGTTTGGTTTGTGCTTGTTTTGGTTTCTGCTTGGTCTGGATTTTTTTTAAATGCCACTACCACTCTTGTTTTTTTCAGTGAACAGTTTGCAACAACCAGGATTTAGAGGTTCAGATGTTCCTCAGTGTGTTAGTAGTAGAGTCCGTTCAACTGCTACCTAAAAAACCCAAACCAAACTAATTATTAGAAAACAGAAATAAACAGAATTAAAAAAGCAAACAAAAAACCGAAACAAACAGACAAAAACCCCCAACCAGTAAATTTTTTTTGTATTTGTAGTTCACACAGTATTTCAGGAAAAAAAAACTAAAAACCCTCAAAAACCTGGGTATATGTAACTAATTTCTGAATTGATCATGAGTTCCATGAATAGCAGCTTGAAATCACTAAGCCTACAAGGAATATATTTTCTGTTTTCTTCCCGCTTACACTCCCTTATCTCTCGCACAGACCACAGCACACATGATCCAAACAGAAAGTCAAATTGCCTATAATGTAGAGCTTATCTTTAAAGTAAAAGATTTAGGCTTTTTGTTGGTTATTATCTAAGTCTAAAAAATAACGAAAAGAAGATATGAGGGGCAGCTAAATCCATAAAATGACTTTGAAGTGCTGAGTATGATCTAAGCACTGCAAAAAGCATCTCTGCTTTATCCTTTAAAAGGTAATTATGGCATTTAATTTTGCAAATCATGTAACAGAGAATTATGTTTTAGCTTTTGTTTTAATCTCAATTTTCTTTTAAAAGCTATATTTTAAACATGAAGAAAACCCAGTACTGACAAGCATGCAATGAGCAAAGTGAAGTAATCTGTAGAATTTGCAGTTGTCATAGAATTCTGGTAGAGGTTCCCAGAAAAAATAATTATCTGCAAACAGTCTGAACTCCACTCATACGTGACTTCTCACATTCAGGGGTGGGAGGGGGTGGGGGGAGAGGTTTTTCTTTTATTTAAAGGCTTATTTTGACAAATAAGCTATTTTGCATGCAATTTCATCGTGATTAAAATCAGGAAAGGATGGCACATGGGTAGTATTTGGGCAACTGAAAGTTTTGATGGGAGAGGAAAAAACCAACCAACCAACCAACCAAGTAAAAACACACACCACAACAAAACAATGCTGGAAAGGCTTTTTCTTTGTCCAAGTGAAGGTTGATCAAATGAGTAGCACTGAAATATGTTCCACTTCATTTTAGTGAATCACTGTTGCCATTTGCTCTACAGCACAGCTGACTTGACAGCATTGAAGAGAACTGCAGCATCCTACAGCTGTCCAATCACTCACTGCTTAATTAATTTTTCCCCAAAATGCACCTTCTCAGTACTTTATTGCAATTTACATTTTTAAATACAAATATGCAGAATAAGATTAGAAAAACCAAGGAAGCTATTACTCAAAAAAAAAAGAAACCAAACCAACAAAAAGAACTCCGAAAAAACCCAAAACGAAACCAAAACACCCCATAGCTTCCTTGTTACGACCGCACTGTACTGGAAGGTAAAAACCCAGGCAGGAGCAAATCTTCTAATTTCCACTTAGTTTAGAAGACATCTTCACTTACAAGAACACAGGACCAAAAGGAACTGACTACCTGTGGATGCCCACAGTTAACCAAGAAATTTAAAGAGGATGACTGTGCAAATTTTCCTCTGCTGCCATCAGGAAGCTACATATACAGTGTACATTAAATTGGCTGCATCTTTTGAGATGTAAGCAAAATTTCACACATTTTGCAGCAGAGATACCAGTTTTCTCAAAAGCTTCTGCTTCCAAAGCCAGTTTTTCATATCAAAACAGAAATGGGAGAGGGAGCCTGACCCACTTTGTTTTAGAAAGTTTCATGACTTTTTTTCCAGCCTCCAAAATGAAAGATTTCCAAAGAGTCAAAGAACTCAAATATGTAGAATAATGCAAAATTGTCTAAGAAGATAGCTTTTCCAAACTATGTTTGAAGTAAGAGTGGTTTCCATTGAGAGGAAGCATATATTTCTACTGAAGGTCCTTTCAGTTCAAATGCTGACTTTCTGTAAAGCAGGGTACATGGTCTAAATCTTAGATTAAGAAGCAGACACAAATCCTGAGAAGAATATAGGCATGCAACCTGGGATCAAGAAAGCTAAGGAAGGTACAGCTGGAGCTGAATTTGGCAAGGAATGTGAACAATATGAACAGCTTCTGCAGGTATGTTAGTCAGAAAAGGAAGACAAAAGAAATTGCACTCCCCCAATAAAGCACAGAATCACACAATTATTTAGATTGGAGAAGACCTCTAAGATCACAGAATACAACTCTTAACTGATCCACATGTTGTCAGCCAGACCATGGCACTAAATACCATACCCTTCAAATACCCAACACCTTCAGGGTAACTCCACCACCTCCCTGGGCAGTCCATTCCAATGTTTAATCACCCTTTCCATGACGAAATTCCTCCTGATGACATGGAGGAGGCTGAGCTACTTGATGACTTTTTTGTCTCTGTTTTCACTGGCAAGTACTCTTCCCTCATCTTTCAAGTCCCTGAACCTCAATGCAATACTTTGACCTCTGCAAGATGTTTGATACAGTACCCCCAAACTTCCTTGCTTCTAAATTGGAAAGATGTGGGTTTGATGGACGGACTAGTCAATGGAGAAGATCCTGTGTGGATAGATGCATCCAAAGAGCAGTGGTTGACAGCTCAATGTCCAAATACACATGAATGACAAGAGGTGCCCCTCACGGGTCACATCAGGACCAATATTGCTCAATACTTTTATTAAGGACACACTGTGATGGAGTGCAGCCTCAGCAAGTGTGCAGCTGAGTGGTGCAGTTGATACACTTGTGAGAAGGGGTGTCATCCAGAAGGATGTTGTCAGGCTTGACAAATAGGTCCATGGAAACTTCTTGAAATCCAACAAGGCCAAGCAAAAAGCTCTGCAACTGAGTCAGGGTCACTGATATCAGCGTGTGCTAAGGAATGAATGGATTGAGAACAGCCCTGTGAAGACGGATCCAGGAATAGTAGTGAACAGGAAATTGCATGTGAGCAGGCAATGTGTACTTACAGGCCAGAAGGCCAATCGCATCCTGAGCTACATCGAAAGCAGTGTGACCAGCAGGGTGAGGCAGGGGATTATCCCCTTCTACTCTGCTCTTATAAGACCCCAGCTGGAATGCAGCATTCAGGTCTGGAGGCCCCAGCACAAGAAAATCACAGACCTCTTGGAGCAGGTCCAGGGAGAGGCCACAAAACACCTTTCCTGTAAAGAAAGTCTGAGAGAGTTTGAGTTGTTCAGCATAGAGAAGGTTCCAGAGACATCCCACTGGGGCCTTTCAATACCTAAAGTCGTAACAGAGATGGAGAGAAACTCTTTAACAAGGTCTGAAGTGTTAGGGAGAGTTATGGGGTTTTAAAGGATTGAGTAGATTTAGATTAGATATAAGAACATCTTTTACAAGGATTATGATGAAACACTAGAACAGGGTGCTCAGGGAAGTTGTGAATGTCCCATCATTGGAGGCATTCAAGGTCAGGTTTGACAGAGCTTTGAGCAATCTGATCTAGTAAAAGATGTCCCTGCTCATTGCAGGGAGTTGGAACTAGATGATCTTTAAGGTTCCTTCCTACCCAAACTGTTCTATGATTAAAATGCTCAACTTATAGACAGCTAAGGTAGTCCTTCAAATTGCATTGTAAAGTCAAAGAAGGCAAACAGGCACCTCTGTTTTGAGATTATTTCTCTAATGTTAACATAGGCTTCTAATGTTAATTGGCTTTTGAAATATTTAATGATTATAATCTTTTATGAATACCTCGGTATCCAGCTATCACAAATTTAGGGAGTTAGTCAGGCTGATGCCTTAGGATTTTACCTTTTATATTTTTCATATCCTATAATTCTTTAGTGCATAATTCTAAAAACTCCATATAGACCGTTAGCTACTGTTCTCCCATTCTGGTCAGACTAAACAAATCCTCTCTAGGCGTGAAACTCAAGGACACCTTACCGTCTTAGGCCCCGAGAAACGTAAACAACAGTGGGTTAGAGGGGAACAAGCCTGGGTTAGTAACTTCATTACCTGAAGCTGTAATTGGAGAGTAAACCCCCAACATGCAAATGGATCAAACCTATATAAGTATGAAAACCCACGACCCAGGCGTCCATTTTGGGTGTAGCCTCTGGGGCTTTGACTGCCTGAAGCATACCTGAAGGCCCTTCAACAAATATACCCGCTTTTATTCTCTTAATTTTGCCTAGCCTCTGTTTTTAGGTAGCCCCATCAAGGCATCAAGGCAAGGGTCACCCTAGCTGCCTGGTAGTACAGGGACCGGGCAAGGATTTCTACTCAACAGTTCTCTGGAGAGTTCTAATGAAAACTTTAATTAAAACAGGCAAATTTGAAAACTAAAGCTGTATCAGGAAAGTAACTGTTTTATGCACACCATGTTTTATGACTGTGAAACCCTGTAATCCGGTACTGTCATCCTCAGTAACAGACCATAAGATTTGTAAAGGGCTTGCAAGGCCTCAGGACCAATGCTTGCTACAGTCAGGCTCACCCTGCATGAAATTCTCAAGCTTGCCTGCAGCTTTGCTTTACTTCATTTAGCTGTGATAGCAATTTCTCTAATTGACTGGCTGTCTACGGCTAATTTGGTTTCCTCTTTTTTTTTCCTCCCTTTTTTTCCTGATGGTACAACCAGAGTTTTAAATGAATAGCTGTAGCAAATAGTCTATGCAGAATGAAGTATTTTGCAACTGGCACAACGACATGGTTCAGAGAAATACAAGCCTGCTTTGAGTCTTTGAGAAGCAGAGATAAAGGATGCAGTCCAGGGAAATACATGTGTAGGAACAATAAGAGATGAGACAAAGACTTGGCACTGGAGAGCCCACAGTTATGAACAACTCACCCATAGTCAACTACAGAAATGCAGACCCAGACAAAATTTGGTTTAGAAGTAACAAAAAACCAAATAAGTAGTAGCTAACATGTATGGGACATGGTATTAAATAAGTATGGATGATACGTGGAACTGCAGACCATGGAAGAAAGAGAAAACATAAAATCCCTTTAAGTAAAAATAACCTCAAGTGCATCCTAAAACTGGGGAAGAAGAAAACATCAACTAGTGGACCCAGATGAGCAGGGGAAGGATAAGCATAATACTAGGAAAAAGAGCAGAAACCAAGAATTGTTTGTGCAATTCTAACTGCATTCTTGTTCTTTTTACTTTTCTGTAAAAATTTCATCAGGACTAATACAGACATTCGAGACTGATTAGTCTAACAATTTTTACAGACATACATACAGAAAGAATGCTGACTCTTTCCCCATATATAAGACTTTGCATAACCAAAACTATTGCTTTAACATTCTTGTGACTTCAGGTTTACAATTCACTGACACAACCCAGATATGCCTTGTTGTTAAGCAAGTGTAAGAAAGGCACAGATCTAATACAGTCAAAGAGACTGTGTGACCTTCCATGCCTCCCATGGTCCTTTTCAAGTCAATCCTATAAGTCAGCTTCAAAGAACCTTAAGGCAAGATTTCTGGAAAATATTCCATGCATAAATAATTCTATAAATGTTTTAGGAAGTCTTCCTCTATATACAAGATAAAAGATTTCCAAGTGTTAAAGGGTACAAATGGAAAATACAGAGTTAACAAGTACTCGAAGTGGTTTTGCAGACTCATTTATAGCAACACGTATACCTAATGAGGTTAATGATGTTACTTGAGTGAAGAACCAGTATTTAGATATGCAATAAACAAAGCAGTCCAATAGATAGTACAAAACCATAGAGGCGAGGATCATGTGATAGATTTCAACAAATCTCAAAAGTTTCAGCTAAAATGCAGTATCTACATTATGTACACTACAAGCAACCTACTCCCTTTCCTCACAATTAACAAGTTAGTGACATACCAGCTACTTTCTTCATTACTAAGCAAGATCAGCACCTTGGTAAAAATTTAGACATGCTTGTTTTGATGAGTATATTTTGTTTCAAACTTCCATCTATCTGCCTTATTATCCCAACTGCAAAAGAAAAACATGAAAAGTTATGCAAATGAAACCTTCAATATATGGGAAGGATATGAAAAACAAAGTAATTCAAAGTGCAATTATTAATGGTTTAGTTATACAAGAGAAGATGAAAAGCAAGGTATGTGACTGTATTTGTATGCTAACTATCCATCTAACACAGCAAATTATACAACCTTTAATTAATCAGGATAACAGCTGCTGGCTATAGTAACAAAGCAAATCCAACTTCCTATTTTCTATCCCAATAACCCACAGGGATTTATTCTAGAAATACTGATTCAACCCTGCATCACACTACACCTTTTGCCAGTTTAAAAGAATAAAAATCTGCAAACAATAATTCCAGATAAGGATTTTTTCATTTTCTTTTATTTTTGCAACAAAACACATAAAATCCCTAAGTCATCTTTGCCATTGCAAGCAGATTCATAATAAATACAAAGCAGTTATCAACAGTAACTCTTACTAAGCTGCAGAGACTTTTTTATAATGGCAGAAACAGTTTTCATAATAAAAAGTGATACTACTTTAAGTTAAGAAAAATAGATAACAAAAAAAATATAAACAATAGAAAGACTACAACAAACCAGAACTTGTATGGCTGAAAATGCATTTTTATTATCCATGAGTTGAGAAGCCCGTTACAACTCTCCCTACTTTGTGCCATCCAAAGGAAAAAATAATTTGCTTTACAAATAAGACCAAAAATGAGGCAAGTCATGGTCAGATTCATTAAAATCTAGGTAAGTGGCAGTTGTATTTCATCTGGGACCATCTGAAGGTAAGTTGACACTACTGAGTATAGCTAGTAACTAGAAAAGAAATTAGGATTTAACTTTTCAACCAAATAGAAGCCTGGGGATAAATACATCAAAAATCTTCTGTGAGTAGTTTGGCAGCATGCACAAGACAGTGGCACTATTTTAACTTCCACATTGGTAAAGAGGAAGAGACTAAGTCCAGAGCTGAAAGTTCAAGTAAAATGGAGTTTTGAACAGAAAACAGGTTCCTTCTTTAATTACTGGCATCCTGATATTTGGCATCAGTGGCTGTTTAGAATAAATATGGAGTGAGTAGGGAAGGACATAGGCTGCTTAGCTAAAATTCTCTCTCCAGCAAATCTGCAAGGCTAAGAACAAAAGAAGTTATTCCACCAAATCCCATTTGGCTGTAAAATGGAACAAACAAAAATGCCAAGTCTGTTGAGTCATATTTCATGACTTGATTCAAAAAAGCACTTGGAGAAGAGATGAATTCCATAAATTCCTTATATGGATGAATTAAAAAAAAAAAAAAAACCAAAAAAACACAAAAATTCCAACACAATTTTAGAATTATGGAAATTTTGACCTTGTTTGTTTATGAAACTATTGCAGCTGCAAGAGAATATATTGTAACTTCAGAAATTAAAGTCCAGATAGAACTAGAGCATTTTGAACAGGACAGGCAAAGTTAGTCTCTTTCTATTAAGCAGGAGTGGGGTTTGCTCATTTTGGGTTTTTTTTTGTTTGTTTGGGGTTTCTTTTTAAGCTACCTACAACACTGCTCTACAGGATTTTTAGATCATGCTGCACATTTGAACTGGTTCCAGCTACGAGAGAATTAAATTTCTTCATAGTAGCTAGTGTGGGTTTTGGATTTGTGACGAAAACAGTATTGATAACGCAGGTATGTTTCACAAAATTGCTGAGCAGAGCTTACACAGTGTCAAGGCCTTTTCTGTCCTGTCAATGACTAGGCTGGAAGTGCATAAGATGTTGGGAGGGAACACAGCTGGGACAGCTGACCCCAACTGACCAAAGGACTATTCTATACCATATGGTGTCATGCTCAGTAATCAAATGGGCACGGGTGAAGTCTGGCTAGGGCTGTCATTGCCCAGGGATGTTCAGAGCGATGGCATTTGTCTTCCCCAGTAGCCATAGACATGATGGAGCTCTGCTTTTGTGGAGATGTCTGAACACCTGCCTGCTGATAGGAAGCAGTGAATGAAATCCTTACTTTGCTTTGCTTGCACATGCAGCTTTTGCTTTAACTATTAAACTGTCTTTACCTCAACCCACAAATTTTCTCACTTTTAACCTTCCAATTCTCTCCCCCATTCCACTGTGGGGCTGGTGAGCGAGTGGCTGCGTGGTGCTCAGCTGCCCACCAGGGTTAAATCACAACAATGATCTCAATACTCATTCATATAAGGCAATGACTGCACTTAGATAATTGTGACATTTCAAAAAATCTTGAAGTGTTTTTCCCAAGTTAATATTAGTCATTCGAACACATATCAACGATGACAGACAAGAAAGAACATGAAACGGGATATTAATATCAGCACAGCTGGGATGATGATCGCTCAGGATGTAGCAGTGATATGAAACCACTGTAGCAAGTTATTTAGGCTGCACAGAAAGACAAACAACCCTGTCACAACATTTACTTTCCACTTCTGTTTTCCATGCTAGAACATGCTGTTCTGGTTTAGGACTGGCACCTCATAGTAGCAGAGGACCAAGTCCTTAATCTTTCCCTCTAGCAAGCCCACTTTAACCAAAACATTTTCCTTTTGGGTTTATGATCTCAAATAGTAGCAGAAGTAAGAATTTTGTGGAGGGAGGTTACAAGTCCACTAAACCATTACAAGGTATGAACCACCAACAGTGTGTTTGTTACTGATTCATGCACCAAGGACAAAGATCACTGTTGCTCTTACATGGATCAGTAAGTCACCAGAAGGCACTAAATAATCCCTTCCAGAATCAGAGGCAGCTGAAAAGACAGTTCCAAGAACTTATCTTAAAGCATGTAATTCCTTTTGTAAGGGCTACTAGCCACATGAAGGATGTCTTTCCCTCATTGAGGATCAAGCTGGAAAGTTTGAGCCTGGGTGAAATCTGGAAAGAACAACACAACTGACATAGCTTATAAATTGACTGACATAATGGTCATAGCATAACATAAAAGTTATTCTTTCTTTAGATGCAAAATTCAGGGGTTTAATAATGAGACCTACAATATTTAATTTAATTTTTTGGACAATTCAAGTAGGGTGTATTCCGTTACAATTTTCAGTAGAGTGCCTTTTTTTCCTGGGAAAGAATTTACTAGAACTTCAAATTGGGAAATTTCTGCCTTGGACATTTTAAGGAAATAGCATTTCAGATTTCTGACTCCTGGTCCTTTGAATATTGCTGAAACGCAACATTAAGCGAAAGGAATTTCACTTCTTTAACTGATGAAGAGTCATTCATACACTTCAGAACTCAAGCAGACTATTTTACCTATCTCTCCTCACAAACACAGCATTTCATTTTTCAGAAGTTTTCTGAACACATGTAGGATTAAAAATAATTTTCTTTAGCTGATATTGTTAAAACTCTTTTGATATCTAAATCATTGATATTCTAGATTAGGTAGCAGAGGTCTGACAGAACAGGCTCACAGCCCTGCTAGACCTCTTCTGCCCTGAGATTTTGCTGCTACTAATTATGGCATGGTGCGATACCTGAAATTTCAGGAGTTTTTTTAACTGTATTATGATTTCTTTCCTGTATGTCATCATTAACAGTCATTAATATTATACCATTCCAAAAATATGTTATTTTAAAGAAAATTTGCAAAAGAAAGAAAAAGAAAACCCTTTTCCTTTTTAAGGACTGTAATTGACACAGGAAATTTTTACCCAAATTCATACTCAGAAAACAATTACTGCCACTCCAAACAGGTACAACTACAAATTTCAGCCTCAAAAAAAAAAGTCCTATTTCAGTCTCTGCTTTCACTATTTAAAGTTTTTGGTTTACTTCATCATGTGCATACACAAACACATATTGATAAAAGGCTGAACAAACATCTCAGATTGAAGAGACTACCAAAACAGCAAGTATTTAACTAAAAATAGAAAAAGAAATATATCAGCCTATTAAAAGTTCTTACAGCAAATTACACCAACAGACAAAGCTGTCAATATTACAACAATAGCAGCTTTTACTACAGCATTAATGTTAGTTAAGTTTTCTTACCAAAGAAAAGCTAAGAAAAAGGCAGTTTGTGCCTTTAACATTTAAAAAGATTAAATTCATAGAATTTACACTGCTTCTTTCTCCAAAAACCACAGCAGAATAGAAAATACTTACAGGTTTGGGAGTGACAAACCAAATCCTTTCCAAAACCCATGAAAGAGAATACAGAACAAACTGCATAACTCTTGATTTCATCGTTAGATATTCATTATAACCTTTTGGAGCTTTTCTGAGCTGGATATACTAATGCACTTATGTTCAGAAGTCATTCACAGTTTCACATCACAGGAACAATCAAAATTGTTCCAATGATTGAATCTGCTAATGGAAGGGTTCCCTGCCTATGGTGGTGATGGGGTTCTGAGCTAGATGATTTTTACAGTTTCTTCCAATCTTCTATGATTCTATGAAAATTAAATATTGTCTAATAGATAAAAGAGCACCCATGACTAAACCACAGAGATTAACTGGCGATGGTTGAAGATTCAGGAGACTGCTCATCTCACACTGAATAGTAGGGGATCATTATGCATACAAGTTGCTTAAAGTTGGTATTTTCTTGCCAATTTAGCTTCCTACTGTGAACTTGAAATATTTGCCTCAGATTATTCATTGGATTATTCATCCATTCCCAGAGAGTAACTAGTCTCATCATTGTACCACAGTCTGTCGGGAGAACTACACGGCCATTAACTAGACTCATAGACAAAAAGTAGGAAGCAGTTCAAGCACTGACCAAATGACAAGCAAATTTTTACTCTTTAAATTGAGTGCAGAAAAGGTACTTTGGTACTTGAGGGAGGGAAACAAGCAAAACCCAACAAACATTAGATTGAGTCTAGAGGTCCATTATCTTCACTGGGGTACATGTTGACTAGAAAAATCACAGTGTCGGGAAAATTACCTTGTCAAACTCACAGAATCACACCAAGTTGGTTGGGGAAATTTTTCAAGTCTTTGTTTACTTTATATAGCCGAAAGTATTGAACCATAAAAAAAAAAAAAAAAACACCACAACAACAACAACAAAACCCAAACCAAACAAAAACAAAACAAAAACAACCAAAACAAAACAATCCCCCACCACGTAACAGATACTCAGGAAGAACAAGAGGAGCAAGAGGTGAAAAAAAAAGAAAATTTCTTCAAAGACTATACACCATGGAAGTGCATTACTACTTTCTGCTGTTGATGTTAAAAGGGATTTAAAAAGAAGCTTTGGGAAGATGCATAAGGGAGGATGAGGTGACTGACAGTGTAAATGTTAATGCTGGGTGTGAGCAGAAAGCTTTGAGAAATCAAAGAACAAAAGAAAAAAGGAAATATGGCCTGAGGGCAAGTAGAATAGAGGGACATTCAAGAGCTCTTTTTCTGGCAAGGAACAGCTGCTGCTGTAGAACAGAGGTCAAGGAAAGGTACAAACAAACACCAAGTCCAATACGTCTGACTTGTTGTTTAAACACTGTCCACCAATTCTACACTACCAAGTATGGTTAGAAACAGCAAAAACAACCGCATACACCCACACACAAAAAAACCCAAAACAAAAACAAACAAAAACAAAAACAAAGAAAACCACAAAAAAAACTCAATCAAAAAGCCTTAAAATGAACCAAGGATTGTTAATCTTAGAGGGCATCTTAATGTTCAGTAGCAGACACAAGTGTATCCAAATAGAAGTTAAACCCCATGATGTTTCATTTTATGCTGATGGCTAGGAACACACTGTGAAATTAATTTTGTACTTTCACTAGTTCTTTTCCACTTGACAGCTGGATTCCCTGAATGGCAGGCCATGATACTTTGACAGAAGAAAGACCATGCATTACTCAAATTATACATATGCATAGCAGTTCAGATACTACTGCCATAGTTTTCTGTATGAGAGGAATACTTCTGACTTTTCAAAGAAAATTACTACAATGATTTAGCAGTGCTGATTTTTTAATTTTGTATGTAGCCCTCAAAGCACCTTTTTTTAAAAAATGGCTTGTTAACTTCATTCTAGAAATGTAGGAATCAAACTGATTTTAACAGAGAATTAAGCAAAATTGCACAAATACAAGTACTTTGTTTTCTCCTTCTGCAGCCCCTGCAAAGCCAAAACATATTTCTTATGATGTAAACCACTGCAATTATAAAAAACAACCACACATTACAGAAAGAGGAGCTATCCTCAATTCTTCAACTCCATTGTTAAAACCTTATGTTTATATATGAAACAATGATTGTAATGGTCAATAAATCATTTAGCGTATTAAGCTGACAGACTCTATAAACTGAATTTATATAAACTGCACTATCATTTCAAAACTTACTTCTGAAGTTCATAGTTATTTTCACTGATATAATCATGTTTGAAACTTCCACAGATAATTTTATTTCCAGAAAATAAGAATAGTACAAGTTTCCATCAGTACCAGAATTTAGAGTGCTGATGTGATCACTGAGAAAAATTAAAGTATTATTAGTCAAAAATATTAGAGACTCTCAGAAACACACATATAAATCTGGTGAAGTAATGATACAGTAAAGATACCTTCATTTCAGCCTAAGAACTCAGTAACTGCCCAACTACATCAGTGTCTTGTTAAAACTCTCTAGTCTACTGCCACAAAGATCTGTTTTAGTTAATGTTAATATTCACATGGTATATGGGTGACAGCAGGCTAAGCTACATAAGTACTACCAAACTTCAAGGGCTTACAGTGCCATAATGTGGTTAAACTAGCTGGATTCTTAACTTATTTCTCTATTTTAAGAACACAAGGGATCCAGTTATGTCATTGTGCATAGGAACTGAGGTCATAAATGAAGACTATATCAAGTAAAAGGCACAGGTCAGAATCTCAGTCAAGGGGAAGGGATGTAATGTTCTCTCTCTGCTAGGGATACCAAGTGTGGGTGTAACTTCAGAGGCCATTCAATCACCACTGAAGCAGTTCACTTGCCTTCTTTCCTGGTTTAGTGCACTACTGTGTTTTTCAAACTCAGCATTCTGAACCCATAATACCCCAAACTCTCGCTGGCAGCAGCATTCAGTTGCACTTCAATGCTCCCCTTGCTTCCAAGTGAATGGTAATTCACTTACTCAAGAGAAGAATGAAAAAGCTGGCCAAAACCAGGGATAGGCATATAGTTTAGGAAGGCAAGTAGCCAGGGATGGGTAGCTGGCAGAGTGGTTATAAAGACTTCTACTGACTGATAATATCTGGTATGTATTCCCCTGTCCTAGAGGAACTGAACATCTGTCTTAAAGTCACATATGACACAGGAACCAGAAGCTGTCACTATTAAAAACAGGTAGTTTAGGGAAGTTCTTAAATTATGGGGCAAGTCAGCTGGCCATTGCAGCAGAAATCAATCCAAGCCTTCACAAAAAACACCTAACCCCTCACTGCTACAATTCCTTCCAGAACCATCAGTACCCACTGCCTGTCTGTATACTGAAATGCTGTCACTTGAGTGACATTCACCACTTTTTCCAGAGTTAGATGTCATATTTTGAAGTCAATTTAAAGTTCATTGACAACACCAGGTTTACAGCCCTAAATCTGAAAGGGGGCAGTGTTGTTTAACCAGAAAGTGGTGCTCTCTGTTGCTGTTAATTACAGCTCTTCCTGCTGGGATTTTTACAAGAAAGTAGGCCAGCAGGAAGTGTCATTATATTACAGCCTGTGGCTCCATGCATGTGTTCCTAAGTTGACAGACAAGAGATGTCCTTTAGCCTTTTTCACTGTCCTTTTCAATACGAAAAACAAACTGCTCAGATTGCATAAAAGGATGAAATATGCTACTGCCTGTACCTCATAGAAGAGAACAATACAGGTACATAGAATGCAGCATAAAAACAGTTCCTGGTGTGTTCATGATTTCTGACATTGCTTCTCAATTTACCTAGTAAAGCTTATAAAGACTATTGCAATGAAACTTTCTTAGTCTTTTCTCACAGCCCTCATATTAGTTAAAAAAGAAAAGACTGGTTAGCTGAGTTACCATGTGATACGGCTTTGGGGGACAAAGGAAGGGAGGAATAGCTACTAAGGAAAGACATACTGTGAGCTGCCCACCCAAACAGAAAAAACTCAAAACAAAAAAATTTGAGCTACTCATGACACCTCCTATGCTGCTGTCTTTCACACCAATGTAATTCCCTCAATATGCATATTGAATTCAATAAGATGCTTTAAAAAGCACTATCATTTCAAAACATTAATGAGATATGAAAGAAAGATATGTATCAATACAGAGTAGACTTCAGCACTCTCAAGAAAGGGAGGTAAAGTTTCAAGAGTTCTAGGAGAAACATGATCAAAACTCACCAAGCATCTGAAGGTACCTGCGGTCTCTAAGGTACTGTGACTTTCTCTAAAGTGGTGACCAATGTAATGGATTTGCAAACTTGCAAATTCTATTCCTAGTAAAGAGCTACCATCAAACCATACTACTTTCTAGATTCAGTTCCACATCAACTGCATCAATAGAAACATTTCAGGCACTTAACCGATTGTAGGCAAAATTTTCAGAATAAACACTGTCAACCAAGGGTTAGATCTACGAAAACATTGAAAAAAATCATTTGGAGTTTGAGAAGTAATTGGAAAATGAGCCTTCTACAACTTTAAGTACTAGAAGCCCTGCATTTCCATTAATAAAAAAAAAGTAAAAAAATTCAAACACACACAATACTCCAAAACAACCAAAGCAACACCACACACTCAGCTTGAAAACAATCCTGAATTACACTCTAAACAACCTGATTATCCAACAATCTACTTAATATCACTGCATCTGTTAACTTTCCCCAACAAAGGCTGCAGTTCTCATAAAACCATTTCCTTAATACTTTGAGCTATACAAAAGGTATCATTTCCATCTTATGAACATAATTCTTGGTAGACACAAGAAATGCTTGGCCTTATTTCTAACAAGAACTGCAAGCTAACACCTTCCACAGAGTAAGTTTCAACTGGTTTTTTTGTTTTTAATTTTATTTATACATATATTTTTGTTGTCGTCTTTTTAATTTTCCACAAGGAGAAGATTAGCTATTCATTTTCAAGACCAGTTAGGATCCATATCTCCTCTCATTTTTATCATTACACCCCTTAAGTTAGGCATTGCCTAAAGATGCTTCCAAAAAATAATTTAGGAAGTAATAAGAAAACCATTTAAATGAATCCGTCTCTGAATCCAGCTTTGGAGGCCTGACAAATTTTGTTAAAAACTCTGGCAGCAATTGCAGTATCAGTTTAAATTAAATTTAAAATTCAAAACTGTGGTCATGATAAAATAACATTTTAAGTATGCTACAAAATAAACCCCACAGTTAATGCAATACCAGCTGATTACTCAAATCCCAAACAGAATTGAAACATCACATTTCAACATGAAGAACATGTATCGAGTATAGTGAACACCAGGTAAGAAGAGTTCTTACCTTCATAGATAGCTTTGAAGCCTTGGGCACTGACAGCAAAATCTGTGGTGAAACAGAGGGTGAGTATAGATCCCGAGCTCACAATCGATGATGGAAGCTGAAATCCAGATAACCTGTGCAATAAAAAGGCACAAATTACTAAAACTTTTTATTATAAAGCCCATCAGTAGATGTGATGAGCATTATGATAAACGTCATGTTTTTACATCCAAACTGCAAACACATTATGGGCTTTACCCTGATGCATCTCTAAACATTCACTGCAAAATTTCAAATATATCCTTGAGCTTTAAAACTCTCCTATGTTGACATATCTATGCACTCTCCAGAAAAAAGTGAAAGAAAGACCTGTTTGTATTTACTAAAGACATTTTTTTTTTGTTAGGACTCATTTTAAGATGAAGACAGGTAAATTTAGGACACCTAGAAGTAGATACTCAGGCCTCGACTCACTCAGAGATACTTCATACAATTTTACACAGCTTAGACTATCCTGTCCATCCTCCAGGTGCTGCTTCAGAAAAAACACGGATGTCGTGTGTTCAGTGTGATAAACATTAACTGACTGGAAAACAAACAAAACCACCACACTTCCATTTAAGAACTTCAGAAAAAATTACCTTACATTTCCCCTCTTATTAGTAGTCTTGCCTTTACATACAAAACAGAATTTTGGATAAGCTGTAATTACATTGCTACATTGATTATAAGACAATTTCCCAAAATCTGGCATTTTTTTTGACGGTAAAATAGATTGAGGAAAAATATTTAGATCCTTTACTGAAACATCACTAAACACAATTTTTTAGACCTGGCTGATACTAGTGAGATTTTTTTTTAATGATTAATTTCTCATAAGTAAGATGTAAGACACTATTACTGTCCCACAAAAACAAAACTATACTGGTAGCTTAGTTAATCACTAGTTAATTTCTGTATTGTACAATAGGGGTATGTGATTGAGTATGTATAGGATAACCCTGCCAGAAAACCAGCTTTTATTCAAATTTCACCCTGAAAGAGCGTCTTAGAAATTGAAACAGATAATTAAAAAAACCCAAATAAATAAACACAAAAAGCCCACCAAGAAAGCCTTTTTTTTAGATCTAGGTGGTTAAGATAATCCATGTCTTTAAAAAAAGAAACAAAAAACCACCTTGCCCATGAAATTTATAGTACAATTAAGTCACATTTCACTAATTGGCATCCAGAACTACAGAAGAGAAATAACTGTAAACAACATACTAGTAGAGCAGTGTCACTGAACTAGATGTTCTTTGAAAAATTAGATTTATTAAAGACCACTTTCCTATATAAAAAACACATAAGAGGAACTCCATGCTTCAATTGCACCAGTCAGGTGGTTCCCCATCTCTTTCCAATTCTGAGCTTTGGAAAACAAATAGAAGAGTCAGAGATCAAAGTAAGAAGAGCTTTAAATACAGATGAAGGCGTACAGTCAAGGCAACAAAATCTTTCTGCAATTTCTTCCTTTCATTTTAAACATTGTCTCCCATGTGGTAATTAGCTGTTTGCTCTAATCTTTTTACCTTCTGTGTACTTGTCAACCTAATAATCCTTTTCCACCTCATTTACTCCAATTCCAGAAATAACCAGGCTGATTTTCCCCTCAGTCTTCAAACTGCAGAACTACCATAAGGCTTGCCACATCTTATGTTCATGCTTTTGTATGTTCTCTCACCTTCACTAGACGTTGCAGTTTTTAGGAAAATGTGCCTCTTGTTCTATTTAATAAATTAGAGGGGTTATCTCTTTTGCCCTACATCTGGAGTGTACTCTGTGACAGCTCATTATTAATTTAGGGTGTGTATTTTCTGATCTTACTTATATGTCTCTCTCTTCTTTGAGAAGCAATTCAAAGACTTCTTGTTTTAAGGGATGTTTTTTTTTTTTGGATAGCACTACAGTATTTTCTGTCATTTCTTGCTAAACTACAGGAAACTAGCATGCATTGTAGGGGAAGAAAGGAAAATCAGCTTGAGTCAGAAGCAGCTAGCCTCAACACTTCACACTATGTGGGAGAACTAAAAAAACACCCCACAATAAAAAGACCGAAAAAAGTTATATCAATGCAAAATTACAAAGTTTTTGCTACTTCATACCTGTTTTCTCCACTTGGTCGGAATTTGGTTCATATAAATGAACTTATCTAAGTCATGAGCGGACAGCCTGAGTTCTTGGTATGATTTCTATATCAACCTGCTTTGATTCTATTACAATAAGTGTCACCCCTACCATGTGGATTCTTAGATGCCAAATAAATTTTTTTCTATAGCATCCTCCTTGAAATACTAGAAGATCATTCTTTAGGCTGACATTGCAATTCGCATTAAAGGAAGACACATACATTCTTTTATACCCTAAGTCAGTGCACGTAAAGGTTTTGAAGACTTACAGGTGTGAGAGACTAGAATGTTAATGGGTAATGACTTAAAACTCAAAATTCTTGCCATTTGCGGAGGCAGCAGGGTGCTTTGCCAGGCCAGGTTTGCACACCAACTCACCCACCCACCCAAGGGGGCCAAGGAAAGTTTTACGTGTGCTGGGTTTTGAGCCAGGTAACGGAGAAGGCAGGTAAGAAGCAGACCTTGCAGAGGCAGTACAGTGCTCTTTACTGTGCATGTCCTCCTGTTTCACAAGTGGCTCAGTTGTAAAACTGCCCCCCACCTGCCTTACCTGAGGAAGGTGTTGGACATTTACATTCACAGGGGACATTCATACACAGGCCTGAAGGTATTTGTCCTTTCTGATGGGGCCTACCAGGCTCAACCATGCTGACATGAGAGGCAATGTCTGGGAAGGTGTCGTAAACGAATGACTCCAGAAGCACACCCAGAGACATTTCTGGGGGCTTCCAGCAGAGATGGAGAAATTTCTGGATGGCCCCCAGAAATTACACTGTTGCAGCACTGTGCAATGCCCATCCCCAGGGGTGGTACCTGGGCCTTGCACCTAAAGCTGAAGTTAAGTTAACCCACTGAGATCACGCTTCATGGGCTTCCCCCACCCACAACAGACCAAGATGGCCACCGAGACTTTGACCAAGAGACGTCCATTCAAGTCTCATTTCTGAATCCGTGGGCAGTGGTGCCTTTCTACTCTTATCCTCTCCTTCTCTTTTTCTTTTCTGTACACACTTTCTCAAGCGTTCATTTTATGCTTTTACATTGCTATATTACTAAAGATAATAATAACGAAAAGGGCTACATGCCTGCTTTCCATTGCAATTGTTCTAAAATAAACCCTACATATATAAACACCAATCATTCAGTTTTGCTTAACTGTAACTCCCCCCGAGGTTTCTATTAATAAGAAACTGTGCTACACTCATCTTCTGGGGTGGGTTTTAACTATAGGAAAAGGCAAATATGTGGAGAAACTTCAAGCACATCAACCTGAAATGTATTTTATCAAGGTCTTTATACTGCACTAATCCAAAAAGAGTTTACAGAAAAGTCTTTAAGAGAAAAATTCATCAGACTACCTAGGTGCCTCTACGGTAGCCTCTTTGCCTGAAGTATTTCTGAAAGCATCTTTTCATAGTATTCTAATAAATTCACCAAGATCAAATGCCACCAAATTGAGTGCAAACAAAACCTAGGCAGCAGATGAAAATCTAGTGTGTTATTCTTCAGACATTTCCAGAATTCTACTCTTAAGCCACTAAGTCATTTTCCACACACCACACATGCCTGTACTAACATTTTTGCTTAGGTGGTCCTAGGTCATGAATCATAATGTATCTTGCACATTCACTTCATCATACAGAAAAATCACACACCTTCACATGCTGTTTTATTGTGGAAACGCAGTTTTGCAATTAACATGTAGGCTTTTACAGCAACCAGAAATGGAACTGTTTAGACAAGTGTGTGTGCTGAGGAAGCTGAATCGTTTCAAGTCCCTGTGCTAATAAAATTGTCATTTGATAAAATTGCATTACTTCATACTGAGCATATGGCAATACCTTAAGCTTAAAATATTGCTACCTCCTTAACTTTCAGCAGCATTAATCAGCACAAAATGCACCCACTAAAATACTCTGAAACCACAGATGGTATATATTTGGCTTGTCTGTACAAAAGAAACAGAACTTATAATAGAAAACACAGCAGTTCACCACTACTGAGTTCAGACTCTGTTTGGAGAAGGAGGAGGAGGGGGAACCAAAAGCAAAGGGTGGGGGAAAACAACTACATATTTCATTCTCCATTGTAATTTCCCAGATCAGCCATTTCTAGTGATAATATCTATAAATATAGAGGGCTTTTTTTCCAGTAGCATAGCAATAGGCCCAGCTGGCTCCACTAACTCCTCCGCTCTCTACTTGTGAAGGCACATTCTTGGACTTCCTGGTACTAAACCGCGTGACAAGACTTGTGGGGGGGTTGGAAAGATGGTTAAGGGTCTGTAGAAAATGATGTATGAGAAGACAGAATATATTTCTTAAGTCCTTAAAACATGACAGTTGTTATTTTAAAGGGTGAAGCTTACTGCCGTCTTCAGTTACCTGTTGGAGTGATGTAGAAAAAGACAGGTCTTTTTAAAAAGTGCTGGGAGGATGGCAAGCAATGGGTAAGGTGCAACATGAAAAGCACAGCTTCGTATTAGAAAAACACAACTTCATATTAGCAAAACACACCACCACAATGGTGGTGATATTTTTAGACCAGTGCCCAGAGAAGACCTGGTACCTCCATCCCTGGTGATGCTGAAAACTCAGTAATGCCCTGAACAACATGATTGACTTAGCCCAATGTCAGCAGGTGGAAAAACAAATAACCACAGTCCCTCCTAACCCAAATTATTCAATGACTCCATGGCCAATATGGAAGGCATAGGCACGGTCCCTATCACAAGCAGCTGCCATAAGAAAAACAAGAACACTCAGCAGTTTCCAAGGATAGAAGTACAATTGGATCAGTCTAAAATTTTTAGGTTCTTTGCATAAGTTTACTAGGGATTGTACCTTTGCTGAGTGTAGGCGCAGTTATGAATTTTTACCAAGTCCCAGCTGTTCACACAGAAATGGATAAGCCTTCAAGCATGGTTAAAGATGAACTTATCTTTGCAGGTGTTTTAAAGACATTGTTGACACAAAAGGGCTTTGTTCCTCTCCCCTCCAATGAGGACAACTACATTCTTGTTCCCAGAGTCACTAGATTTTTAACAAATATTTTGCACCACATTCATGGTCAAAATGGTCAAATGAAGCAAATGAAGCTTTCCGAAGCAGGTCTATCAGAAACAGCTTTCCAGCAAAAGCATCATATGATCAGACAGCTTTAACAAGAGTATGTACTGGTTTCACAATTGCCAAAAACAAATGAGCAGTTGCAAAGGTAAAATAGAAACATTTTCACCATT
Source organism: Struthidea cinerea (assembly GCA_013397865.1). Classification (NCBI taxonomy): domain Eukaryota; kingdom Metazoa; phylum Chordata; class Aves; order Passeriformes; family Corcoracidae; genus Struthidea; species Struthidea cinerea. Next base: position 256,181 of record VZTI01002488.1, on the reverse strand, counting down.
ATATTAGCTTGTTTATTTATTCCTACAGCTGCTTGTACTCCACTGATGTATTCAGGTTACCACATGGGACTACATTTTTTCAAGGTTCAATGAATTTTCTTCAGAAATTTAAGAGCCAAAAAAACCTGTAGAAAAAGGAAGGACTCTGCATCAATGAGGACTATTTCTTTTTTCAAATCAGGCCCGTGAAATCTATGAAGTAGATTAATTATTAGTAATAATAAATTATTGCTAGTAGTAGAATCAGGTCTGTTGAAAATTTTTGGAATTGTGTCTGATATATACGCTAGCACTCTCAGAAGAAGTAATAAGTTTCTAACAGAAAACATTCTTGCCTGAAATTAGCTATCACATGCCTCTCGCAAAAGCTGTTAGCCAAACGGATCAATGTTATTAATAATGAAGTAAATTATGTTCCAATGAATTCTTCTGCAAGCTAGTCTGGGCAAGACAGGAGTAAATTACAAAATCAGATTTATTTTTTTTCCCCCGTGCTCAAAATCCATACAAGGAAAACTCCTAACATTTCTGCCATTTTACCCTAAAGTGATAGAGGTCATTAACTGCCATACAAAACACCAAAGCGCCATCTGCTATCAGGGTCCTATCTTCTCAGCTTTTACATACAGTTCTTAAAATTGTCATTTAATATACAGAAAATCCATAAGCTCATTCTCTATTAAAGTCATGTTACCACATGAAAACACAATGTTATTTGCAGGTACTACATAAAAGATTGTGCTGATCAGTTTCACATCAGAAGACAAGGCAAGCCAAGGGGACTAAAGCTTTAAGTCATCTATTGTAGCTCTCCAGAAAAAACTCACTACATCACAGAAGCCAAATATTAAGTACAAAACAAGAAAAATGTTCAAGAGTTAGTATCTCATATTTGGCTGAACTGGAAACTATCCTAGAACCATACTATCAATGAAAATTAAGCAAACTCCTTCCATATTTCAGGCATCTGATATCACCAATACTGAATAATTTCTGTAGGCTATGAGGCAATGTGATTAAAATGCAATTCAGGGCAGACCCTATGGATTCCTGGAATTTATTTCTGATTTTATTAATTTATACAATATTGCCTTTGTGATGGGTTGGCCTTGGACATCTGCCAGACCACCACCTAGACAGTCTCACTAACCCTTATCAACAGGATGGGAGGAGAAAATAAGATGGAAATGTTCCCAGGTCAGGATACAGACAAGGAGATAAATTACTAATTATTGTCATGAGGTCATGAGCCAAATAGATTTGACTTGGGGAAAATTAGTTTATTTTATTACCAATTTAAATGTGTTTGGACTCTGAGAAACAAAGATAGATTAATCAAAATCCTTTCTCCCCAGGCTTAACTTCATTCCTTCCTTCCCAACTCTTCCACCTCTTCCCTTACGCAATGCTGGGAACGGGGCCTGGGGCTCATCCACAGCTGCTCTGCAGCTTCTGCCACCTCACACTTTTACCTTGCTCCCACGTGGGCTTTCCACAGGCTGTGGTTTCTTCAGGGAACATCCTCCTCCTGCTCCACCATGGCCTCTTCCATGGGCCGCAGGGGAATCTCTGCTGCCGTGCCTGCAGCACCTCCTCCCCCTCCTTCTCTCACCTTGGAGGTCTCACAGCTGTTTCTCTCATTTGTTTTTCCCCTCTTTTTCTCTGTGGTGTTTTTTCTCCTTTCTTACATGTGTTCCCTGAAGATGTCCCCGCCCCAGCCGTGGGCTCGGCTGTGCCCTGCGGTGGGTGGTTGGATCTGGCTGGAACCGGCTGTGTCCGGCTGGAACCAGCTTTGTCTGGCTGGAACTGGCTGTGTCCAGCTGGAACCGGCTGTGTCTGGCTGGAACCGGCTGTGTCCAGCTGGAACTGGGTGTGTCTGGCTGGAACCGGCTGTGTCCGGCTGGAACCGGCTGTGTCCGGCTGGAACCGGCTGTGTCCGGCTGGGGCAGCCCAACCTCCCCTCACAGAGCTCCCACAGCCCCTGCTGCTGCTGGGACCTGGCCACCCACACCCTGTACAGCCTCAATGATACAAGCAGAGAACACTTCAGTGTCCATCAATTCATGAATTAAAAAGTCAAATAATTAATATGTTATCTTAGTAATTAGTAATTAGAATCAGTTTAAAGTATCGGAATATCTGGACAGAAGCTACAGCGGTTAATTACAAGAAGGTGGTAACTCCAATCATTCCACAGAAAACAGCAGCAGTGCTATGACAGCACATTTACAGGACACATATCCATGAAAGGAATGAGAAGGAGGTGTCCTTATAAACAATCTATGGGCCTAATGGTAGATAAAGCCAGATACTGATAGGGGAAAGAAGCAATGGGAGGAACCATAAATTCCATAGGAATTCCACTAATTGACACAGACTGTTACTCACTCAAGACTGTGCTAATCCCTGGATTTAGAGAAAAAGAACAGAGACACAAGGAAAAGTATAGGGGGGTACACATTAGAAAAGGGGTCTGTATTAAGAGATTCGAGAAGTCTGTACCTCTCAAGTACCTCAGCTCTCAAGTACCTCAGCTAATGGGGAAAGAGAGAGGGAAATGAGGCTGGGAAATTAGGATAAAAAGGAGACTGCATCCTCTAACAATTTAAGAGACCCCATGGGAAATGCCCATGACCCTCCCTTTATTCGAATAAAGTTACAGGACTCCTCTGTCTCCTTTTTGGACATAATCCTCTGGTGCTTGTGGATTAATTTTCCTGACATCCATAACATGACCTTTTACGAAGCCACTTGCTGTCAGCAACAAGAAGAGTTACCCACAGGCTAAGACACCAAATGGTACTTAAAGCCAAAAGATCAGCGCATCCATTCCGAAAAAACCAGGATTTTACCTGCCATATGTGGAATCACAGAAGCCTTATCTTAATAATTTATATCCATTCTGTTGCCTAAAGGAAGTGAAGATTTAAAACCTGAGACAGTATCTCATACATAAAGGTAGCAGAAGAAGCTACTATAAGATGAATATAAGATCCATAATTTATAATTGATTTTCTATCACAGAAGATAAATACATATATAATTTGTATTTAGTCCCACTGCCCCTGTCCTCAACTTTTTTCTTTAAGTCACAGAAAAAGGGAAGATAAAGAGAACAAATTGTTCAAGCTTAACTAAGAATAAATTGCAGGAATTATAACATTAATATTTTGCTAGTAGAGGAAGGTTCCTTATTACCCAAACTCGCCGAGTTCATTCAATAAGTAGAAATAAGCTACAAGCTGAATGCTTTGATGTATTTGGCCTAGAGGAAAAGCAGCTGGTTTCTCTAGGTGCCACCAAACAGCCATGGCAGCAAAGGTCCACATCTGCTGTGGGAAGCCCTGACAGCGCACAGCAGCCTGTGACCACAGTTCTGTGAATCCCTAAGGGAGCAGGGACACATGACATGAGCTGGCCAACGCCAAACCAGCCCACAGCCGGGAGGGGAACCAAAGTGATGGCAGCTCCCAGGTGGGGGAGACAGGCCAGGGGCTTCTGGGGGTGCAGCTGCTGGCATAGGCAGGGCCACCAGCAGGCTCCAGTGGCTCCAGTGGTTCCAGCCTGGTGGGACCATGTGGGGAGAGAGCAATTCCTAGAGCGCTGGGTGCTGGTGGATGGGCCTAGTGGGATTGTTACTCGTGCAGAGAAGGACTTGCCTAATGGGAAATCACAGCACTTCCCCACAGTAGCAGGCACCAAGAGAGGAAAACAGCCAGTTTGTGTCTCAAGTGCCCGGCAGTCACTAAACTGGTTGCTGATGAATAAATGAACCAGTGGGCCACAGCACTGTGCCATGGCCATGCAGAAGTGCCTTCTGTTCTTGGCATACCTTCTCATTATACCAGGTATTTTCTTACAATTTCTACCTATTGTACACAAAGTGCAGCTACAGAAATGGTTTCATATGCCTCTATGCAAAATGACATGGAAAGAAAACATCAGCTAATATTTGATAAAACTGGACAAAAATACAACAGTGCTGTAGAGTGCCAAAAATCAAATTGATACCATAAGCCATTACTGCTAGAGGAGTAAAACCAATGTTTTACCTTTAAAAGAAGTAAGTTATTTCACTTACTATAAAGTTAATGACTTTTGAGAAAGAAAACAGCTGAAACTTTTAAGTAAAGTCATGTATCCCAGGTTACCTGACTACACAACCAGAAATTGAGTCAGGAAAACAAAGACCTTTCAGCGATTTTTTCACCCATGCCTTGTCAAACAGTTTAAGATACATTCTTAGAAAACATTTGCACTAGTCATTTTAAGATTCATTATGTGAGTTATGTCTGTTTACTCTCACATATATGGATGTTACATCAGTCATCTTTTTGGAAAGTGTGTCCTATTAATCCTCAACAGTGTATATAGTTATCTGTTATTTTACATAACTTCAGTTGTGAATCTGGCTTGCATTTCCTACATCAGAATTCTTTAGAGACAGATCCACATCAGGCTGGGAACAACGCTACATCAACGAACCATTGTCGCAACTTCAGAATAAATGAGGACGAATTTTATTTGAAACTTTGTATTACAAATCCAATATAGAGCATCCATAGTGATGCAGATTATTTTCATGCTCCCACTTGTGAGTTGTTTGGAAATGAAAAATGTACAGAACTCTTCAGCTGGGGAAAAAACCCAAAAACCAACCAAGCAAACAAAACCACAAAAAAAAAAAAGGCCCAAAACAAACTGAAACTCACAGACCCTCAAAACCCTAGCAAAGGAAAAAAAATTGTATTTTATGCCTCTACAAAATGAAATTTAGGCAGGGGGAAAGTCAGTAAGGAGGATTCTTTTTCTCTTCACAGGCCAGGTACTAATAACCGAAAAATCACCCATATTTCCACTTCTCTAACTTTTATAGGCTCACTTTATATTAGAGTATCAGGGCACCTCCACAAAAACCAGTGGCATGAAGCCAGTGTAAATGGAATGATAACAAGTGGCTTAGAAGCCCTGAAACACAAAAAAATTGCCTGAAGGGTGAAAATATATCAATTTCTGGAGCCTTCTTTTAATGTTTTTACAAATTGGATTACAGTAGTATTGCCAGCTGAAAAAATCCCTACTCCAGCTTTTTCTGGTGGCTCCACTTTAAACAAAGGCCTGGAGGCAGAAGAAAATATACAAGCAAATATTTGAATAGATCAGATTTTAGTACAAACAGCATGTTTGTCCTTAGCAGCAATAGTGAGGTATCTAAAAAAACATGTTACAGTCCAAATATGAGTGTATTTAACAGTTTATTTAGTGTCCAGTGTTCTTTCTGTAAAGAAGACTAAATATTTGTGCCCAGAACTTTTTTCTAGAAATGTGTGAAGCTGAAAATATGGCCTATGATACACACAAAAATTTGGAATACCAACATGGCTTTGCAGATTTCCATTATCTGTTTTGCCCAGGCTGGATGGCCTGGATTTTTTTTTTTTATTGTTATTGCTCAATCCAAAATATATGCTAATGGTTGAAATCACTTGCATTAGTGAACTGTGATGTGAATTTTCTTCATAATTTTTATTGAGAGATATACCCTTTTGGATTAATGAAATAAAATAGGACAGCTAATTAAATATTTACATCGTTCGAAAGAGTAAATTTCTATTTTAGTGGTTTCAGGTCATTATTTTTCAACTTTTCTTAAAAGAAACTTTTTCACATGTTGCTGAAAAGATTTAAAAAAAAAAAAAAGAAAGAAAAAGTGATACAAAGTTAAAAACAACCTAAGTTTAAATAAACCCTACCTTTTTATGTCACTCATTTCATAGGGCAAACTTTGAAGCTGACTTTTATATGGTTTTGCAAGATTTTGTTTACCTAAATTTATGTTCTCAGTAATCAATCAGATTCAAAATAATGGCAGTTAGAGGCTTTAATTTTTCCAGATCTAAGTTTCCCATTTGCAAAGTAAAGATAAAATTACAAACCAAAAAATGTCTTTTGAAATCACAGGGATGGAACACCAATCCTCTGAGGAAGGGCTAAGGAAGTTGCAGTTGTTCAGCTGGAGAAGAAAAGCCTCTGGGGAGACCTCACTGAAGCCTTCCAGTACTTGAAAGGGGCTTATCAGAAAGGTCTGACAGACTTTCTAGTAATGCCCATTACGGTAGGACAAGGGGCTATAGTTTTAAACTTAAAGAGGGTAGATTTACACTAGATATAAGGAAGAAGTTTTTTATTTTGAGGGTGGTGAAACACTGGAACAGGTTGCCCAGAAAGGTGATGCCTCATCCCTGAAAACATTCAAGTTCAGGTTGGATAGGCCTCTGAGCAACCTGATCAAGTTGAAGATACCATGGCTCATGCAGGGGGAATGGGACTAGATGACCTTTAAAGGTCCCTTCCAACCCAAAATGTTCTGTAATTCTATGATTCTATGAATTCAAGTACATCGCAACTTGTAGACAGATCCAGAGTTAGGGGAATAGGGTGAATTTATTTCTATACGTCAAATCAAAGGAACGTTAAAATAATGTGCAGTTGTCTTATTTTGAGCAATTCATTTTGGCAAAAGAAACTCAGGCAAACTCCAGATCCTCTGGAATTTTACTGGAAATATTTCTTATAGCTGTAAGACAAAAAACTGTACTTAAGGAAGAACAACCAATGAAGTTCCAAACCCAAAAGTGTTTGGAGCAATCAAGTGACACCTTTCCTTCACCTTCTGCGTCTTTCCAAACTATGTACCTGTTCAGCTTAAAGAATCTTCTCAGAGTGTTTTTATATGTTACTCATATTATAAATATGTCCCGAGACTTTTCACTCAATAAAATAATGTATCCTGTTTCAGAACTGAGGAAAGGATTTTCCTTCACTGTCACCTCATTATGACTTTGCTTTTTTTCCCTGAAGTTAATTGTTCTGACAACTCTATTTTAAAGTGGTCAGGCTTTGACAGCTTTGGACTATCTGCACAAAACTCACTATATTAACTTTCTGCTCCTATGTTTTTCCTCCCAAGAGCTATGACATTCTTCTTTTCTATGTAAACCTTTGAAGTCTGTCTATTATTTCTACCCATCATACTCAAAGTTTAGTCAGTATGTATCATTTATTACTTGAATACCTCCTGTCAAAACTGCTGCTTGGTTTGTTTGTCCTTTATAAGAAGGAAGTCTGGTGAGTATTTCAGTGAGTCATAAAGTTCATTTTATCTAAATTTAACTTTTAAAAAAACTCTTTTGAAACTAACTGGTTTTGATAGTTTCAAGTGGCACTTAAAAGAAGCGGTTGCTGCTACTAATATGAAATAATGATCAATTCTTGAAATGTTTGAGAATTATGTGAGTGCTGTGGGCTAACTCTGTACTTATTGTATTAAGCATCATATACTCGTATTTTTCATCATTTTGTCACTTGTCATCTCCTTTGGGCATATTTTTGCAGTATTCAAAACCTTCAGGAAGATAAGTCATCTTTGTAGTTCAGTGCTTAAATTTAAACATTTTTCCTATGTAGAGTATGAGTAGGCTGTAAAAGAAAACGGGGAGGCACTGCACATACAGGTATATCTGACATGGGCAATCAAGACATGGAGACATGGGCTTTCACCAGTGGATCCATTTAGAGTGCAGACAGGCAGGACTGGGGGGAAAAAAGCAGTAGTACAGCTTTTTTCTTACCCTGTAATAAGGATCACATACCATGGCAAAGATCCATAATCCTTAAGAAAGCTCATGATGCACCTGTGAAAGCTGGAGTTAGTTGTTACTATATGCTGAAGTCCTTAGTTTTTTATCTTTGCTGACTTTTTCACTCACGCTAACAATATTTACCTATCACATTTTTAATATCTTTGTTTTGCCACACCAGCATTTGGCACTGTATTTCTTTGGTATAGCAGTCAATGAATCTCGGACTGCAGTGACTTTTATAACCAGGATTCTTTTCTTAACTCTTAGAGCAAAAATCTTTATATCGAAATGTCAGCTTATTTTCAGAATATTCCTCCCTTGTACATATTCTATAGTAGTATATGGTGTAGTTTAGTGTACTGAATTCGTATTGTGATCTACCTTGAGTTGCTGGTATGCATACAGATTTTAGTGATTGCCCTCAAAGTGCCCTCTCTATGGTGCCACCTTATCAGTATGCCCTCTAATCAGATCTTCAACAAATTCAGAAGTAATGAAGCAGAACAATCTCCTGTTAAATTTCATGGTGAACAAATTTTGGTAGCTTCAGCCTGAAATACCACATTACAAAAGCAAGTAAGAAATAAATCTTAATTGAGAGATATTTCATCTTTCTTTCTGAGCATTTTTTGTGCTTATATAATATAAGTCACCTCGATAGAGGTTTGCCCTAGGATGCATAATTTGATGCTTGATCTCCTCCTATCAGAGCACTTTATCTTGTTCTCCTGTCCTTTAATCCTTACATATATAATATATAATTTCAGGGCTTCTGATCATCATTGAGATTACCTATAGTAATGTCATTTTTACTTTGGAACAAATTGTTTCTTATGGATGACTTACCCTAACAACTGTGTTCAGGTGAGTCATATTTTGCTAGTTTAAAATGTTCTCATTATAAGTGCTTCTTCCAAAGGAATGATGTATGCAAAGCCGCCTTTTTCTTTTCGCTCATACTTTCAATTTCAGCAAACTTTCCCTTAAAATTTTATCATAATATTTGCACATTAGCCGCAAGCAATGAGTATTGCATAGTTACCTGAAGCAAGGTACCTATTAGGCAAATTCTGCCATTAAGTTTCTGCAGGAAAGTGGCAATGCTCTGCATTATCCGTTGGCCTATTACATGTCACTTACCCCTGCAGATGGTCTTCTGACAGCTGCCTGAGGCTGCCCTTAGCTACTCATGTGTGTCCAGATGCTGCAGGATGTGGGATCTGAACACGGGTAACAGTCTTAGGGGTTTTTCCTTTAACACAGTATTGGATACCACCAGGACACTCAGGTGGTCTGCAGGGCTCTGATATCTGTTTCTACAGGCAGCCTACAGACTCCGCAGAAGTACCTACTAGAAGAGATGGAGTGGGCAGATATGACATTGCTTGATAGGGAGGAAGCCAATGATAAAAGAATTACTATTGAAGGAAAATGTTTTAGGTTTATATTTTCCATCTTAATTTCAGTTTTTCTCATTAATTTGAATAAGAGTTTTAGCTAAACCTATTGTTTAGAATGTATTTTTATTTGGGTATATTTTTACTGTCACTGGCTCATATTTATGTAGAACAGTTTGTAATCCTTAGCTTTTTTTCATGAAAGTGCTGATTTCTGCAAAATGTTGTTATTTTAAAATGGTAAAAGATGTCTTTGGTGAAACAGCTTCTCAAGTCTCTGATGCCCTTTGTGGCTAGAGAAAGGTTTTAATACCAAAACACTGCAGAAGTTTTCACATGCCTAGGGAACAGTCATGGCATGGGCTCCAGCAGTACTTAGGTATTCCCTGACAAGGTGTTAATATGGACACTACCGACCTCTCCAAGTAGTGGGTGGTAGAGAAACAAGTACGAGAAGCATGAAATAGCTAAGAAGCAGTAACTGCTATTTGGATGGATGGCAGAACAAAAAGCAAGAGAACCACTGAGACCAAAAGAATAATGAGCTTCAGGGAAGCCAGCTATGCAACTAAGAAAAACATGAGATGTGAGTGAATGCTGCTTATTTGAAAGAGATGAGGAAGAAAAAAGCCATGGGAGGGAATGTCATGTTTTATGGGAAAAGAAGGTAGCCTTAGCTAACACTAAGAAAATTTGGCTTATCTGACAAAGATTCTCAGGGAAGACATTATAAGGAATTTTATTAGAGACTACTAAATAGAGAACCAGATGAAAGGAAGCCATTTTTCCTGGATTTTTTTTTTTACTTCCTTTTTATGCTCCAGATTCAATTAAGCTGCATGCAGCAAATGAAGGAGTAAGCCTGTCTCCAGAATTCAACTCCTTCATTGAATGAACATCTAAACTAGCCTGTTTGTCTAATGCATATGAAAGAGCCCTAGCCAGATTAACCAGCATGAGAAAAGTTTGTAATTTTTAAATACCCCTCATGAAAAATACTTCCTGGACTGAGATGAGATGGGGGTGTGAAAGACAAGTGAGAAAACTGTGTAAGATTGATGGCAATTCCCTCTGCTACTGAAATAGAATAAAAAGGCAAATTCCAGCTGAGAAGATGGAACACAAACCAACTGTGAATGCTGCCTTTCTTGCCATTGCTCTTAAAACCATCATGGTTTACAAAAGTAAGGTTTTTCAGAGGGCAAGTGTCAGAGGTCAAGTGTCAATGTAAATGCAGGGTCCCTGTTTTAAACATCCAAACAAAAACGAGACCTGAGGTTCCAAATGTCAATTCAAACAGAAAGAAAAAGCAAAATAGAAAAGGAGAGGATACTTACTGAAGTTAAAGGGGATACTTGATATGTTAAAAAAAAAAAGAAAAAGGCAGAAAAAAGACCCACCAAACTTCTTTGGTGCATTTTTTAGTTTCTGCTACCACTTTGTACTTCCCATAATGCTACACTGTGATGAAAAGATTTGATTTCCCTTCTCGCTCTGTTTTTTTTCTCTTTGGTTAGCTGTCATTTATTGTAATGCTGGGGAAAGGGCAGTGGGGGTGGGAGGGCGGTGTGGTATTAAATTTCCTTACTAGCAGACTCTAGTTACTGCTTTTATTAGTCTGTCATTATTCACCTGCCTTTCCTTAGAAACCTGTATTTGATCACTGAATGAAAGAGGTATGTGGACTAAGTAACCTAATGAAGTTGTTTTAGCTTTATCTGCTGCAGATCTATAGCTGCAGTTTTATTGTTACCTGCTGGCCAAACACAAAACCTACCTTTTATTGATTTGTTGATGGAACAGTGTTATTCAGTACTGCAGATGAGAGCACTTTGATCTTTTAATTTCCATATGTTTGGTAGTATTAAAAGTTTTCATGCTATTTGTGTCCTTTGATCTGGGATCTGTCATTCCATGATGAAACTCCACCTATCAAAATAAATCACTTTTCCTTCCATGTCAGCATCTCTTCTGTAAGTGTCTTTAGGTTTGTTACCATATTAAAAACAAGAACAACTGTTGTGATGATAGTGGTTCTCATTGAATGTTTTTGCTATTTATGCAAAATACTATGCAGGATGTGTAAAATAAAATATTTGTGCAGGATATGTAAAGCAATTTTAATGTGTTCTTTATGGCGACATTTAGGTTTTAGCTTCTCCTTCTGATCTCTTTGGTGACAGACTATGATTCCTTTCACCATGTGTGTATTTCGGATATATTTTTTCTGTTCTATGAAAATGCTTATAATAAAAAAAGAATCTTCTTCTTACTTCTTAATGATAACAAGAATTTGTGGGATGTCATTGTTTTCCTGTGACTGGGGTTTTTAAGACTTCGAGGAATAATGAGTAAAAATTGTACAGTTTTAACTCTCCGACATCTCAGGAGAAAATTCTTGGAAAATTGTCTAGTCTCATACAGGTGGTTGCAGCCTACTGCAATAGTAGTGTATTTTATATTTTAAGAAAAAAATAATTCTGTACTTCTGAGCAATTTCCTTTTCTACATTTTACTGAATTAAGTACAAGCTTATAAAATGTTGATAAAATGGTACCATTTCTATAGAAAAGGATCTCTCAGTGGAAGACTCTGGAGTAATTCTAACCGTGTCCTTCCTATAGGAAACAAATTCAGTTATGACTGAACAGAATAACACATATGATTTTATAGTCACAGCCTCTTATATTTACATTAACTTTCTGATGCTCAAGAGTTAAAGAATTTAAAATTACACAACAGATGATGTACTGATGAAATTCATAAGTCAGGGGATATAAATCGCCTAATGATTTGACTACATGAAAAGAAAGTGTCAGATGAGGGAAACTATTAGCCGTATGTTCCAAGACTTGGACTAGTCTTATGAAAAGTATTTATTAATAACTGAAAAAAATGGAAGAAATGTGGTAATGTAAGACAGAAATCTTGTCAGATAGGATAAATCACTGCATAGGATTTCATTGATTCGGAAGGAAGCTGACCTGACTGCCTGCATAATTTTACACAGATAAAATTAGTTGAGAGGTATAGTAGTTCCAAAGACTAATTAAGTGGAATTTAAAAAACCCAACAACAACAGCAAAAAAAAAAACCCTAAACAAAAATAAACAATTAAAAAAATTCCAACAAAATCAAAAATCCCCCACAAATACTGACACACCCAAATAAATGATTTCAGCAAAAGGCCATTAAGATGCTTGAGTAGAAGGGCATGATCTGTGTGAAGAAGAAGATAAGGAAATTGGAGAAAGGGCAGTAAAAATATAAGCTAAAACCTGGTTTATCACATCATATTATCAACCATGTTTCATATGTAAGAAGGACACAAACTCATCTCTGAGGTGCCCATCAAAAGGATGAGACACAACAGTCTGGAGCTGCAACAAGGAAAACTTCCCACTGAATATAAGATGTAAATTATGAAAAAATATTGGACTTTTCATTAGTGTTACTATTCAAATGGAATTCCCTTTTAGGAAAATAAAATTACTTACTACACAATACTACACAATGCTACCCAATTCGAACTTTAAACCAAGGATTGTACAGTTTGCTGGCACTGCCACAGGCTGCCAGAAGCAGCATCTTCTGCTTGAATTACAGTGATACTTTAGGGCCATTGCTTCAATGTATCCTTCCTGAAAACCTCTGATCATCCTATTTTCCTTTCTGAGAGGTGCCAACCCCTGTATTTTAGGCTAATGATATCGGTATTGTGGAGTATTTACATAGTAAACACACGCTTTTTGAGTAAACACTATTCTTGTAACACTGGAAATTTAGCAGAAAGAAGAGCAGTTGAAAATGCCATGCTGAATATCGTATCAGTCTGACAAGTTTGGTCAGCCTATTAACCTAAGCCACTGCAACAGTCTGAAGTAGAAATGTCTTTGGCAGCTGCCTTGTCAAGAGAGAAATACAGGAAAGTTCATATATTCATTCTCAGAGGAATAATTGGCTGCTTAGATTTTAAAAATACCGATAATGAAATAGTAATAGTTATTTCCATTAAAATCTCTCAGGTATTCGTTATAGATATCATGTTGAAAATCTGCTATATTTATGAACATAACATATATACTATTAATATGTAGCAAAAATGCAATCAATTGACCTCTCACTTATTAGAAAGATCTTTAAATAGTACCCAGCAGGTTATCACTATGCTAGAAAAAGATTAGCCTGAACGAAAATAAAGTGCAAAATAAATATGAAACATTAGAAATCAAGTCTAGCTTTCCAAAAGCAAAACAAACCAAAGCATGAAATTAAAATTGTAAAAAAGAACAATTAAGATCACTGTTTCAGGAGTGCCTCTCACCATTAAGTAGAAAACCCAAACTAGACACACTATTTACACTAGCCATCATCACAGCCAATCATGGTGAGGAGAAAAAAAAAAAGAGGACATTTTTTTCCAGTGATATATTTTGCATAGTTTCTTACTTTCCTGCCTCATTTTTCTATAGACAATAATTAGAGTGAGTGAATATGGTATATGGAAATTAAATCCCACCAAGAAAAACTTTCCTGGTTTTATTTTTATTATAGTTTTTACTACATTCTTTCATTCTTTTTTCTTTATAGGCCTCGAACATTTAACCTAAGATCAACTCTTTTTTTTTGTTTTTTAAACAGGCTTCCCTCCACTTACTACATATTGAGTTTGAGGTTAGCTATCCAAAACTGGATACCATGCATCAGCTAAGGTCTTTCCAGTGCTAAAAGAAAGTCAAGGTTTCTTTTACGTTGCTTGCAGAAGTCAATTTTCTTGTTCATACATCCCAGCACGGAGTTTCGTCTTCTTTTATCCTGTGCAACACTTTGACAGGTTGATATGTTGATATAAATTAAAACCACAAACCTGAAGAGCCCTGCATGTTTTTCTAGAACATCAACCTTACTCCTTCTGCATTAGTCACCTAGCTGTTGTTAGTTTGGGGGTATTTAATAAAGCATAAAATACAGGTCTTCACAGGTTTTGGAATCAGAATATTTTGAAAAACTGCATAAGACAGTAGCACCAGAAGAGCACTTTCACTACTTAGTTTAATTTATTCTTATGTATTGATTTGATTTCGTTTTAGTATGTGTACTGAAAAGCCACATCAAAAAATTCCTCAATTGCCCTCTCCTCAAGGAGTTAAAATCTCTTATGAGATTTTAATTTTTCAGTGTAGACAGTACTCATCCTGATGCATCCCTCTTACATAATGGTGTCATATTCTCTCTTCAGAAATAGAAAATTACTAATATTTCTTTAGTGTACTGCTAAAATCCTGCTCTATTTTACAATCCAGATAAATTACTTTATGCCATTAACACTTTAATCTGTTCTCAATAACTCCCATGAATACACTCCAGGAGGCGAGAGACAAAATTGAGTGGTTATGCAAAGTAATGGTATAGAAGAAATTTCTTTTAAATTGTGATATGAATTGAGAACTCCACCCTAGACTCAGCACACTTTAGTAGTATGTGAAAAAATCAACATTTCTTCTAACTCTGAAAGTAAAATGCCTGACTGTGGTATTTCATTCATAGATCCAGCTGTAATTGCGATTGTGGAGCCTTTTACAGACAGTGATTTGAAAAGGTTCCAAGTTGTTTACTGTAAAACATAAACACACAGTTGATACTGCTGGTCCTCCTAGGGTTTTTTGGGTTTTTTGGGATTTTTTTTTGTTTGTTTCTATTAGAGCATTCGTACCTCCAAAACTGAACAGTTTTTGTCTGCCAATTAAGCAATACATTAAGGTTTATCTAACCTTCCTAAGTTTCTGGCATCAATCATTCCTCTATACATTTGTGCATAATTTGCAGGAAGGCTCTAATTTTCTCAATTGATAATGATCCCTTAATTTAGTTTGTTTTGCAGCTTTTTAAAATATGAATGCTCTGTCTTTGGGGTTTTTTTTCTTTCTAACCTTCTGATTATTAAGGCCTTCTCACTATTTTGTGTAGGCCGCTCAGACTGAATCTTAGTTTATAATTAATTTTCAGGCAAGTTGTTATTATGGTATTTCTTTTTTTCCCCCTTGTGATTTTCCAGAGATGAATTTTAGAATACTTCTAATTTATTATTTACATGGACTTAAAGCATCTGCTATGATTTGATGACCAGAGCTGATTTCAGTTAGAGGTATATTAAGAACAACTAGAGAAGAGCACTTTTACAACTGAAACCTGATATCTTATATCCACTGAAAATAAGCTGTGAGTAAATTTAAACTAATCGATATATATTTTTCAAATCAAAATTACCTATTTTTTTCAATCAAAATTGAAATAAAATTAGATGCCCTGGAGCGAAACATTATGGATTTTTATGTATCTGCAACTAGTTATACTATATAGATCTTATATTAATAAATGGAATAAATACAAAATAGAACATTAATCTGTGTTGATGGTATACAATTCGTGAGGAGAGATAACACTTACCTGTTTAATTTCTCAGAGTATGAATAGATTTCCCAGAGTATTATAAAGTTTCTGCCATTAGCTCTCTATGTATTTTGTGGCACTGTAGATTTCACCTTTGTTATGTACCAGCATCCCCATGATGATGATTTAAAAGAAAATGCAACAGCATTTATTGAGCAATGTGATGCTGCCCGGCTCTGTTTTATGTTACTGCCTATAGTTGCAAATTGGGTCAAAGAAATAGTGTGATTTTGCTGTGAGCCTGTCATTGTCTCCACTTACCATGTGCAGGTTTGGATCTCCGAGCAGTTTTGCTGTACATGCACTAGATATTCCCGGTGCTTCAAGGGGGCATTAGGTTAAAAACCAGCCCGTTAGCTAAACCATCTCTGAGTCATCCAGTGTGCACATAGCACTTTTTGTCTCCAGTGAGCTGTGCGCTGTATTTAGTGGAAGCTTTTTGCCCAAGAGACAGACAGAATGTAACCTGAAGCAAAGCCCCTGACCCTATACAATGCAGAGGTGCAGGACTCAGCATCAGCCACTTTTAATGGTGTGCCCCCATTGCACCTAATTACTTGCTAATGCAGGAATAGTCTTTTAGTGCCCTCAGTTTACTGAGTCATTCACAACATCCAAACATTTCTATATGCACAGAGGCACAGAGTTTCCAAAAGAATTTTTAGGTTAAACATGAACTCACCTAAACAGCATAAGTAAGCTTGGACTGGATCTATTACTTTAATTACTTTTAGGAATAGCTTTTACTTTCTTTATATATAAAAAATATTTTACATAGAAATATGTGATGGGGACTGCAGGTCACAGGAGGGGATTCTGCCCCTCTATTCTGCTCTGGTGACACCTCACCTGCAGTGCTGCATCCAGCGCTGGGGTCCCCAGCACAGGAGGGGCATAGACTTGTTGGAGTGAGTCCAGAGCCACTAAGCCACTAAAATGGATAGAGGGATGGAGCATCTCTCCTATGAGGAAAGACTGAGAGAACTGGGATTGTTCAGCCTGGAAAAGACAAGGCTTTGGGATGACCTAATTGCAGCTCTCAAATACCTGAACGAATCCTACAAGAAAGAGGGAGAGGGACTTTTTAAGGGGCATGTAGTAATGGCAATAAGAGGAATGTCATAAAATTGAGAGTAGGTTTAGATTAGATATTAGGAAGAAGTCCTTTATTGTGAAGGTGGTGAGGCACTGGAACCAGTTGCCCAGAGTAGTGGTGGATACCCCACCCTGGGAAGAGTTCAGGGCCAGGCTGGTTGGGGCTCTGAGCAACCCAGTCTAGGAAAAGGTGTTTCTGCCCATGGCAGGGGGTTGGGAACTAGATGATCTTTAAGATCATCTACCAACTCAAAACATTCTGTGATTCTATTCCATGATTATATATATAAAGCATTTACCAATAGGTTTGTACAAAGTAAGTCCTAAAATATTAACTGGCAGTATTTTTTCTTTGCAAATACAATTTTTTCAAAATTATTCTGGTTTAGAGTATTTAGCTGCTGGGACACATACATTAGAGGACAGGTACTGATTTTCTAGCTTTGAAGGACCTGGTTTTGGTGTCTGATCCCTAAGGCCAAATTCAACTGCATTCAGCATCTAATGTTCTTATGCACTGCAGTTAAATGCCTCAAACCTGAGGATGACAGTAAACAATGAGGTAAGTTAATCGTCCTGGAAGGGTTGATGGTACCTGAAATAAAGTTACTGCAGGCTGTAACAGTTCTCTACTAAGGATTAATTTTCCAAAACCACCTCATAGCCTAGGATCCCTGCAATTTCTTGTGATAAGAATGGGTACATTTCAGTCACTCCAGAAGGATATCCTTTCTATTTAAGTAACAAAATAAGATGCCAACATCTTCTGTAGAGAATGTTTTCTCTAAAAACCTATTGATGTACTAAATAACTCAAAGCATTAATCTGGGCATGAGACTTGTTCTTGTCTTTCTTTTGACTATGATGTTTTAAATCCAGTTCTTCTGTTTCTTATCTATGAACCTCACCAACAAAGTTCTGAACTAGTCAGAAATATTTTTTTTGCTTCTACATAAGCCGTGCCACTGCTCAGAATGGAAGTGAAGATGCATGTTTTTGTATGCCAGTAACAATTAGAGCAAGCCAGCTAGATGAAGGGATTATGGCTTCCATCCTCTTCTCCTGACAAATCATGTCAACATTATACACCTACTATTTAATGTAGAATTCATCAACATTCCTCAGCACAGGAACCCAGAAATCGCCACTCCCTCTAAGCATTACACAGAATTGGCCAGAAAAGTAATGCCCATCTTTTCTGCAATAACCCTTAGGCTAGTACCCCATCTGGCAGTGATGGCCTTACATTTACTGCTCGAAGAATTTCTCCTGTAAATTTTTATATGAAAAGAAATTGGATACCAAAAAATTTTTGTAAAAATCCACAAAAATCCTGAAGTAAGGGTGAGAGCCCCAGATTTCCAGTTCACAGAGTTTATTGCCAATAAGGACTGTTTAGTTCAGTTAAAACTGTTTCATTTACAAAAGTCTGTAGACCTACAAACACTTCTTTCCTTGCTGAGTAATGATAAAGCTTCAGCAGGTAAAATGAGGGGAGATGGATACCTATATATTTCATAGGGAAAAGTAAGCAACTGAAAAACCAGGAGAGCATTCCTGTGGGTCTAAACTCAGGTAAAGATGATCACCCTCTGAAGACTTTCACCAGAAAATGACTCACTCCCATCGGCTGTAAAATAGAATTACGCTCTCAATTTAGGGAGACAGCATCTCATAATATAAGAAGATTAGACCAGCTTATGTGGGCTAATTTGAACCATAGCTCTCTGACAAATTTTCAGGTCAGACAAGAAGCTTGACATTTTGTTTGTTGGGTTTAGGCAGAAGTTGGGTAGGCATTTTTGTAACTTTGCCACTGCATGTTAGACTAAAACTTCTAGGCAGCTAAAGTCTTTCCTGGCATGGACCTGAGTCTGCTACATACCTGCATGTTCTTAAGTTTTATTCAGATAGAAAAGATGCCACAGTCTGCAGTAAACCAATGTTGAAAATCTGCTGCAGCCTGTATTTTTTGCCTATGTGAAAGTTAATATGGCATTTTCTTTGGTTCACTAAGTTTGAATTAGAACATTAAGTTTTTAGACATATTTTAAGTCTGGGATATAGTGCAGATTTATAGATAAGCCTTCTTAGCAATTTCTCAAAGCTCTGTGCATTGTAAGAAGTTCCTATGAAATACCTGAAAAGTTAATATGTATGCCTGGCTCACGCTTTTTTAAAAGGTCTATATTTGATGCATCACAGCTATAATGTAACTGATTCCTCAGGTAAGAGATAGTTAAATTTAATTTACTACTTAAAGAAGCAGAAGGAAATTTCTATGAAGTCATTACTATCTCAGTCACTGGAAGATGACTTCTAGGAGAGTTGATAGCATTCAGGTGTCAAAACTGGCTCTCTCCTGTTATGAGTTGATGGTAGCTAGTTAGTGTAAGGATGTAACTGTACCTTTTGTCATCAAGGTCTTTACATACAGCAAAAACATTCACAAACACTGAAGACATGTTAAGCACATTGTAGGATCAAAAAGTAAACAGTACCAATCATATTATTATCCCCAAAACATTGCAACACCAGATTCACTGAAAATTAGAAATGCAAAGGAAATGATAAATAAAATGCTTTGGGCTTCTAAATACTGCCAATTATTTTCTGTCCATGCTTCAGTGAATGAAATTAAAGAGTTCCAGAAGCATAATAAGAGAGTTCATTTTACGTCTTTCAATAAGGTTTCGTTTTCTTACTATATACACACTGAAGCTTTTTTTTGTCACGGCAGAACTAGATAAAGTATGAAACCACACCTTGAAGAAATCTTGATTTTAAATTGATTTCAAAACTTTTATGTAACCTAGATTGCATTAGATTTATTTGAATGTTGTTAGAAAAGAAAAATGTGTTTTACAGGTTTTGGCTACAGTAGGTTTCTTTCTAACTAGCCTTAACAGAAACTTGAATCTAGCATAAAGAAATTCTTGGTTTAAGTGAAAATATGCAGATTAAAATGAGTCTTATTGATTGTTTTGGTTACTGTGGTTTATGCAGCTTTTGACTGGTTGTGTGGAAGACAAAATGCTCCTTGATTTTAATATATTTGATATAAGTCTACTACTGATACTGCTACTTCATAGCAGATTATTTCCAAGGCAAAAAATGGCAGTCAAAAATATGTCAGTGATAAGACCATTGCATCAAAAACAACGTTTTATTTCATCTCATCTCCAAAAATCTTTAGTTTGTCCAGAATTGAACAAGTCTTTTCTTATCCCTGAAATTTATAAAAGAATAGAATTCTGATCTAATTTCCAAGCTTCATTGCCTCTTGGTCATCTATTAATTGTCCTGATTATTTAACAGAGAGGACACTGTCTGGAGCATGCTGGAATGCTCTAAAATCACACAACCATTGGGAAAGCAGACTTAAGCTACTTGAAGCAAAGTCAAATCAGTCAATATAAAGAAAAGTATCTCTATACACAGCTCTCTACAAAAGTTCTTTCAATTAATTAAATTTCAATTAATTATCCATGCACCATATAACAAGAACAACCAGCTTATACCTATACTAAATACCACAATGAAGGAAATAACCCAGTTTGGTTTTGAATAAGGACTAAATCTTGTTGCTTTGCACTGTCAAGCAACTAGTTAGAGAAAACAACACAACCCACCTTGCACATCTATACTGGTTCACTAGTTTTACAATAATCCCTGGAAGCAGACTTTGTATGGACATGTGTATACAAGGAAATCAAGTGATAACCGATATTATACAGGAAATCTCACATGTGCTCTGACATGTGGCAGAGTGTGTGGGAAGCATCTTGCATTCTTGCATCTCCTGGTGGGACTATGAATTTTGGAACAATCCAATCACTTCTAAATTCAGTAACTGATGTGTATGGGGTACTTTCCAAGAGACACTCTAAGGCCAAAGTCACACATGTATTTATACTAATTGACAAATCACTCTATCATTAGCTGTTGTTGGCCTAGAGATCTGGTATGTCCAGTTTCTACACAGATTTGGGTCACCTGAAAATCCTGGTCCCAAGCCATTTCGTAGAAGGGGACTACTTGTGCTGTCTAAAGCCAAAGGCCTGAGAGAGAGCGGGTACTAAACCCCAACACCCTCAAATGGGTGTTCACTTCCTCAACATCTTTTCCTGACCATGTATATAGTTCTCTTAGAAGAAGAATCTCTGAGGATTCCACTTCAGTGAAGGGAAAATTCTTCCAGATATCCAATACTTATGAAAATTTTGAGTACTTATGTGGTCAGCCAAATCAATCAGAACTATTATCTGGCAGTAAATTATCAATGTAATAGAGTTTTTGAGAAGACATTATGCACAAAGGTGTAAATGCATTGTTGGCACTTAAGGTAGAGACTTTCCTGCCTTGGAGGATACATGCTGGACTAGGGCACATGGCTCCTGGATTCCAATGGATCTGAGGGTACACACTGGAAGGTGCTGAGACCTATCCCTCTCCACCATTTTTTAACTAGCTAAAATACACAAGAAAGGCCAGACGGTTTAGCCATCAGAAATCTTGTCCTGATAGAGACTGTGAGAAGACACTACTGATGCGGCTTTGCAGCCCCTACAGCATCTACAAGAACTATTCAATTTATAATAAAATAATTTTGTCAGGGAGCAGCAAAGACCAGCCTGTTTGGCCTGTTGACCATCTGGGAGAGAAGTGTGACCCCAGAAACGCCAGAGCCGACTGGTGGGAAGCAGTCCTGCAGGGACTCAACACTATGAGCAGAGTCTGCGGCTGGTCTCCTGGCTCTCTCGACAGCACCAGGCACCGCAAGCAATGGACCAGGCCCAGGCACTCTGGCCAGGAGCAAAAGCAGATGGGACCAAAGACAAGGATGGACACGAGGCTACTGCATGAGCCCCAAGTCCATCAAAGAGTCAGCAATGGAGACAGGAGACAAGCTGCAACTTCTGGCCAAAAGGCCTATCCAGGAGACAAATTTCCAACAGCACAAACCTTAGGCCCACCAAGAGATAGGGCAGAGAAAGGGCTGGAGATCAGCACACCTAAAATGTGGGAACTGATGGCTCTAGGCTGAGGTGAAATGGGGCTCCTGGACCCATAGGCTATGCTGGGAGGAAGCCCCAGACAAAGCTGGACAGAGATGTTAAGGCCAAATGGTGCCCTCAGAGCCCTGACAAACTTGTAATTAGACTAACATTCTAAAACAAAGCTAAAATGATGTGTCAAATAACTGGTACATAAATTGTTCAAATACAATGATTAAACTGTTCTGGTCCTACCTTACTCATTGTTTGTTGATGCACTGAAAAAAGCCTGTTACAGTATGTTTTTCAAAACAGTCATTAAACAGGAGATGAAATGATACTCGCGACTCCATTGATTATTTAACTTTGCAGGTATACAAGTTAGGAAGATTAGTTGCATGAGAGGCCTAGCTAATTAGGAGTTTTGCTATTTGGCATAACTGAGTTACATATATAGACCTTTTACCCAGAAGAAGTTTTAATTGATTGGATAATTGAACACAGCACATGATAACTTAGCTGGAATATATTGAACAAGTGCCAGCATTGATTTAGTATCAAGAGTTTTGAGAAGTTGTTCATGCAATTAAGTTTTAGTAATAATAATGTAAACATTTCTATCTTATTGAGGTAGAATTGAAATAAATATACATAAGTGATTTGCATAGTCAATAAGAATTTTTAAAAATCCCAATTCTGTAGCATCAAGGAAGGGAGAAATGCTTGGAAAGTGGATATGTAAGGAAAGCAGTATTTTTAAAATCTGATAAACACTTTTACAGGAACTTCCTGGCTATAAAAAACTGGTTAAACAGATTTTTGTCCTGGTGCTCCACATTCATTATACCTGTGCTGAAAAAAATTCCTTTAATTGAACAATAAGGAAACAGAAACCTGATCTTCTATTGAATGATACTGGATGAGTAAAAAAATAAACAGCAAAAGTACTACATGTTTATTCTATCCTATCTAAAATGAATTAACAATGCCCTTACCTATAGCTCATTTCAATATCATCATATACTTCTCTACAGGCAGAGCTGTACCTGGCTCAGAAAAATATTTTAAAGAAATTATTTACTTTGGCTTCATGGGCTTGTCAATAGCCAACAATAGACATGAGACATGAATAAGTAAATCCTAAAAACAACACTAGTCCACATCTTCTGACTTTTCCCCATTGTTTTTCTCTCCTTTTTCTTTTTCACTGAATATTGTGCTGTCACTAGGAGTATCTGGGAAATCTGAGAAGGCAAAAATATAACATAAACATTTTCAGCAAGGTAAACAGATATATTTGTTTCCAAAGATCAGCTGCTCTCAATGAGATTTACTGAAGAGGAGGGGTTACAAATCTGTGAACATTTTAGCAAAATAATGACATAATGACATAGCATATATGAATTCATGTCAGACAGAAATTAAAAGTCAGTCTAATAGATAAGAAAAATAAAGAAATGAGAAAATATATTTAAGTTGATTTCCTAAGAAAATTAAGCACATATAAATAATACTTGTCTGTTTGTCTACTGGAATATTCAGATGTATCAGCTGAATCTGACAGCCAAATTTGATAAAGAATTATGGCAGGAAGAAGTTATTAAGTTCCTACAAATTTCTTGAAAATCATTTGCTTGTTTAATTGCCCTTTATATTTCTCTTGTAAAAACCCTCCAGATTTTAGTTCATATCTGCATCAGCAGTAAGAAATGACACTGACACAGCACAGTTGCTGACTGGGAATATTCTGAAGGAAAAGAGAGATTAAGGCAGGATTCAGTCCAAGGTTAAAACACCCAAAATACAGTCTGAATGTAGGTTGGTACATTCAAAGGCAGTACAGTGAGCAGGCAGTGTTATTTGTGTTAGGGGAGCAGAAGAGGGGTTCCGTTCAGCCCAAAAGAATACATGACTGGTCACTGAGCTGATGCTGAATAGACTGTGGTGAATATTTGTGGCAAAGAACACGGAGAACCCCAGTATTCAAAGCATATTTTAAAACTTTTAAAAACTTGTACTAAAAAATTATGATAATTTTATCATACCCTTACAATGAGCGCTTCTGTGCAAAAATTTCATGGCCTGATGATAAGAAAAGGAAGTGAAAGGGCACGAAACTTATAACCAGAATTGTCCATCATTGGAGAACACACTTACTAAAATAATTTATGTACTCACAGAGAGTTAACAAGTCCTCCTCAACTCATATGGTGATGTCTTAGGTTTTAACTTTTATATTTTTCAAATCACTGTACCGCTTAGTGTGTAACTCTGAAGTTTCTTGTAGCCTGTTAATTTCTGCTCTCTCATGGTAGGCAGACAACAAAGCCTCTCCAGGCCTGCTCTCCAAGGACACCCAGACCATTCTAGGTCCAAAAAGTATAAACCAAAAGCCTTTGAGAGGGGGGCAAGCAGAGGGGAATTACATCATTAAATTGAAGCTTTAATTGGAGAATTAACCCTGACATGTAAATGAACCAAACCTATAAAAGGGTGAAGAACTCATGACCTGTCGTACATCTTGGGGTCCACCTTGGCAGTAGCCTCTGGCTCCCCAGGGGGTACCTTTGAAGGCCTTTCAAATAAGTACCTACTTTTATTCCCTTACTCCTGTCTAGTCTCTGTTTCAGGCGGCCTCTCAAGGCATCAATGGTATTTCATAGCCTCAATAATGAAATGCAGTAGCATTCATAATAATTCTTTTAAAAAAATAAGTTTAGTCACTGTCCTGCCTGAGTGACTAGAGGCTACAGTCACGTTTACTTCAAACAGCTTAGATTTTTAAATCTTAGATTAATTTTTCAGGGCAGACACCATAATTAGAATCTCCTTAATGCCCTTCATTAGTATAAAAGTCACAACATCTTGTTATAGACTAACTTTCTAATGCAATTGCCCAAAACTATTATAAAAAGTCCTCTAGGAATTGGTTCTGTTTTATCAGTGGTAATGACTCTTCTATATTGTCTACATTTTCACACAGCATTTAGGAAGCTTTACTATGTGACTTCTGTTTCCCTTGGGCTGTATTTCAACTTATATCAGCACATGGAAATGAGAAAGTTTTCAAGATTCTGTTAACCTCAATAATATGAAAGTTTAGAGAAGGATCCCACTGGCCAAAGAATACTTGCATTTAGCTTTCATGTTATTTCTTATTTTTAACCAGGGTAGCAAAACTTAATTAGTTCCAAATGTAGAAAAAGAA
Source organism: Struthidea cinerea (assembly GCA_013397865.1). NCBI lineage: Eukaryota > Metazoa > Chordata > Aves > Passeriformes > Corcoracidae > Struthidea > Struthidea cinerea. The sequence continues at coordinate 231,391 of VZTI01002488.1, read as the reverse complement.
AGACAAAGATACTAAGATAAAGAACTGAAAATATGGTTCATGTTTCTTTCTACCTGTGCAATGTTGTTAATAAAATGTACACTTCACAGATATACTTGTATCTACTATAATGCATGCTGTGTTAAATACAAAGAATATTATTCTTTTGGTGATTAACACATAAGCAGTATTTGTTTACTGCGACACCACAGTTTCAGTCTCACTTCAATTATCTTCCAAATGAGCAGTTAAAAGAAACAAGTTTGAGAATGCTGTCTTCTAAAGAATAAAATGCTGCAAATAAAGTCATCTGGATAAACATGCAGGCAGTGCATTTACAGCAACTAGAACCATGGTCAACATGCACATTTAGGCAGAACTGAGCTTTAAGCCAAAAAAATACCTACAATAAACATTCTAAACAATTATTCTAGGATTTTTGCTGAATAATAATAATAATAATAATAATAATAATAATCAAAATGCACCATTCTACTGTGTTAAGATAGCCCCATTTTGCTGTGGTGAATTTTTCCAGAGAAAGTATTCCAAAAACAAGGCACCAGATAAAATTCCCCTAAACCCACTATCTTTAATCCTCAGAATTCTGCTGTAAAAAACTGCTGCTCTTCAAAGTGCAATGCATACCAAAGGTGCCCTACAGTGCAGTTAATGTGAGCAGTTGCTTTCTGGATTGAAAAAACACACTTTATCAAACTGGGATTACTATGGTTTTGAGGATTGTCAGTGAACAGCACCTATAAAAATGGAAGCAGAGCACTAAGAGCACCCTGCACTAGGGGCCACTTAAGGATGATGTAAGGCCTTGAAACAAATGGATAGAAGTTGTCTTTGATAGTTTTAGGAGGTCTTCATAGACTAAATTCAACTGAGCTTGTTATATTGACAAAACGAGGGGCCCCTCACCAGCAAAAAGAAAAGCAGGCACCCTCATCACAAGTTGTACATGAAAAAAACATAATTTTTTGTGTTCCTTTTACATGAAAAACCAGGGACAATTTGTCCACTTAGAAAAAGTGAATACACATAACTTTCAGATCCCCAGAAATTCTTTATCCAAATGGCTCACAACATTACTTCATAGTACTTCACAGTATTGCTTCCTTTTTAGGATTAGGTGTCCTGGGGTGATTTTATGATACTGTATTCCCTATCGTCTGCCCTATGCCAGACATGAGTTCTGTGCCTTCAAAGCTAGGTCCGGGAGAGGGGGGAGAGCCGGTGGAATTGTTTCGGCAGCCTGTGTTCAAAACAGAGATAGCTCGCTGGCTTCTTCTGCCTGGCTGCTCCGCTTCTGCAGCAGGGAAAAGAGCTACATTCCTTTTGCTTTTTAACTAGCTTCTTGTTCATTAGCTAAAATACAGAGCCGGGGGACTTTGGCTTCTTCTTCTTCTCCTCTTCTGGACTGTTCAGTAACACCAGAACATCACCGGGAGGCCTTACACCGCGGCCCAGAGGGGCCCACGCCAGCTCCAGAGAGGAGAGAACCACACCCACAAAGGACTCTGAAATCTACCCAGGTTCTCTCCACAGCGAGAACTTTTATTATTTAGCATTTTTTTTTTCCCCTGTGCCTGTGTGCACTCTGCTTGTTAAATAAATAACTTTTTTTTCACTTTCCTCAGAGGAATTTCTTCCAGAACCTGTGGGGGAGGGGCAGCTGAAACCTGCCCTCTTCAGAGATGTTCCTTTCAGAGCGTTTCCCTTAATTTGTCTCAAACCAGGACATTAGGTAACAGCAAATATTTTTAAAATCTATGTATTTTCATTAGCTACTTCACAAATGTGAGGACAATAATGAAACTGAAAAATAAAGACCTTGTAAAAAGAAGGGAAACATAAGCTCTATATGAATGACAGTGCAACACAGAAATAACTCAGAGCAGCTTTGCAGAGAACAGGGAAAATGGTGATGAAACTTTATGGGATCTTACACCTGAGCACCCTCATAAAGAATTAGCAGTTCCACAGTACAATCCTCTGAAGTGTCTTTTAGGGGAAACCAAAGGGTTTTAAACCAAAGACATATACATACAACTCATGTTTCTACACAGAGAAAAAATCAAAACATTAAATTGGGAATTCAAGATGAAGAAATTATGCTTACTTATTACCTAAAACATCCCATGGGAGAGCACTGATTTTAATATATTTTGCAATTTAAATATAATTAGCATGGTATTAGCGATTCCAACAATAAACACTTAAATTGGCAATTCAAAATGCTGACTCGATTTTATTCTTGCTCAGTGCAAATGTACAACTTAAAAATACTGTGCTCCTTTTGTTTAACAAATTGCTATATTATAATGGAGAAGACTTGTAACACATTAGATATCCTCAAATACAAGTAAAAATGGGAAGCTGAAGGTGCCAAATATTTCTCCAAAAATATTTTTCAATTTTGGTCAGTCCTTAAAATTCAACTACAGCTGTTACTTGTTCGGTGATGAATGAAATGACTTCTTGTAGCTTCTCTCAGTGCACCTTTTCGAGACTGGCTTCAGGGACAAACTTCATCGTGAGGAGCAGTGCCCCATGACTGCCCCACTCAGTCTGTGTTTCTTAGCCATGTCTCCAAATGCAGTGTCTGCTGCTCTTATTTTCCTGTTCTACTCCTTCAGTGGCCCGTGTGTGCCTGCCAGGGTCTGGACTTGGAGCATGTGTCTTGCTGCAGGGTCCCAAGCTGCTTCACTACCCTGGGAGCACCAGCTAATCCCAGGATGTCTCCATCATTCTCCAGTCACTTGCTGTTTACTAATGAGACGCCTCAGCTTGGTGGTCCACCCTTTGGAGGAGGTGCACCACAGAGAGCAAACATTTTGCCACTGCAGACAAGTAGTTTCTCTCTTTTCTCCTGAGGGCATCCTGCACATTTCTCCAAACAGCACTTTATTCCTAGCCTTTCCTAATTCCCAGTTACTTGCTTACTTCCAATCCCTTTCCAAGTTTTTGACTTTTTTGTTGTCATTGTTTTTTTAGTTTCAGGAAAATAATTACATGAGCCCAAAGAGACGCACATTGTGTTTATGTTTTTGTATCTGTGTACATTAGGGAACTACCATTTCTTTGTTTCGACTTCATATCAAACCGGGTTTTCACAACTCCTGTTGACTCCAGCTGTAAAAAGATAACTGTTTAAGTGCCCATTAAAATATGACTGTGGAATCATATAATTGTAAAATCAAATAATCTGTGGCCCAAATTAGCTTATTTCTTATTAAATTTAATTTTTATGGTTGCGTAAATTTGCATTTGCTTTTTCATATGCGGATGAGGGATTTTTCAAACAAATATGATGTATGTCAAGGCTTATTGAAATTATATAGACACTTAAAAAAGTAGCTATGTTTTAAATGTTTGAAAGCCCTGGTAAAAATTACTAGATTGAAGCAAATAATAGAAACTAATTGCTCAACTTACATTGTTTGTTTCCCCAGCTGCTAATTGATTCTTCATATCTATTAAAATAAGCAAATGCTTAAACTTGAAAATTTGCTCTTTGGATTGATCACGGTTTTCTACATATATTAAACATTCACTCTTTGAGTTGGGAATGATGAGTTGTAATTAGCTAAATTAACCATCCCCACTCATATGGCTGATGGAGAGAACTCTTCTGATAGCAATAAGTGAAAATACATCTGAAGTTAGTATTTGCGTGTGCCAAAAACTGAAACTGGAAATAAAAGCTTTGGTGAACCTATGTCACCAATATGACAACATTTTCCTGGAATGTGATACAAAAATAAAAGTCTGACCATATCAATTCACCTGAATTATTCTTTCGCAATTTTTTCTTTAAATAAAAACAAAGAACCCTCCACTTCTTCACTGAGGTCTTGCTCTGACTTGACTATGGATGGTAATGAAAATGTACCTTACAAGATGAAATGGCTGGTAGTTATGTTTTTGTAAGTCACTTCAAGTTCATTTTCAGAGATTTCAAAAGGCTGGAGGCAGGTATGACAAAGCATTACTTTGCATGTACTAAAAGATGTCAGATTCCCTGCATCCCTCCAAAGTTCTCAGATGTGAGTCTGGGAAGGTGTGCTTGAACATTGTTTTCTCATGACAATTTTTCATGAAAGGTCTGTGGATTTTTTTATGACAAGTTCAACAAATTTCTTTGGTGTTGAACAAGCGTAGGTAATAGAAATGAAGGGAAAAAAAAGCAATTAGATATGAACTATTAGGAAAACGTCTGCTGATTTGCAGCTGTTCATATCTTTTCCTTAATTAGGTCTTAATTAAAACACAACTTTAATTAAAAGCATTGCTTCTATCAACATAGAAATTGCAGCTTTACAGAAATATGAACAACGGTGCTCAGTGGCATCACTTCAGATGCACGTGTGCTATATAAAAGCTCTTAATATCATCTGAGACTGACATAACAGGCTGTGTCAGGGCACCGTTTGCTAATGCCACTGAACACGCAATGACATGATACACAGCGTGGAGTGACACAATGGCTCGTGTCAAAGGACCAGATGTAGCACTTTGCGTATGTCAAGGTACATTGAGCTTTTGGGAACATCAGCATGCCTAGAAGCAAGGTTAGATCATCAGGGTATGAACTGAAAAGAGTGGACTATAACAGTCAGAAAAAATATAGTTTCATGTAATGTAAATAACTATCATTTACATTCAAATATCCTAGTGATGCTGGTTATAAACAATGAAGAAAACTTTGTTACCATTCTTATTGTACTGTATTCCTATATACTAATCTGGCCTGAAAATATACATAGGTGTGTGGCGATTTGACGCTGGTTAGGCACCAAGCACCATGAAAACTATTCACTTTGCCTCTGCTATAGCTAAGCAGAGAAGGGGAAATTGAAACTTCATTTTCATGAGGTGAAATAAGGATTATTGAGGAAAACGGAAAAACTTCAAGGCAAAACAGGTCCAAACTTAAACAATATAAAGAAAATTTATTACTAACAGAATTAAAAGTAAAAAGAATAATGAGAAACTAAAGCAAACTTTCAGAACACCTTCCTCTTCCAGCGCCTCCCTCTTTCCACCAAACCACGCAAGGGAAACAAACATGGGGTTTTGGTCAGTGTTTCATTTCTTAAGAGTCTTTCTTTATGTTTAAGGAGAAGGGTTTCTTCTGCTGTGCCGTGGGATTCATCCCACAGGAGAAAGTTCTCTGCGAACTTCTCTAGCATGGTTTCAAACTTCACAAACAACAGTCCACCCAAATCTGCTGCAGTGAAAAAATCAAAATCCGCCCCACGAATCTCACA
>VZTI01002488.1:179022-226032 GCA_013397865.1 Struthidea cinerea | reverse complement strand
CCACAACCCCTCAGCGGGGAAGCAGGAATAAAAAAAAAACTTCCCGCCCTTCCTTCTTTTTTAAATATGTCCTCACAGAGGCGTTACCAGCTTGTTTAATTGGTCTAGCAACCTGTCTATCAACTATTTGGCTCTGTGCCAGTCACAGTAGTTTTTCTAAACTGCTAAACCACCACAGGTGCTAAGCAGGATATATAAGTATTCAAGACAAAATCATGGAGATGAAGAAAAAAAAAGGGATAGTTGAGATAATAAATATATCCACTGATATACTGAGACATCATAAAAAACCATTTCATTGGGTAAAAAAGGCCCCAGTAGTGTAACACAAAGCCCACACCTCATGATTATGGGACAGTTTTGGAACATTTATTTCTTTTAAGTAAAATACTGATACTTTTTTTTGCTTTATAATGCCTTCAGACATGTGCTCTCTTTATACTTTCATCCTAATTAAGAGAATTCACTAACAGGGAAAACACTAAAATTGTTCTGATTATTTTATTACAAATGATAAATAAGCCTTGCTTCACAAGGCTGGAAATTGTCCCATGGTATTCACTGGGATTAAATATGTGCATTTTTAAGGTAGCCTTTGTTCTAGAGAAATGGTTCCTGCCTCTTCCAGTGTCTTTTAGAAAGTAAAAGGACGTATTTGCTAGTTCATTTGCAAAACTTTATCTGTGACTGGGTACAAAGCTGCAAAAACTTAAAGCTGGTGAAGAGGGTGATATAAATATGACTGGGCGTCACTAGATGTCACTATTGCAAACGGGCTTGTGTTCCTCTTTATTCAAAAATAGCAGGGCATGCAGCTTGGGGAAATTCTTTTTTAAAAGTTCTTGCTGGCAGGTGTCTTCTTCTGTATTTGGAAAATAAAGTGCACATTTCGATGATAAACACTAACTGTTTATCAGTAAATTGATAAACAGCTCACTAAAAAGTATTTAAATTCATGGTTTGCTTTTTACATTTTGTGGATGATACAAAGTGTAAAGGTCAGACAACCTGTATGAGAGCCATTCATATGCTGGACTGTTGTTAAGGACTGTTAAACACTTTCAGGAAACAGTGTGGTCAGGGAAGGAAAAAGGAAGGTGCATTTATGAGATGCAACATTTTGAAAAGTTTTGAACAACATCTGACTGAACCTTTGTGATTTCACTCTTAATTGGAAGTTGCCTTTCTCTTGTGGGGAATAAAAGTTCACCAGTGTGTTCTCCTGAGAGGTCACAGCCATTCTTTTGGAGAGGAGATCGAACTCTTGGATATGAAATTCAGGGCTATGTGTTATTTGTGGTTTAATACTTGAGGGTCAGGACTAAGAAGCAGGCCTCTGAGCTTTATATCTTGATTTTGCAATCAACTCTTTCTGTGGATTTCAACAAGTCACTTATCTCCCTGTTTCAATTTCCTCATCCTCAAGAGAAAGAGAAGGGAAGGAGACATGACAGGATGTGAATAAAGAGAGTCTGAAAAGCAAAAGTCTGAGGTTATTCTGTTTTGTTTTTATTAGTTAGTTTGTTTTTTTTTTTTCTCCCAGGGAGTGTAGGGTTTTTTTGTTCTACTTTTTTCAGAAGGTCTTATTTTTAATGCAATCAACATTCAAAGTGAACGATGTGAAGAATAATAATTTTAGGGTGTCACCTGTTAGAAATTTGTGATATATACTAGCTAGGAAACGCTCAAATCATTAAAGCATGAGAACAGTTCTGTAATTCATGTTGCATAATTCAGGAATCAACACAGTAGACTGTTAGTAAACAATAGATTTTCCACAAAGAGATCTTTAAAAGTCTGATAATACTTTATCAGTCATTGCACTAGGAAATATGACTGAATTTACTTAAGAATGGATCATTTTGCAAAACTGTGTCATGAAGTGTTGGATATTTAACTTTCCTAAAGCAAAGATATTTTTATTAGTTTGAATAGAGACCACACTATTTACGTTGCTGGACTACATTTATTTTCATCATGTTTAGACTCAAATTTTACTTTGTGAATGATGGTAATGGAAAAAATTCTACAGAAAAGAAAATTAAGCTTACCTATTCACTACGGTAATACTAAAGACATCTAAGCAACAAAGTGTTTTCTAAGACAAGAAGAATTATCATAAAAAGTCATAAAAGTGTTAATAGTGTCTGATATGCATATCATAAAGATACTTCAAGAAGAAAACAAACAATTAAATATCCAGGCCAAAATAAAATGCAGTGCAAATGAAAAGAGGCCAAAGGTTTAACCATGTTGTTTATCTCTTTTTTCTTTTCTGGAAGTAATTTAAAACACTTGAAGTTGTTACTACTGATTATGAAATAATCACACCAGTTCATTCCTAAAAACTCCAGAGTCAGTCTAGAGGAAGAACCAGAAACTATTTAATTAATGTACTCCAAATAGTCAGGCTTAAATTGTGTCTCATTAAAAAAACCTCCTCCATCCCTGGCTTCTGGAAAATCAGCGTTTCCACTTACATGTCCAGAGCTAAAATAAGAGGTAATTAGGGGAACATTGAATTATTGTTTACATCAAGTTAAAGAAGTTTTATGATGCAGAAACTACAGGATAAAGTGATTCTGCATTTAAAACATCACAATGAATGAAGTTAAGTAGAACACCACCATAGCATCAGCTTCCTATGAGATATACAGCAGAGCAGCATTAATTAGCTGATTCTGTTAACTGACTTAGGCGAATGAGTTTGCCTTTCTTAATTCCAGTTGCTTCAAGTAGTAAACACATATTATGATTCCTTCATTGTGACTGATGCGATGCCAACCTGGACTATACAGGGATAAAAGTATTAACGAGAATGTCAAGTACTGGATTACTTTATGGAGCTCCTCACATTTGGAGAATGTCTAATGGAAGCTGTTGGCTTTTAATTCCCATATTTAATCTTGGATAATTTGTGCAAATTTCAGAACAAGCACATATGAACATATGGTGTTTTAAATCACAGCAGAAGGTCCTGATAGGAGTAGGTGTACCGTAACTGAAGGGATGTGTTCTGTTAGTTTAAAATGGCTTTTATGGAATTTCTAATGAGAAGACATAAGAGATTGCATTTATTTCCCACATGGAAGACACTGAATACTAGCCACCTCTGCCTCCTGCTTTATCATCAAAACTAGATCAGGAAAAGCTGACATCTTCCTGCACGGCTGGAGCTTCAAATTAGGCAGTAAATTCTCAAGACTACAATCTTTCCTCAACACTGTTCAACCAAGAGCTTTGTGACAACAGTTTGCTGGAAAACAAAGACTTCACATATATAAGCAACCATAAATAACAGCAATATATACATACATATACATTCAAGAACTACAGAGGCAATGAAATAATAAACAATGTGACTGTCTTTTGAACAGCCATGAGAAACCTAGGCTGAAACTCCTAGTAAGAAGAATCACTTGATTTTTACTGTGATTATAACCCTGGAACAATTCATCCTTTCCACCAGCTCTTGAAGTACAAACTGCAAAGCTGCACTGGGCACAGCTGGTTGGGAATACATGAGGCAATATTTTACTTAGCTCATTCTGTCCACCAAAAAAACCAAAATACCATATGTGTATTCCCTGCCTATTTCAATAAGTGGCTTAGCACTGACAGCACTTTTTTTTTCATTTGCTTTATAAATTTCAAGGGAAATAATATTAAAAAAAACTTTAAATCTGCATTCTGAAGCCTCTAAAATGCATGTATACTATCTGGCTAGTCTGAAATTAATAAAAATCACAAATAGGGTTGCAACATTACAGGAAGAATATCCATCAGCTTCAGTATAAGAAGTGGTTGATCTCTCTTTGACAGTGGAGTTGTAGCCTTCAAGTCAACGTAATAATTTTGAGTAAGTCAAATTCATTTACAATTGTCTGGTATAAATTGGATTCCTTTCAGCAAGTATGAGAGATGATGACATATGCAGACTTCTGTCCTCAGTTCCCCTTAAATTTCATACGCAGAATGTACAGTTCTCACCCTCTGATTCAAGAAGCTCTGGTGCCCATTCTTGTTTCTCCTGTATTACAAAGCTGTTCATTTTTTAGTGAATAAAAGTTCTATTTCTTCTCTTGCAATGAATTAATATCAAAGTAACTGTATCATGAAACTGAGTAATGGTAAAATTAATTTTTTTTCATCCACTTAGACAGCTACAGTCTTAGTCTTAAGGTAAGTGCCAATACAGAACCTAGAAGATCATTAGGTAAATACCAAGAATCTGAGACCTGAATGCTCACTGATTACTACATAAGAGAAAAACAAGCAATCATGAGGTAACATTAACTATTTTAATTCTGCATACAAGGAGAAACATCTAATTTAAATCTCACAAGTAAGAATGGCATGCAACTGTGTTTAGCTACAAACGCTGTCAAACTTGGCTTCTGTTTATTTATTTATACTTCTGGTACACTGAATCAGGAAAACTTAGTGCTTTTAGGTTATTATAATAGCAAAATTAACTTCTCTGTTTTCAAACGCCAGTGTTCTAGTGAAAAAACTTCCTTATTCAGCAGAAACACACTGCATGATCTTTTCCCCAAAATTGTTAGAGAGGTAAAGGCCAGTCATACACATGTACAAGTGAAAAAAAGGGTATTTCATGTGAGGTAGGTCTTAGACCCTGAAAGTCCCAAGCAGTCCATGGATGTATTCACTTCAGTTTTATTCACCGCATACCTATTGACTTCCAGTTTTGCACATTGATTCCCAGGAATGCATCTTATATTTTAAATAAATGGCCAGCTGGGCAATACTATGCAGTTAGTATACTGGAAAATACATTTTTTGTAATATAAGAAATATGTCTTAATTGTAATACACATATTGTCTTGAGTCACTAACATTCCTTTAACTCACGGTGATAAACTTTAAGCAATCACCCACCTATGTACACAGACCTTGAAACACTGCAGAGGTAAATAAAAACCCAGCACTGTAGTCCTTTGGGTGACATGTTTAACTGCTTAGCATGCTTGTATCAAACACAGAGCTTACAAAGCTTTATCCATATGCCTCTGCAACTGCCTTTTCCTTCTTCTAGTAGCTGAACTCAACAGAGAAACGACTACCAGTTAAAACCAGGATCTACTCTGCAGTTTACCACATCCAATAATCATCCCAACTTTGTCTTTTTATTCCAACATATTACATGTGATGTATAGTGATACTTAACCATGGATGTATTTAGGCATATATGACTGGAGTTAAATTGCTAAAATGAAAACATTTTGAGTCTGTCTAGAATTTCTTCTCTATTACCAGAGCAATGGCTTAATTTCCCTCACAAAAGCAAAAGCTTCTCTAAATTCTTTATTTTCAAAGTCTTCTCAATTTAAAAATATTTATATGAATGAAATACAGTTGTCACTTTTGAGTAGAAAACACTACTTCCTGTCTATATTGGAGAGACTCCATCTCTGTCATTAGTTGTGCTTGCATACTGGTTTTATCACAGCATTTTAATTGTCAGAGTTTGAAACCGAAATACGGTTATAATGCTGGCGGAGGGAGGCTGGACATGAGCTGGCAATCTGCACTTGTAGCCCAAAATCCTAGCTGTATCCTGGGCTGCATCCAAAGCAGCATGGGCTGCAAGGCAAGGGAGGGGATTCTGCCCCACTCCAGTCTGGAGACACCCCACCTGCAGTGCTACATCCAGCTCTGGGGTCCCCAACTCAGGAAGGACATGGACCTGTCAGAGTGAGTCCAGAGGAGAACCTCAAGTTGATCAGAGGGATGGAGCACCTCTCTTATGAGGAAAGGCTGAGAGAATTGGGATTGTTCAGCCTGGAAAGGAGAAGGCTTTGGGGTGACCTAATTGCAGCTTTCCAGTACCAGAAGGGAGCCTACAAGAAAGGCAGAGAGGGACTTTTTCCAAGACCACGTAGTGATAGGAGAAGAGGGAGTGGCTTCAGGCTAAAAGAGAGTAGGTTTACATTAGATATTAGGAGGTTTTCATTGTGAGAGTGGTAAGGTACTGGAACAGGTTACTCAGAGAAGTTGCGGATATCCCATCCTGGGAAGTGTTCAAGGCCAGGCTGGATGGGGCTCTGAGCAACCTGGTCCAGTGAAAGGTGTTTCTGCCCATGGAAGGGGGTTGAGAACTAGATGATCTTTAAGGTGCCTTCCAACACAAACCATTCTATGATTCTGTGATTATTAAGCTAGCATTTTTGGTGTCTCACCTAGAAATGCATTGCCTGATCTTGGTACACTTTAAAATGGAGCTTATATGGATACTGAAGAAAGCTGAACTAAGCTAAATTCCCTTAAGTTAGATTGTTTCTGAAAAGCATGAACTTAAAGAGCTGGGAACTTTATTCACAAGCATTGAAACTACCTGAAATTATTATAGTTCTTAAAACAGTGGTAGAAGAGAGATGCCTAATGATGGTCTCTCTTATTTCCTTTTTACAGCTGAGTAGTAAGGAGTTCTGTCTGGCATTCAGTAAAATACATTGATGATGCATTTAAAAAAAACCCAAAAACGCTATACCAATAAAAGAAAACCAAGATTAAATGAACTCTACTGAAGTATTTTGTACTTCTAGCAGCAGCAGTTTGAAGAAACAGAGGAAGAAGTGCTAAACATTTCTTTCTTCAGATGCACTTCTATACAGTGAGGACACCCCTGAGGAAGCTTTAGATGACTTCACCATGAAAATGGAAATTTCTTCATATGAAAGTAGACTTCTCAGCACATAACAAATATTGACTGTATGAGCACTAATTGGAAATTTTACATTCACAGTCCTCTGGGAGTGAGCGGAATTGGCTATCACAAGACAGGAAAGATATTTTACCAAACCTAGTGTGTAGAAAGCAATTGTATCTGAACCCTTCTGGCTTTGGGGGCCTTTTATTAATTGAAAACTACAGCAAGATTGACACTTTCATCATTATTTGATATAAAACTCATAAATGGAAATCCTCTGCCTTGTTCACTTGACAGCGGGTTCCATGGCAATCATTCAAAATATAATAAAACTCCTTGCACCACTTTATATTCCATGTGTTTGACAGAATACAACTCTTGAGTAATTAGGTCCTGAGTCTCCTATTTTAAAGGTTTTTCAGAAGTTAGTCATAAACATGACCTAGCAGATTAAACCCCATTCTAAATGCATATATAATAACCACTATTTTCAATAACCTCTGAATATGCATTATCAAAATTGTAAGGCTTCTGGGAAATCCTTTAAGAATGTAACAGCATTTCTTTGTTTCCCAAGGCCAAAATGCAAGCCACCACTCTGCCAAAATCACAGCATGGTTCAACTGAAATGACTGATATCACTTGTATGATTGTCAAAAGTAAATTTAAAAAATACATGTGTTACCTTTTGTTTTTAATTTAATATTAAAAATCTGATATGGTTTCCAGGTTGAAAAAGTCAAAGCACATGTGTCAGACTTTGGCAGCTCACATGAAGAAATATTTTGCAATGAATTATTTTACAAGTAGTCCCCTCCATTATTCACCCATTTATGTGGGAAAGATCAAGAGCAGTAACATTTAGAAATCCACATCTACGTAGTAGTTTTGTTAAAATGTTTAACATGAATAAACACATAACTATGTGTATGTCAAAGACTGATATAGCAAGGGATAAATGCTCATGTCAAAGTACTGTCAATGCCTTGAAAGACACCATTAAGTTTTAAATGGAAAATTTTACTTTTTTTTTTTTTAATCTAAATATATACATTTCAACAGACGTTTTTGCTCCTTCAATACTACTCTCTTCTCTAAGGTAAGTGACAGCACATACACATACGCACACATAGAGAGAGATATACACACAAGAGACCACAATAAGTGTTTTCTAGCTCATCAATTATCTTGAATAACAAGTTTTATTCCTTTTGTATTCATCCCATTGATATGCTAAACATATTAATTTACTGAGAATTTCTAGTCTTGGCCTGTTAAGTTTCTAAAAACTGTCTGAAAATTGTGTTGGCATCAAGGCAGCCAAATTAACAGAAATTCTTAGTGAAGTAGGAACATTCACAAAACCTTGCCCCTGATTTCAGATCTTTGTGGTTTATATTAATCACATCATACTTGACCTCTGATCTAAAGATCTTTACAGAATTCAGTACACCACTGACCCAAAAAAGAGACAATTGCAAGTTTGCCTGAATAGTTCTGACAGTCAATGAAACCAAAAAGGAGGTGTGTGAATACATCTATGAAATAGTGAATTTCAGTTTCAGTCAGGCATTTTTTCTTGTTAATAATCCTTAGCACTCTAATTGCATGGCATTTTGCAAAGCTCCCAAACAAATTACCTGCTCCAGAGTAGCTGGGCATAACAAAAACAATTATGTATCTATAGTTCGTGATTTATTTTCTTCAATTTTCTCCCATGTTAAATGTAAACTACCATAAACAAAATAAGTTCTGGGTTTGTCTATGCTGCCATATTGAGTTACAGCCTCTGTGAGAGCCTCAAGTCTAGCAAGAGCTTGAATGAAAATTGGACTTGTATACCAGAGTTGTAGAACTACCTGTAACACGGGAGCTCACATTCTACAACAGTCTTTTGTCCTAAAGTGAATATATTTACTGTCAAACAAAAGTGCTTTTTTTGGTCTTTACGGCCAAATCAAGCATGATCTAATGGAGGAAGAAGAAATCCAGATAGTTAATCCCAGGTAATGCTCCATGTACGTGCTAAAGTAGGAAGTGCTGATGTAGAGGCTAATACCTAGCTAAGCTCTCATCCCACCGGCAAATCTAGTTCCATTCTTAAAGCCAACATAGGGCTCTTTAAACTTATTTATGCTTCTTTCTATGCCTATAAATCACTATTTTAAACCAGTTTAATGATATATAATGCACTTATTCATGATTTTAAAACACTTGGGACTGAGGCATCTGCAACTCTCTACAGGATAATGAGGTATGAGTTGGGTCAGACAGAGACAGTGTAAGTCCATTACAGTAAAAGGTACAAAGTGAAGTGAAAAAAGTGAGTTTAAAGACAGAGTGCTTGACCCACAGGAAGGAGACTGCCATTGCTACATTGTGGAGTGGAACTATCAAAGAAAGAGTAGAGAAATGGTTGGGGGTGAAGAGAACAAACGGGGCACAGAGGAAAGAAGACCGGGCAGAGCAAAGGTGCTTTAACAGAAATTAGGTGCTCTGAGGGACAGCACCTGACTTTAAGGATGAGAACGAAGGTTCGCATTTCACATATAAGAACAACGGTGAAGTCAGTGAAGAGTTTCCAGGGCGGCAGTGACACACTAGAAAGAGGAGTGGCAGATTTTATAAGAGGGGAAGGATAGAGGGGGAGAAGGTTAGTTACATCATCTGTGGAAACCCTAGGCCAGGATTACAGTCCTTTCCAACACTTGTCAAACCTGAAGATCTTCATCCAGGGAAGAGGATTTCAGGATTTAAAGAGAAGGATGCAATGCTGAATTTTAGATATAGGGCATTTCACAACCACATTTGTTCAGGCGGTGCAGGAAGGAAGTCAGCCTACCAGCAAAAAGAAGGAATTGTAAACTGTCGAGAAACGGAGGACATACTGTGAGTTACATGGAGGTGCAAGACAAAGGTGCCACTAACACAGATATTTATTTATTTACAGAAAAAAAGGTCCTTAACAGTACCATAAACCAAAATCAGTGGACATGTCAGAACATCCTTCAAAAGACAAAGAATCTTAGTATTTTCTCAGAAAAATTTAAACATTCAACATACATCAAGAGGTCTTTGAATGCCTGTGCTCAAGAATGAAGACTTTTCATTGTACACCAACATGAACCAATTATCATTTGCAAGAAGATTTCCCTTGCATGATTATTCACATGATTAAAACATGGAATGCTCTCAAGCACTCCCAATGGACTTGGTATGTCCATTGTTAAACAATTTGTTACCATTAATACAACTATTCTCTGTGCAGAATGGGGTAACACCGCTGTAGAAATTGTGATGTTAATACCAAGTCGTCTTATTGTCAGATAATACAAAAGTGATATTTATATAACACTTTGCAATGTAGCTTGAAGTGGAAGTTATGCAAGCACGGTTTCATGTTTGTGGATGCCTTATGCACCCACTTACAGTCTTTCATTGAAAGAAACTGTTTGGCTGCAAAGTGTACGTTTTAGTGTATTTCACTGTGTTCCTGCAGGGCTGTTTGGAGCACTGAAAGGATGCTAGTAATTGGCAAACTTTGAAGAATGGGGACTCTTGACAATGAGTCAAGAGTGAAAGACACATAGCCGATCTCCTGAAACAACCATAAAATAAATCAAAACATTTCCACTGTCCCTGCCTTCCAGTACATGCACCATGGAACATTGAACAAGCTTTGTTCAATGCAGTTAAACAGGCTCATATAAAGGCATATTATTGATAAAAGGAAAGGTAGGCATTTCTAAAGGAAGAGCATCTCCATAAGCTGGATACTAATCTTGTCACATGAAAAAAAATCTCTTTTACAATTAGTAACATTCCAGTAGTTGTAAACAGAAAAATGTTCTGCTAATCATCCTTTCAGGGGCCCCATTTGAAAATACTCCTCTATACATTTGGACTTTTTTTTATCACAGCTCATGTTTATAACTCCACATCACATCTCCAATTCTTAATACAGTCATTTATATGCAGTGAAAATCTGGAAGTGGCTGATAGCCACTAAACAGAATCTCATTTGGGACTAACAGCTTTGGGTGATGGCATCTAAGGCAGTGGGCCAGAAGGAAAAAAAAGGATGGGGGAGAAGGGGGGAGATGTGTTGAACATGACCATTCATCTCATATAAAAGGCAATCGATTGCCATGCAGCTCAATAGAACTGCTGATTTGGAATTCATTCAGATACAGAGCACTGAACAGAATCCTTGAATGAGTAAACAATTTGCTTTTGTTAAAGACACATGAGTTCTCTCATCATCTGACATTAAAAAACAATACACAGTAAATATTCTGAGTTCAGGTTAATTACAAAAGAAACTTACTCAGTTTTAGAAAATACTCTAAAAAAAGTATAATTTAATATTTAACTGAAAAGTGTGCTCAATCAGTGTCAGACACGTTCAAAAGTTTATTAATAATTCCTTTTACAGATGGTTGACTCTAAAATTTAAGGGCAGATACGGATACCTTTAAGAAGACATAAGAGCAACAGGTGGGCCCATGTATTTTTTTTTTTTAATTATGCATATTTAAAAATTATATGGATCTTTGTTTATGGTCCAGTAAGTAATGGTAGTCAAGGGAAATGAGTTTGCATTCTTTATAAAGTGAATAACCCTACTAAAGTGTATACCTTGCTCTAACTAAAACTCTTCTGAACAGGCAAGGGAGGTTTAAATTGCTTTTTCAAGATAACCAGATAGAAACAACCTAAAGACCATTTTGACAAAATCATACAGAAAACAATAAAATATATTTATATGTGTTAAAGGAATGAAAGAAAACCAAGTTCTGAGACAAAAGCAAGTCACTTTTTTTTGCAAGACATTGTTTACTTAAACTCAATTTCCTATTTATGAATAAAATTTTGTTCAAGAAAGAAACCAAGTATATGATTTATCCAAACAATCATAACCTGTAACCTAATAAACTCATATGGTTTTACATCTTGTGTTTAATGGTAGCATCTCACTCGATGCTACTTGGCCGCAAACATAAACATCATCATTTCCACTTCTGAGCACTGGAAAACTGTCACCTTTTGAGAGCATGAGTAGGTGAACTGGAGCTGAAATTTTGATTCTTAAGTAGTCTCAGAAAGAACTAAACACTCCCTCCTCATTTTGTGCTAAATCAATGGAAACAAAGACCACAGCTAAGTGTGTTGTGTAAAAAATAAAGAGAACTCAAGAAGTTAAGAATGTTACGCTGAAGAAATTGGATTTGCAAAATAAAACAAATGGCTAGAAAAATTACACCCTGTATGTAATAGGTTGCTAATATTTGTATCAAATCTTGGGGTTTGAGTTAATTTTCTTTTGTAAACATTACCTCCATGATTTTCTAATATGGAGACTTTGCTTCTGAACTGTGAATTTTGGAACTAAAATTGCAACAACTTTTGGAGATGCATAGAGCTCTGGTTCTGGATTATTGTTAATAACTCTCTGGAAAAAAAACCCCAACATTGACAATGATTCTATAGAAGTGCTTCATCAATAAATATATGTTTGATTGAAGAAGAAATATGACAAAAGGCCTTGTTGAACTGTGGTTGCTGAAAGCCAATAACACCTTACTCTTAATAGCTATCTTAGTTTTGCTCTGCATCAGTAGAGATTAAAACGTCCAAAGATTTCTTTACTGGGCCTTACAGACCAATGTTCTACCACAGGTCTCCACATGAATCAGGATGTCTGTGGATTAGTCTTGGCTTGCCTAAAGGTTTCTTTTGGTTTTGCTTAGCTTAGTGCAATTGTGCAGTGTCACACATACCATTATAAGCACTTTGTATCCAAGAGAGAGCTACAATGGGTAGAGCAAGTACTCTATGTCAGTTTAGCTATCCATGACCCTACCAAAAACAGCATTATAGAGGGGTAAGGTCTAAGTTTTTCTCCAAAATATTGGAGAGTAATTTTTAACATTTATGAATTTCTTTCTCTGACCTCTGTCAGACACACCTTAATTAATACCGTGTTTAGATGTGGATGTCTCTTATCTTCTATTGTTCTGAGAATTACAGTCATAAGTTCAAATCAACCACATGCTGAATTAATTAATTGTTCTCACTTAAGATTATAAGTGAGGGGGAAAAAATATGATTGCTCATAAAAGGATACAATTTCCCTTTGGCAGAAAACACAGTCTTTCAAAATGCGTATGTATATTTCTGATTTACATAATCAAATAATGACAGCACAATAATATGATGGTTTGATGGAATGAAAAAAAAAATGGATTTTATCTTACTGATAAGAAGAAACATAAATTATAATGCAACTTTTAAATTAGTTCAAAATTTACAGAGTTGTTTCAGTTTTTAGTTTTGACAGATGCTCACAAAAACATATAATCTTTGATTGGTCTGTATGTGCAAGATTTCAAGCAAATCCTGAAGCAGAATCAAATGCAGGCATTTGAAAGGCTGTCTTTGAATGTATCATTCCTGAAGAGTAAATCTTAGCCAAGTCTTCAATAACTGAAAAATCTGTGAACTATAATCTCAAAATAACGCGGTTAGTTATTGTCCTGGGGTGGGCTGGATTTGATCTACCCATCTACCTATTTGTGCTGTATGTTTTTGACTGTGGTCTTGTATCTAGAAATGAATTTTTAGGACTAGTCCAATTGTTGTGCCTCACACTTCAAGAATCTGGGCTACCAGCTGTTAAAAATAATTTTTATTGAATATTTCTAACTTTATTAACCTAAAGAAGTCCTATTACTAATATGTTTATCTCTTATTTGCAGTTTATTTTTGTTTTGCACAGCTGCATAACCTGATAAACTCATATGTTTTTACATCTTGTGTTAAATGGTAGCATCTCACTCAATATAACTTGGCCTCAAACATAAACATCATCATTTCCACTTCTGAGCACTGGAAAACTGTCACCTTTTGAGAGCATGAGTAGGTGAACTGGAGCTGAAATTTTGATTCTTAAGTAGTCTCAGAAAGAACTAAACACTCCCTCCTCATTTTGAGCTAAACCAAGTCTACAAAACCAAAAACTAGACAATTCCATTTACCAAGTAAAATATTTCTACGTCTAATGTCAACTGAAGGAATTGTAAGTTCCTAAACTAAATTTGAAGATATAGGATGCTCTTACTAATTTTTTCAAGGCTCAGACTTCAGCTGAGGAACCCTTGAGAGTAAAGGATTAAGAGCCTGCATCTTTTTACATACTAGGCAGAAAGGCTGAGAAATTTCCTTCAGCAAAGCACTGATGTGGTTTGTATAAGCTCTTGCTATACTAAGTCTCCCATCTTTCTAAAGGACATCTAGTTATTAGTCATCCTTGAAATATTCTCCCCAGTATTGACCTGCTGAACTGTTAGTTTCTTGGAGTGAAAAGGAGGGAAAGGGGGTGTATTTTCTGAAAGTCTGTTTACATAATCTTAGAAAAGTGAAGAAGCAAAGAAAGGATTTGCCTGCTCTCCAGCTGACCTTGAAGTCTGTAGGGCTAACCACAAAAGTTATGTAACAATTAAAACAGACAAGAGGAAAGGAGGCAAATCCTCTAGAATCCCCAAATATAGAAATGCTATATATGATTAAGCCACCATTGTTTTCAATCTGCCTAGTGCATTTTGTGAGACCAATCTTTCTTTAATTACTGTGGCTAAAAAAAAATCATCATTAATTTGTAAAACAATACAATACTACATAAAATACAATATACATAAACAAAAATATAATATATAAATGCAATATAAAATAATTTTACAACACAGTTGTTGGAAATTGAATGGCAACAAAATTAATTTCTTAAATTTTAGCTTTCACAAATTAGATAAAAGTCTGAGTTTGATATTAAGTTTAAGAAAATAATCCTGTCTTCCAATCACATTTCATTTCTAATGTGTAATGTTAATGTAATTTTAAAATAAACAGTAATAAAAAATAGACAGTAGGATATTACAATCTTCATCATTTTGGAGCATCTTGAAGTTATTTGAGTATTATACTGAGATCATTTGATAAAATTGCTGAGCTGGCACAGGATATAAATGGTGATCTGAAGATACTGTCACTATATTGTAGCAATTCAGGAGGGAGCAGAACCAGCTCCCATACATTCTATCCAACAAATTAACTAGTAAAAAGTCCAATGCTTTTGACTTTTTAGAATTCCAAAATGCATTATTCTCCACACTAATCCAAGCTGAGCAAGCTGAGGCAGATATTAGGAGAGAACGTTCATAGAAGTGGTCTAAGACAACAGTGGTTTCTTTCATAGTAGTCTGCACACATTCCTCCTCCCTTCCTAAAAAGGCAACTCAAAAAAGCAGGCTTAACAGATCACTGGGTTTTATCATTAATTTAGACCTCATATGGGAATAACTGTACTGGGTGCAGACCTTTAAAGGGAGAATGAGATGAGCTCAGGATTGACAAAATGAGCCAAATAAGTTAAAAGATTAAAGAGTGGCTGTTGGCAAAAGATAAAGAAGCAGGTAGTTGATGGATAGGAAGACACTTCTCTGAATGTAAAATGTTCTGTGAATTACCTAGGACATTTGAAATACTAAATTTTAAAGGAGAAAAATGTATAAGTAAAGCTAGGTGGCGACATGCTACAGCTGTAAAACATTATTTTCTGACTTACAACTTCAGAGTGCTTTACCTGTCAGGCATCACATCTCCAGTGA
The DNA here is from genome assembly GCA_013397865.1 of Struthidea cinerea. NCBI lineage: Eukaryota > Metazoa > Chordata > Aves > Passeriformes > Corcoracidae > Struthidea > Struthidea cinerea. Next base: position 210,699 of record VZTI01002488.1, on the reverse strand, counting down.
CATGACCTTGACCTGTCAGTGTGGATGCATTAAAATGCTCTGTCTGGCCTCTAACACTAATAATGATCACAGGGTACAGCATAAAGTATTGTTCAGAATGCTCTAAAGAACAAGTGTAAAAGAGAAAGAATGACACAAAATGCTACACATCACAGTTATAACCCTGAACTTTTTGTCTGACAGAAAGGTCAGAGAGGGTAAAGAAGACAGATATTCAAGAAATAAAGGTGTTTCTTGTTTTCTTCCACCAGTATAAAGGGATTTACTATAAAAAAGAAACACTGTTGTCATAAAGAAAACAAACTAAGCACTCCACCTACTTTCTTAATGCTCCTAGAGGAGTGAAACTGGAAAGTGCAAAATTGTAATGACTGTGGTCAAAAGCAGAATGGAAGAAGTTTAGTGAGATTATTACAAGCAAAATTAGGACATTCTGCATTCAATTTTGGCTGCATAGATTTTGGCACATAAGATTTATATGATGTCTCTGACATGAATTCTTCTTTGACACAAAAAGAGACAGGAGAAAAAAAATTAAAAACCCACCAACTTACAACTCTCTTATAGGAAAAGGAATACCACTGTTAGTAAAAAAGAAAAGTAGGAATGCTTTTTAAAGCATTTCCATTATGAAAGCATATTTCACAGCAATTACACTAGGCAGAATAATTAGCCTGGCATTTTGTAGATTGATAGCTTTGCACATGTTTTGCCCAAGACTGTCATACCTTCTTAGTACCACTTCAGCCTAAGATACAGACTGATTTCTTAATTGATCCAACTTTCTGTCTATAGGAATCCCCCAGGGAAAGGAATCACATTGTATGGAAAAAACCCATAGCATGTGTCCTGCGAGCCCATTAGCAGATAGAGCCACCGTTGAAGGCACAGCTCATTGTCACTCTGCGCAGAGTGCACAGACTTGCAGACCAGACTCAGCACTCTACTCAATGTCCAAAATACCCGTGTTCCTGTCAGCAGCTATCAGGGTAGGCTAATTGGGTGAGCCTCAGCCAGGGGCTCTTTACAACTAGGCAACAACTTTCAGCAGAACACTCTCAGGAACGATGAAGATTTAACCTGTTTTGGGAATATCTTGTAATTTTTCTGATCTGTTAATGGAAAAACAGAAGGAGAGAAACCACAGGAAGTTCAAATGTGTATTTTTATGTTTTCCAAATATAAAGTTTGAATTTTAAACTGAGTTCTATCAGACGTACTACAAAACAATTTTCCCCTCAAAAAGAAAAAAAAAAGGAAGATCCTTTTCTCCTTTGTCTCCCTCTCTGATATTAATACGTACTGTTATTCAGTAGTATTTCTCATTCCTTCAAAACATCATTTCCTTTCCTTTCCTCCTAGGAATATTCAGTTTGGAGGTTCCAAGAGTCTCTTTTTTACAGGTGGCAGAACAGGTCACTAAGGTGCACTTTTCAGTAAGGTCATCTGTTGCGATATGGAGTGACGCAGATTCCCCAGGCAGGTGCAAAGGAGAGCCCTTTATTGCAAAAACCCCGCCTTTTTAAGCAGTTAGCCGGTTATCAGTTTACATAGTTTTAAAGCATAACAAACGTAATTCAACCAACCACCATACACCACGATGTGAGCATGCGACAGTCACGCAGCATGTTTTTCCATCCCTAATTCAGCTGCGTCTCTTTCCCACCGTCCTTTTCTACTTAGCCGAAGTAACAGGCCTGAGCCATGATTTTACAAAGCCTTCCCTTTACAAAGCTTTACTTACCAGTAACAGTCATCCACAGTGGGATCTATCAAGAAAGCTGGAGGAAGGCAGCTGACAAAATAAACAGCATCTCAGAGCAGCCAACTGCCTCCTTAGCCAACATCATAACTTATATTACTTATTAACATAAGTTATTCCAGGTTGAAAAGTCCATCTGTGTCTCAAGTTCAGACAGTACTCAGCTTTTGGATCCTAGGAGGAGGATCAGCACATCACAGATTGTGCTTTCCTGATCCCATTCTCCATAACGGTGGCAGAAAAAATGTTCTGGAAATTGATCAAGATTGTAGGCAGAGCAAGGCTGTTCTCTGTTCTTCCTCCAGCTTTCACCTTCTCCAGCACTCAAAACTAAATGACATTTCCTACATCCATCTGAATTCACTGATCTTTCCCACAGTCTTTCCTTCAGAAACCCTTAGGAAACCCATTTGTCCCTCTAGAGTCCCAGCTCTTTCAGCATCCCTTCACAAGACTCCACTTACAGTGTCTGCTGCTGGGTGTTCTTGTGCTATCCATGTTTAAGTGGAAGCAAGAAAAATAGAAAACATACATCTGCAGCAACTACTTGCTAAAGAAAGAAGTATCTACATCATAGCATTGCTTTATATTTCACAATCAAAGTAATCAGAGTGTGTAAGAAAGGATGAGGCTCCTGCTGATACGGAATAGCAACTGCTTTCTCTAAAATCAAGCTGTAAGAGGTTCCCTTTACTTTCAAGGTGCTGGAAGATAGTGCACTCACTTTATTATAATAACCTATTGTATCAACCAATATTGAAACCAATCTCTCCCATCTCCTAGAGGAACATGATACCTCAAGCTCTAAGATCAGAAAAGTGTTCAAAACAAACTATTCCTTTTTTTTTGTTAGGTATGAGTTTTGTGCAAAACATGCAGATTTATAAGTCTAGACAGAATATGCACATGGACAAAAATAAATACGTTTTTTAGTCCAGCAAAAGCTCAGCTAGAAGGCACAGCTCTATTCCTGCTCCAATGATTGTGATATCATTTTGTGAAGACTATTTCATATAAAATGCAGAAACGACTTTCAGAGGGGGAACTGGAATTCAGGTTTCTCCCACCAAGTCTGAACTACTCAAACCCCCGGTTACATTGTTATACCTCCTTCTCTGATTTATGAATTTTTTTCTCTATTGCCAAGGGTTCAGCAGTATTTTGCCTAAGTCCTACCATCCACCACACATGATGGCCTTGTATCTGTCTCAAATTCACGTCTCAGTCTGTGTGCTTGGAAAAATTAGGTACTGCATTGCCCAAATGCAGGATCCTAAATCTTTGTCTGGATCTAGCTTCAAGGGAATATCCTTAGACAATAAGCAAACTCACAGGAAATAGAAAACTGAAGGTTTGAGTTTTAGACAAGCTCCAAAACACGACACATCATTCATTGTTGACTTGCTAATAAGGAAGGGGTTTTATAAATTTGAAGCTGAAATAGGAACTAAAAATTATTTACCTTTTAGAACATGCTTTGTTTTCCAAAATTGCATTGAACCCTCAGATGCACTGAAATAATATTGTGTACTACAACATCATTCCTTGCTGGGAATTTCAGCACAGGGGATGTTCTTCAGTGCAATGCTGCTCTTTGATATATCTGAGCAGTCATGTCCTCATCACATCCTATTCCAGTGCTTCCACAATAGATGACTTCAATCCCAAGTGTACATTCACTTTCACCACTGTGGTATGGCACAAAGAAAAAAATTACAACCTGTAGCTACACTGACAAACAACAGGACAGACACTAACTAAGCATAGAAGGAGAAGAATGAATGCATGGTAAATTGTCTTGAGACTGTGATAATTTCTGTTTATTAACTTCAATTAGAAGGCAAATTTCAGACTGAACATTTCTGAAAAGAGAATGAAGATATAAAACCCAAAAACTATCCTTTCAAATTAAGTGCTACAGACTACCTTGGAAAGTTAAACATTATTTCCGAGAAATATAAAATTGCACATAAAATAAGTAGTCTGGTAGTCTCCAATAGACAGTTATTAAAATAGGATTTTCCTAATGATATGAATATACACACATTTACATATCACTTCTTATAACAGCTTATTCAAAGGTACTAATACTTTGCAGAAGACTAATTCCCAATAAATAACCAACCACACAGCTACACCTCCTGAAAAAAACCAAAAACCTCACCATTTTTCAAAATGCAGTTTCATATTATCATTCAGGTACTGTGAAGTTTTCCAGTCTTTGTATTTCATTTGGGTATAGTAATGGCTGTTATTTTTGGTCATTGTTTTCCTCATCCATGTGTAAGACCAGGTGAAACATTATTTGTTGAAAAAAAAATTATCTCAGAGAGAAGTCATTAGGTGTAACTTAAATATATATATTTTTACACTATACATAGATGGCTAAATTACTTGGAGATAAATATGCTTAATTCATAACTCAAAAGTAAATATGAATTGAAGATGTGAAGATTAGACCAGTTGTTTTACTGTTCTCAGCTGTGAAGCAAGCAGGAACCACAAGGAGATAGATTGAATTCTTGATTATCTTTACAAAACAAGTTTTCAAAATAAAATTATATATTATCACATGAAAGCACAAAACAGCATAGAAGAGGTATTTATTTCAGCAAATTTGGCTGCACCAAGAATCAATTCTCAAAAATGGATGGATATCCTGATTCCTGCAATCCTGTAAAACTTTCCCACTTGCGAGTTGAATACTATCTTTTTTCTTCATTCCCTCTTATCAGCGCAAAATCCTAGGAAACACCAGAAGAAACTTCATCAACAAACTATTGGATGAACCTTGCGAAGATTAAAAGTTAATGAGAATTGCTCAATGTAAATTGCTATAGGGTAGACTAGCCTGCACTTTCCCAAAGTTATTCAGATGATCTGGCAAAATTTGGTCAATTGTTCTTGTGCATATTGAAAGCTCTGGACCAAAATGCAACTAGACACAGCTTTAGTTATTTCTGTTGTGCTTGAAGAAAATTAGACGTTTTAAAATGCTGATGAGGCCCTAGAAGATGAGAGACTGCTAAAATTAGGAACTCAACATATTCTATGAAGATATTCTGAATCTTCTTATGTAAAACTTTATTTCTTAAGTAACAGCATGCTAAAAACATCATCTACTCTGAATCAATGGCCGTATTTTTTCATTATTATTATTTTTACTTGAAATATTCAATTAGAGCTCAATGAAAAGAGAAACTGTATCCTAAAATATTTTTTAAATTTATTTTTCCAGTTCTGAAGAGAATGGAGGAAAAAGCACAATTAGAAAACCTTTCATTGAAAAGTAGAAAATCTCTGTTCAACATGTAAAAAATTATCAGTTGGGTATTTTTTGATATAAACAATAAAGATTAAATATTCCTAGTCTGAATATTTAGTACTGTCTTATCTAAAATGCTTATTCCCAGATGACTAAACAGTAAATTTTAAAATTCTTGCTGCAATATCTCTTGGGTCCCTTTACTTTCTTTGTGCCCTATGGAGTTGTGAGATCCAAGAGGGGTTGCATCTTATTCTGTTGCCATGTATATTAATCTTGAACAGTGGATGCCAGTGAGACGCAATTTCCACCACGGAATGCTGCCACTGTATAATAAGGGATAATAATAATTCCAAGATCAAATAATTTCTCTGGGGCATAGAGGATCAAGAACCCATTCTGAGTATTACAGTTACCAAATTACTAGATCTTGTTATCTGGATACTTTTATATATCTGACTAGATTCTACTATAAAGTTCAACATGGATCTGCATATTTTCCTAAAAAAATGTTGGCAGGCAGATTTTTGGGACTGACAAATCTACATATTTTTACAAAAAAAAAAAAACAGTCAAGAAAACTCTGATTTGTTTTTTTGTGCATATGACCTCAACATTAATACTGCATAGAAGACAATTTCCATCACATGCATGCATACCCTTTAATAGTAGTCCTCATTCTTTATCACTCAATGCAGATTTTATTAGGATTTCAGGAAAATAAAAGAAAGGAATGAAACACTGCATCATTCAAATAAAAATAATCTGAATTACATTATTTTGTTTTTGCTGAAAACAAAATTTGGCCAAGACAAGAAGGCAGAGTATGACATTAATGATATTCATGTGAGTAGAATCAATGCATCATGTTGTCATAAAACTGGCATTTTCATTTCTCACTCCCACAGACATAAAATAGCAGCATCCAATATGTTGTCAAGGTACTGCATACCAGTGGTAAAATGCATTCAAACTTTCAGATGTGCAAAACAGATGACTGTTTCAGAGTGTCTTAGGAATGTCTAAAAGTAGACAGAAACATTTAAATTATATTAGAAAAATTATGCTTGAAGAAAATAAACAGATCACAGAATCAGAGAATCTAGTAGGCTGAATCTAGTAGGTTGGAAAAGACCTTTGAGATCATCAAGTCTGACCTATGATCTAACATCACCTTGTCAACCAGATCATGGCACTAAGTGGTACACTCAATATTTTTTTAATAACCTCCAGGTACAGTGACTCCACCACCTCCCTGGGCAGCCCATTCCAATGCCCAATCACCCTTTCTATGCAGAACTTCTTCCTAATGTCTGGACTAAACCTCCTCTCGTGCAGCTTAAGACTGTGTCCTCTTGTCCTGTCACTTGTTGCCTGGGAAAAGAGACCAAACTTCACCTGGCTACTCCCTCCTTTCAGGCAGTTGTGGAGAGCGATAAGGTCTCCCCTGAGCCTCTTCTTCTCCAGGCTAAACAACTCCAGCTTCCCCAGCTGCTTCTCACAGGACTTGTGCTCCAGACCCTTCACCAGCTCTGTTGCCCTTCTCTGGACACCCTTCAGCATCTCAACATCCTTCCTAAATTGGTGGGCCCAGAACTGGACACAGCAGTCAAGGTGTGTTCTCACCAGTGCTGAGTAGAGGGGAAGAATCACTTCCCTGGTCCTGCTGGCCACACTATTGCTGATACAGGCCAGGATGCCACTGGCCTTCTTGGCCACCTGGGCACACACTAGCTCATGTTCAGTCTGCTGTCAGTCAGTACCACCAGGTCCCTTTCTGCCTGGCCACTGTCCAGCCACTCTGCCCCCAGCCTCTAGTATTGCAGGGGGGTGTTGTGGCCAAAGTGCAGGACCTGGCACTTGGCTTTGTTAAACCTCATGTTGGCCAGGCTGGTTGCTTTTCCCACCAGCTCATCTTTTGGCACATAGGGACAGCCTGCTTGTGCCTTCAAGATTTCTTTCTTGAAGTATGCCCAGCCTTCCTGGACCCCTTTGTTTTTAAAGGCTATTTCCCAAGGTACTCTCTGAATCAGGATCTTGAGTAGGCTGAAGTCTACTTTCCAGAAGTCCAGTATAGAATTTTTGTTTATGCCCCTCCTTGTTTCACTGACTATTGAGAACTCTATTATTTCATGGTCACTGTATCCCAGATCGCCTCTGACCACCACATCTCCCACCAGCCCTTCTCTGTTTCTAAATAGAGAAGGTCTCTCAGACCGTCACCCCTGGTAGGCTCCCACACTAGCTGCAACAAGAAGCTGTCCTCCATACACTCCAAGAACCTCCTAGACTGCCTCCTCTCTGCTGTGCTGAGTTCCTAGCAGATATCTGGTAGGTTAAAGTCTCCCGCAAGAGGAAGGGCTGGCAATTTTGAAACATCCTCCATCTGCTTATAGAGTAAGTCATTCACCTCTTCATACTGGTTGAACGGTCTGTAGAAGATTCCCACCAGGATGCTGGCGTTGTTGACCTTTCCCCTGATTCTTACCCATAGACACTCAACCTTATCAACATTAATCTCAATTTCCATGGAGTCAAGAGCCTCCCTAACATACAGAGCCACCCCTCCACCTCTCCTCCCTCTCCTGTCTCTTCTGAAGAGTGTTTCACCATCCGTTGCAGCACTCCAGTCATGCAAGTCATCCCACCACGTTTTCTTGATGGTGACTATGTCATAGCTTTCCTGCTGTACCATGTCTTCCTCTTGTTCATTGCCCATGCTGCGTGCATTAGCGTACATGCACTTCAGCTGGGCTGCCGATTTCACCCCTCACTCTGGCTTACCACCCTTGGGCTCATCTCTGGAGAGCCTGGTTTCATCCCCTTCCGCCTTCAAACCTACTTTAAAGCCCTTTCAACCAGCCCTGCCAACCCATGGGCTAGAATCCTTTTGGCCTTGCTAGAAAGATGGAGCCCACCGGACTCTAGCTGGCCTGGTGCCATAAAAATTGCCCCATGATCAAAAAAACCAAAATTGTGCTGATGGCAGCAGTCCTTAAGCTGCTTATTGATAACATGGGTTTTCCTGTTCCTTTCATTATTCATCCCTGCTACTGAAGGAAAGGAGCAGAACACCACCTGCGCTCCTGCCCCATTAACCAATCAACCCAGAGCCTTGAAGCCCTTTTTAATTACCCTGGTACCTTTCTTATTAACCTCATCACTGCCAACCTGGACAACTAGCAGTGGTTAATAACCAGGGGGCTGAATTAGTTCAGTGAGTCTCCTGGTGATATCCTGCACCCGGGCCCCAGAGAGGCAGCAGACTTCACTGTGGGATGGGTCCAGTTTACATACAGGAACTTTCGTTCCCCTCAGAAGAGAGTCGCCTACTACTACCCTTCTTTTCTTCTTAATACATATTGGACATATTGTATATTGGTAAACAACAGTAAGTGGGAAAGAAATCTGATTTTGCACTTGCTGTCCCTAAGCGAAACTTGATATGCAAATGAAGGAAACCAATATGCCTTATACAGCTGCTATATAATGTTTACTTATTTTTTTCTCTCTACTCATTTTCTCAAACACTGAACTATCAGGTGGAAATCTTGATCTTTAAGAACCACTATACTGCAAAAATCAGAAACCTAACTGGCAAGTTGCAATAGGTAATAATAATTTTTCATTTATTGGCAAAAGCTGTCTGATTTTTTCATTGAAGCAGAAAAAATAGTGTTGAGAAACTGAGTCCAACTAAAAATGCAGAAAGGGGAAAACCATGGAAAAATAGCTAGTTGAGTTTTACTTTTTAGCTATTCAGTTTGTACTTTGGACAGGAAATAGTGATTCATATCCATTGACATAATGAGCTCACAAAGAAAAGAAAATAGGCAATAAAGTATCTAAAGATGCCAAAAAATTGTAAATGTCAATCAACATCAACAACTTTATCTTGTATTGATTTTTTATATAGATGAAAATCCACTTATTAAAACAAAGCAATATAGTTTTCCTTTGTCTTCGACCTCAGTCAACAGATTCAGAACATACTAATGTAATTTATGGCATAAAATGTGGCCAACTCCACAGTTTGTGTGATGCTACAATTACATCATCCATAACTATATCCTTCTGTTAGGACAAGTTCAAATTCCTTGTTCTTGACACTCAGTGACCCAAATTACTCAGCCTTAACCTATAATTTTGGCCTTGTCTTCTATGTGCTAAGGACATGAATTCAACACTGCTTTAATTTTCTTCTACCATTTTATTTTCGTGCTCTCTTTCTAGCTGTCTCAGATTCATGGGATCTGAATTCCTACTTACAGACCTTGTTCCTTCATCTTTCAAATTACTTCTAAAACCTTTCTTCCAAAATCTTCCATTAAAGGAACTAATGCACTCAGCAATCAGAAACGCAGACATGTCTGACAGCTAATTGCATAATACTTTATAAAAGTTATAGTCACATTTCTATCTTTTTTTTTGTTCTTGTTTATTTTTTCCTCATTTTGTGTCACATCTGAGTTTAAATTGTAACCTCTTCATGGTGGAGACCTTTCCATTAGCTGCTTCATCATTATTTTTCTCAAAAGCAAAATAATTTACATTTCCCTATGACACTCCAATATTTAGTCATTCAAAAGTAAGGAATAAATTAAGGAGGATGACAAGATGCTAGAAGCTGGAAAGAGAAGTACTCTTCTCACAGTGGAGACCTTAGCATCTCAGTCCTTAGAAAATATAATGGGGTGTAACTCTGAAACTCCCCGGAAAACATTTTATTCATAAAAGGTATGTTTTCAACTAATAAAAACCAACAATAATTTACTCTCATGAAAAACCCTAAAAAATAAAACTGTGGCTTTATAAACTAAGAAGCATGCTATATGATATCAACACCTGAAGCAGGTATCTAATTCAAGACAAATGTCTGAGATCTATACACATCCAGCATTAAAAAAACTGAAATAATTTACCCCACCCTAAAATAGATGCCAGAGAAAGGCAAGATGAGTCACAGTTTGAAGGATGACTGTATTTTGAATATTTAATATGTGATTTTCTTTTTTATTAAAATTGGCTTTGAGAGCCCGTTTGTTACTACAGGAACCAAGCAGAGAATTGTGACTGTTTCGGGGTCAATGTCTAAATGGTTTACATCAAAACAAAAATATCAAAACCCAACTACAGGGCAGTATTCATTTTCTCGTTTGTATTTATGTCAGCTATCTTAAATCCTTGCCTATTTACAGAAGTATGTGAGTTTTTTCAAATAAAAAGGTTAAGAGAATTTTTCAAACTATAAAAATGAAGTGTTTAGGTATTTTTGTATCTTAAAGTGATGGGGAGAAGAATGTAGCCCCCATAAACCCAAAGGGAATGGTCAGTGACCTGTTATACCACTTAGACACACAAAAGTCCATCAGCCTGGATCGAATCCACCCAAGGGTACTGAGGGAAGTGGTGGAAGTGTTCAACAAGTCACTTTCCCTCATTTCTTGGCAGTCCTGACCAACAGGAGAGGTCCTGGATGACTGGAAGCTAGCAATAGGAGACCCATCCACAAGAAAGGCCAGAAAGAACACCCAGGGAGCTACAGGCCTGTCAATCTGACCTTGAGGCTGGGAAAGGTCATGGAGAAGATCATCTGGAGTGCCATCACACAGCATGTGCAGGACAACCAGGGGATCAGGCTCAGGATTCATGGGCCAAGGCCAAATGTGTGAGGTCCCAACAATTCCGTGCAGAACCACAGGCTTGGGGAGGAGTGGCTGGAAAGCTGCCCAGTGGAAAAGGACCTGGAGGTGCTGGTCAACAGCCAGCTGAACATCAGCCAGTGTGTGCCCAGGTGGCCAAAAAGGCCAGTGGCATCCTGGCCTGTATCAGCAATAGTGTGGCCAGCAGGACAAGGACAGTGATTGTCCCTCTGTACTCAGCACTGGTGAGGCCACACCTCGAGTGCTGTGTCCAGGTCTGGGCCCCTCACTGCAAGAAAGACTTTGAGGGGTTGGAGCGTGTCCAGGGAAGGGCAACGGAGTTGGTGAAGGGTCTGGAGCACAAGTCCTGGTAGGAGCAGCTGAGGGAGCTGGGGTTGTTTAGCCTGGAGAGATCTGTTTAGCCCAGAGGAGATCTCATTGCTCTCTGCAACTGCCTAAAAGAAGGGGGTTGGTCTCTTACATCAAGTAACAGGTGACAGGTCAAGAGGCCTAAAGTTGTGCCAGGAGAGGTTTAGATTGTATATTTGGAAAAACTTCATCATGGAAAGGGTGATTAAGCACTGGAACAGACTCCCCAGGTAAGTGGCAAAGTCATCATCCCTGGAGGTATTTTAAATATGTGCAGATGTGGCAGTTAGGGACATGGTTTAGTGGTGAACTTGGCTGTGCTGGGCTAGTGGTTGGACTTGGTGATCTCTGAGGTCTTTTCCAGTCTAAATGGTTCTATGATTTTATGATGCTTTTCTGAATATTTAGCTTTTAAATAACTTTCATGTAGCACAAGAGCAGAAGTACCAACTAAAATACTTTGAATTTTGGAAAAAGATCTCACTAAGAACACATCACAACATTATTGCATGGAGAATATGGAGAAATTACTCATCTACACATTTAACATAAAATCACTAGGGTTTCCACACAGCTGTATTTAAACTATTCCAGGAACTCTTTTTTCCCCATGGTCTTTTGGGGGAATTTAGAAGGAATTTTGTTTTCTCTGGTCTGTTTATTTCATGCTACAAAATCTAATACAATTTTGAAATCCAGAACTGCTATGTTCCTCCTATCTATAAGAGTAGTAAACCCCACAATTTTCTCAATTTTTCAACTATATTCAATTTCTAAAAAATAGATCCCTTTAATCAATGTAGTATCTAAGGTAGTATATCATATACAAATGAATTAGTTGATTATTCAACTTATTTATTATTTTGACTTAGTTGTTTACTTGGCACATTTATAATTGAGGGGCTTTCTCAGAAATACATTTATGGATAAAAATAAAACTGTTTAGGTATTTTCCTAAGTACATAAGTATTTGACGGTATTCTTAGATGGATAATCATGATAGCAAAATTCTAGATAAATTTGTTTTACAAAAATCCTTTTCTATCGTCTACAAATTTAGCATAAGAAATATTTTCAAGGCAAACTAAGGAAATTTTGCAATATTTATTTTTCTCTTTTTAAAATGACTTCAGATGGTCAGTGTTCAGAATTTACTGCTAGTTATCTATTTGCAATACAATCATGTAACCACCTGTTTTCAAATGTGCCATAAGTTGCAAAATATGCATTCGATTTGCTTTCATTTTTAATGAAAGTCAAAATTATAAAAACTGCCCTCTCCAAGGCAAGCAAAGATGTTCTTGTTATTCCTTGAACCCCTGGCTATTATTCCCTGATTTTGGAGAGATGAAGCATAATTTATAGACATGGAAGTGATACAGCCATTTTTTTTTTTTTTTATTTTATATATCTGAAAGAGTAAATGAAAATTGCAAGCTACACAGTGTTTGTTTTGTGAAAAACCTGTGGCACATGGATTCCACGTGTGAACATCTCAATTCTATTTTTTCAGAAGTACTTCCTCTGAAACCAGTGATAAAACACATGCCAGCTGCTGTAGTAGGCACTTTGGTAACACAGACAATTAATTTGTGGCTGGCTTTACTTCAGTGAAGAAAAGATGAAAACAAATCTATAGCTTTTATGATCTGAAATGGAAAGTCCTCCTGACTGGAATTTATACTAGAAGAAATGCTAGGTATTCGCCAGAGACAGCAGTGATCAAGAAGTATATCCGACACCTTCTGCAGCAGGCAACCCTAGGAGATGCCATCATGAGGGCAGAGACTTGTATGGATGAGAAACTCTTGGGTTCCACAAGGGAAATTTTTTTGTCTAGGAATCTTGAATAATCTTAAAACTTAAAACCCAAGCACAATCAGTATACTTTGGCCTAAATATATTGCAGATGTAGAATTCTTCTAATTCTTCTGAAAGTTAAAATGGCAAAATAAAGATGCATGTACCAGACTCTTACATATGTACCACCAAAACATACCCTTTAAGCTCCTGCTAAGTATGCTATGATTGCTGTAAATACCAGGATAACTCTAGTTAACTCATGATAAATTCTACCACCCAAGTTACCTTCTGAACTTCTTTAATTTTTTGTTAAATTCAGAAGTATAAAAAGTTTAATTCCAACAGGATATTCTTTTCCTTGTAGTTTATTTGTTCCCACTATTACGATTCACCTTGGAACCTACTAGTAAATTTATAACATCATATACTGTGACCTGACTGCCCTCTTCTTTCTGGCTCTTGTGTGTTCCAGTGGAGTAATTTTCATTTCATTGTATTATAGTTAAGTTTATCTACATTCTGGTTCAAAACACTTCATTTGCCATGTCAAGATTCTGCTCCAATTGACCTTGACTTATTTGTCCTATTTATTTCTTTGGTCTATCTGTGTTTTTGGAACAAAAACTATAAAAATATCTGTGTAGTTTTTTTTCGCTTGTTTGGTGAGTGAGTGCTACTCACAGCTTCCTTCCTATATGTCTTCCTTCCCTTCGTTTCCTCCCTTCCCTCTCTCTTTCTTCTTCCCCTCTTCTCTTCATCCCTCCTTCCCTAAACCTGCAGACTCTTCAGCCATACAAAAAGAACAACAGAAAAACGGCAGTTGCCCTACATTTCTCAAGTTCATTTAGCGCCACCTAAAAACTGGGATGATTTAAGAATTCAAAAAATTATGAAATCCACAGACTGAATTTAAAAACTTGCCTTTACAAGGTACCTCTCAAGAATAAACCCAGTTGATAAATATTATGTTACCAATATACCAATAATAGTAAGATATATGCAGTCACTTTAAAAACTCATTTCACTTTTTATATTGTTTTCAATTTTTTTTTGTATTTCCAACTAAAGCAGTTTGCTCTGCCTATATGAAGCAAAGCATTACAGAAGAAGGCTTTTCTTCTCCTAATCTTTTCTATTCTCTATTATTTTTAGTTCTTTTGAATATCCTTTTCAAAATTTCTGGGTATGACAGACGCCTCAACCCCTACAGCAGAATTTTACATTGTTTAGGTAACTGTCTGAAGTCAATGACAGCAAATCCAAATCATGCTTCATTTTCAAAATGTTTTCTCATCCCCACTATTGCTTCTTTCTTCCAGCTTGTATCCTTCAGCACACTGATCACTGTTTTAGGAAAGTGCTATAATTGTGTACATTGTACTTTTGGAAATCACGTTAATCAGCACTTGGCCCAAGAATAACTGAGTCAGATGGGGAGAGGAAAGAAAAGACTTGAAAATTACATGCTGGGTGGCTATTTATGTGATACTTAAAAAATTCACTTTTGCTCAAGTTCACAGGAATTATCAGTCATATTACTTTGAAGTAAATGCATTACGTTAGTAAAAAATTTAACTCGGTCCTTAAGGAAAACATTGTTCCTCCTTTTTTTATACAGTACACTAATAATGATTTTCAGTTTTAAAATATTTTTAGTGCCTATTAGAGAATTGTTCTTGAATTTCTACTATAAAATTTAATTTTGAGCACATCTTCATAAAAAGAATCAAAATAACCATAAAATTAATTCAAATTAATCAAGGAACCAGAAACAAAGAAATAAAAATACTTTAAGGCTGATGAATATCTTAATTTAGACTAGATGATCATTCCAGGTCCCTTCCAACTGGGACTCTTGTATCCTAAAATTAATATAGGTAATCTAACATCAATAGAAACAATGCACAATGCAACAGGGACAATCCAACTAATCCAACTTAAAGGAAACAGAGGCTACTGAAGTTTCTTTGTTTTAAATAAATTTTTCATATTGCTATCATAAAACTTACAGCTTTAAGGTGCATATATGGTGCTAATCCTACAAATAACATTTGGGAGTTATTTTCAGGTCAAAACAATTTCATTATAGAAGCTAAATGCTTGTTCTTGCAATAGTCATCTTCAACCTATCTTAACCTTGGGTAGTTTACTTTAATGCTTCTCCTCACTGGGAGGTCAGCACAAATTCTTGCAAAAGCCTACTTCACTCAAGTTTTGGGATCTGAACTTGAAAGAAGTCCTGCAGCACTGTACGTGTAGGAGCAATTACACAGATTGTGCATGTGCTTCACAGAGTAACCTGCATAGTATTTCCAGTTTAGTGCTCTTCAACTTCTTCATGAGGGTGAGCAGAGGGGCAGGCACTGATCTCTTCACTATTGCGCCCAGTGACAGGACCTGAAGGGAATGGCCTGAAGTTGTGTCAGGAGAGGTTTAGGCTGGATATTAGAAAGAATTTCTTCACCCAGAGGGTGGTTGGGCACTGGAACAGGCTCCCCAGGGAAGTGGTCACAGCACCAAGCCTGACAGAATTCAAGAAGCATTTGGACAATGTTCTCAGGCACATGGCGTGACTTGGGGATGGTCCTGTGCAGGAATAGGAGTTGGATTCGATGATCCTTGTGGGTCCCTTCTAACTCAAGATATTCTATGATTCTAATTTTTCCTAAGACAGCAGACTCACTGCCATCCCATTCAAACATGTCTGCTTCCAGTGCCAAGACCCACCCTCACTCACATGTTGGGAATTCATCTTTTCTGTTTCAGTAACTTCGGCTGTTTATTTCAGCTTCCTTTTCTAAGGAAAGGTGTGGGTTGAAAAGGAAATGTCAAACTCAGACCACCCATGAGGGCAAATAATTCTTCATTTTACCAGCAGTAATCAGACATTTGGTGTGTCTGCAAGGATGGTTTAGTAATGTCTTTGCGGCTGCTGTTGAAACTACAGTGAAGGACAGGTGATGTAAAGACCATAAAAATGATAAGATAATTCTTTAAAGTAACATAAAAAACCAAGATGCAAGGTTTTCACAGAAACTGGAGTTTGGATTGGAAAAAATGACAGCTGTTGAAATTGCCCTTGTCAAAGAGTCAAAGTAGCATTCACCTTGAAGCACATCTTAAAAGGTATTCAGGAAAGGAATGTTTCTTTGAAAACACAGAAAAGTCACACTGGAAGATGAGTGAGGAAAGAAAGAAAAGAGCTTCACTAAAGTAAGTCTCTTATGAAGGTAAAATATTCTGGGATTTCTTTGCAGATACAATTTCCTTGACTTTAATACTACTTCCACCACAGTAACAAAGAACACAGCAATATGCTTCAGCTAAAATTATTTGGAAATGTGAATTCCTAAATTCAATTTTAAGTTGATGCATAAGTATAAAGATAGAGATAAATAATAAATATAAATATATGCATATATACACATATATATTTATGCATACATATATGCAGTGTATAAAGCATTTGGAATTTCGTCATAAACATTCTGTAGCATAACCACAAAGATTAACAACCAAAGTTAATTTCTAACACTCTGCAGTATTTCAGATGAACTGAGCATAAAAAAAATTGTACCAGGAATTTGTCTTCTCACAGAATGCATTTGTTACTAAGTACATTTCACAAAATTTGGAAAATTAAAGCTTCTTTAATTCTGTAAATTAATAATGCAAAAGTGCTATTTTTGAATTGCAAATCTCTTGCCTGTTTTTTCTTACTTTACTGATCAAAATAAAATATCGTAGTCCTTTTATTTCATGAAAAGACTAAAGAGATTTCTAAATTTTATTCTGTCTAATGCACTAGCAACAGAATTGCTTTCTAAATTACAGTCACACAACAAAATGCTCTGAAGTCAAAGTACTTTTCAAGTGTCAGCAACAGCATAATTTGAAGTTAACGTAGATGTCCAGACATAATTCACTGACTAAATTTAACTTACTAGACCTTTAGGAACTACAATTCACGAGAAGAATTAAATTTGACTCTGATAGCCGGGCTGACATTGCAGTATGATATTATTTAAAGTAATATTATATTTTACTTGTTATAGTATCCTTTAGCTACATGAACATTTCTGAAACAAGATATACACACTTTTTTAAAGCACAGTGATGTTCTAAACATTGAAACAGTATAGAAGACCACACTTCTAACAAATATTTATTAATGCCTAACATAAAAATATACCTCAATATATTTATGTTGGATGCATTAATATGTATATATGAGTATTAATAATAGATGGGAAAGTTGAGGAAGAGTTATTGGAAACTGGCATTTATCACATTGGAATAAGTACTCCTTTTCTTTATGTCCTTACAAACTGGCTAATGTAAAATAGAAATAGGCTACCAAACTGTCAAAAATGGTATTACATTCTAGGTTTAATGAGAACAGATGTAATTCTCATTTTCAGTGATGATAGAATAGTATGGCAATTACCTTTGTAAAACACATTCCTTTGTAAGTGATAATTAGCTTAATGTCAGTAAAACTTTACCTGTTAGGAAATGTTGGAATGACTAATTACCAGATACCACTCTGACAGATAAATATTAAGATTTATTTTCCTTTAATTGAGATTATTGTGTTGCTTTTTTCAGTTTAACTTAAAGGAGGTAAGGATATGTCCTTTTTTTGCAGACTTATTATGTGTTGATTGCTTTATAAAACAAAATAAATCTTTTGGGGATTTATACTCTTCCCTGTATCTTCTATTAAAAATACCAGATTAATTTTTCCAGTTGGGAATTCTGGATGGTATCTCACCTGATGACTATCTCACTTGAATTTTAGCTATGGAATATAGGCCTTTAAAGATGTGTAAATACTTATACTTCATATTTCCCTCTATTCAGTCTCACAAGAAAGCACTGAGAGATTTTTCTTTGGCTTCAGTATTGGATTTGTGTGGCCAGGTTTTGGTAGCGGGGGCAACAGGGGTGGCTTCTGTGAGAAGCTGCCAGAAGCTTCCTCCATGTCCAGCAGAGCCAATGCCAGATGGTTCCAGGATGGATGTGCCACTGTTCAAGGCTGAGCCAATCAAGAATGATAGTAACACCTCTTTGGTAATGTATTTAAGAAGACAAAAAGTTACTGGTGAGAACATGTGAGAGGAACAGCTCTGCAGACACCAAGGTCAGTGCAGCAGGAGGGCCAGGAGGTGCTCCAGGCACCAGAGCCCAGATTCCCCTGCAGCCCATGGTGAGGCAGCTGTGCCCCTGCAGCCCATGGAGATTCACAGGGATGCAGAGATCCACCGGCAGCCCATGGAGGAGAACCAACCTGAGCAGGTGGATGCTTGAGAGGAGGCTGTGATCTGCTGGGAAGTCTGTGCCAGAACAGGTTCCTGGCAGGGACCTGCAGACCCACGGAGAGAGTCCACACAGGAGCAGGTTTTCTGGTAGGACTATGACCCTGGGAGGGACCCATGCTGGAATAGGCTGTGCCTGAAGGACTGCACCCTGTGGCAGAGTGACCCATGCTGCAGCAGTTTGTGGAGAACTGTCTCCCATGGGAGGGACCCCATGCTGGAGCAGGGAAAGACTCCTCTCCCTGAGCAGAAGCAGAAACAAACTGTGATGAGCTGACCGTAACCCCCATTCCCATCTCCCTGCGTCTCAGGGGCGAGGCAGAGCTGGGAAGGAGGGAAGGGTGGGGGAAGGTGTTTTTAACGTCTGATTTTATTTCTCATTGTCCTCTTCTCATTTTGTTAATAATAAATTCAATTATTATCTCTAACTCCAGGCTGTTTTGCCCATGGCAATATTTGGTGAGTGATCTCTCCCAGTCCTTATCTCAACTCATGAACTACTCACTGTATTTTCTCTCCCGTGTCCACCTACGGAGGGGAGTGACAGGGAGGCTTTGATGGGTGCCTGGCATCCAGCTGGGGCCAACCCATTACAGCTTCCCTGCATACCTGAAATTAGGATTAATTGTTTCTTCTCATTATGATAGTCATTTAACCTAAGAAAATTACAGTCAAAATTGGTTTGTGTTTTAAGCCAAAATGAAGGAATTAGCAAATACTTAGTGTTTGTTTCATATTTTCACAGCACGATAAAATAGAAACTTCAAAAAATAAGAAAAACCCCAAAGATAAATTCCAGCCAAGATCACAGGGAGAAACCTAGAGAAGCTACACAGCTTTTCAATAATTTAGTATTTATTTTGACAAGTGATCAAACCAAGGGCTATTGGAAGAAAATATATAAGGAAATTTTCTTAAATAAATAAAATTTTTAAAACATAAAAATAACATAAATTTCTAAGTAATCTTTAAACACATAGTACAATGCCATGAAGCTTGTAATAAAAGCAGTATCTTCTAGCTTCTTCCACTTCAGCTATCAGTGGAAAAATTTGAAAGAGCTGATAAATAGATTAAACTGGATTTGGATGCACTATCAGGTTTTTTCCCCATAAAGTTTGATTTCTATGCTGCAAAATAAATAATCCCAAACAAACTTCAAATAAATATTTGTTGTAATAATATATATAAATGTTATTTATAAAAAAAAAACCTGAACTTTGACTGCATGCATTGTTCAGAGTGCAATACTTAGTATATAACAGGTATTATATATGGGATAGAGCTCTGTGATCTTTTAACTGATCTCCAAGGAAAACAAGCCTGTACACAGCAGGGCTTCTTGTTGTGCTATTAATGTGTTATTGAGAAGGATATAATGCTTCTCCCACAAACTACAAACTATTTTACTGTCAGTGCTGACAATTAGACTGTAACTACCATAAATAGATGTATTTTAATTGCCTGGCTTAATAGTATATTAAAGTATATTTTTAGGTCTCAACATATGTGTGTGAATTCAAAGACTCAAGATCTTGGGGCAGACTGCCTTCATCCACATACAGCTTAATTTAATAGGTGCTTTCATCATGAAAGTCCTGAACAAAAGACAAAATCATGCACCTTTTTCAGGACAAAACATTTTCAGCCAGGACCGCAGTGTTCATATGGTGTGGGCACATCACCTTGGATCGAGAACATGCATTTTCTCATTAGCTATTCCATTTTTGTAAGTAAGGTCCTAAATTCAATAACTCACACTGGCAGGCCAATTTGTTTTTAACAGCTACTCTCTTTGCAAGACACCTTGTACTGCAGTCATGGGGTTTTATTAATTTGAATCATATGGCTAAATATAATTATAGCTGTCAATTACTTTGTACTTTCAAAAACACAGAAAATGTCTTACATTGTATATAAGGCACCATTAGTGGAATTGTTTCCTTCCTAATTGGCAGGGGTTGGAAGTGTTCTTCAGGCTTTTTGGATTTCTTCTGTGCTTGCCCTCCCCTCTCACTTTCCTTCAGAAAAAAACCCCATTAATTTTATCCAATGACATTTATATGTAAATACTTCAAAGAGCTGGCAGTGCCAACCAGAACATGGACTATAATCATCTGACGTAAGGCATTAAACCTCCAGAAAACCTCATTTACTTATGCAATCTTTGACAAGGTTAACCTTAAATTCTTCACTAATCTGTGGGAGAGCTTCAACAGAAAAGGTAAACCACCTCCTCATCAGGACTAACCTACAGCTACCCTGTTTAGGAGAGTCTGAAATGTGCCCTCAGCTAAGTGAGGCAAATACAGGACTCCTGCACCCTCACTCTGGGCTACAGTGAAGAGTGGGAATATATGTGGGGATGGAGGAGAGGGAGAGTGGGATTGCCTGGACATCCCTCCTCTCCCTCTACAGTCCAAAGAGATAAATGAGCCCTGAATGAATCTTGGAAAGCAAAAGTCGACCTACCCTTCTGTTAATGAAGCAGTCCTCTGAAAGCTACTGCCTAATTACCTTGTATCTCTTAACTTAGACAGAATCTCACTCCAGGGACCTTTAAAATACAGTCTTTACCTTTATTCCTCAAGCCTGGAGGTGACAGACGTATTTAGCATTTACTAAACCCTAGAAACAAGGCATGAGCGAGTCCCTGCAGCGAGGTGCATGTGTTCTGCCTCCGTTTACACATCCGCACTCCTTTTCCCAAGCCCACAGAGGCACCTCCTGGCAGCCAGTGGGGCATTTTATGAGCAGGCTTGGAGCTTATCCTTGTTCTCAGAATCTCCCTGGCTTGCTTCCCAAGCACATCGACAGAAGGTGCCTCCCAATGAGTGAACAGGGTGTTTTCAGCCTTGGTCAGATTTGTCTACACACTCGATAGTCATCTCACCAGGGTTTAGGTGGATTATTCAACTTTACTTTCAGAGACATAGCTTATTACTGAATTTTTCTCCTTCTATCTCTTCCTGCAGAATGTCTGAATGCCTATTCTGTTTCAAGCAGCAAGGAATTATCAGCTGGCTGGGGCTTGGGAGGGTGGTTGGTTGGGTTTGTTTAGTTTTAGTTTTCTCCTTTTTCCTCCAGTTTTTCACGTCTGAGAGGAGATTTGAGATATGTCTATGAGTTTGCAACATTGTGTTGGGTCTCACCAGAACTGTCCCACCAAGGACATAAAACTTCAATGATTATTAAATGTTTCCAGCACAGTCTTAGGAAACAAGCATTCCTTGGAGAATATATTAGAACAAACTGACCTCCAGATTTCCTTCATAAAACTCTGACTCAATAATAATGATTTTATAGCTCACCACTGTAGTGGTAATTTTATTTACTTGATATTTTTAAAATATACTTCCTAGAAACTCACCTGGTAGTGATTGCAAAATTGCATTAAAAATTATAAACATATGGTTTTCCCAACTTGCTGGCTATCAAATCATATGTCATCACCTTCTCAGAGGTGGTTAACATAAAGCAGAAATGTTCAGCAGCCTTTAATAACCACTGGCTCCACAAACTAAATTAAGTATGTGAAGACAGCTTTCAGCAGCAGAGTATTTGCAAATATATTCTATCTCTCCAGAGTAATAGCCTCAACTATTGGCAGTGAATTTAAAGTAGATTCACGAGATTTTAAGGGAGTCAAAATGCTGCAGGAAAACATCTTACCTAAAGAAGAAGGATCCTGAAGTAGAAGATGATATTAAATTTTTAAATTATTTTTCTTTGGAAAGTATTCCTCTAGAATCAGAGGCTTCACACAGCAGTTCATTCACCTCATGAGTAGCCCCTCAGTTTTAAGAAAGAACTTCAATAATGTATTACAGGTGAATATAATGTCCCATAACAACTACAAGGTTTTATTCACTTAAAATAAAACACCTGTACTTTTGAATGCTGAAAAGCTTTGGTAGAGAACTCTTTCAGCTTTTCTGCAGCGTTCTGTGAGAACTTTGCAGTTCTCACAGAAGCTATGAAAAACACTGCTATGAGTTCTTGTAAACTAATTCTTTATCTTGCACCTGGGTTTGTTGTGCAAGATTGTTATGGTTCTAGCTTTCTGATATTTTGAAACAAGTGTCTTAGAGCTTGACCAATCCCCTCAAGGGGTGGATGGCCGAGCACCCAATTGTCTTATGCCATTCAACACACTCTTTGCGATCCATGTTATAAGAAATGAATTAATTAATAAAGAGTCAGAACTGCTTTCCCTTCTGAACTTACTCGTGACATTCCTTGCTGTCAGTGTCACTCACAGCGACATGTACTATGCAATTTAGAAGTTAAATATTGCAAAGTGTCAGTTTTCTACAATTATTGAAAATACCAAATTATGTTGCCAGATTCCATTTAGATACTAATTTAAGAATGCATACATCACAGCCATCCCAACTGAACAAAACACATCATTAAGCCTATGAATTACAGGTATATGAAAAATCTATAGTAAATGTAATTTGAAACAGCTCTGTTGCTGAGGTGAGACATGGCCTTGCTTCTTAGAGGCAAAAAAGTCCTCTCACTTTTTAGGCTAGGTCAGAGAACACAACTGAAATTCATTCATCTTTTTTTTGAGAAGTACCATAGAGGTATTTTCTTCAAGGTATATGACCTCTATAATGTGGCTAGCAACCCTGTACCATAGCAAAATGTATTTGAAGAAGTAATTTAAAAAGTACAATGTGGTGAAAGGTGTCCCTGCCCATGGCAGGGGGGTTGGAACTAGGTGACCTTTAAGGTCCCTTTAAACCCAAGCCATTTCATGATTCTATGATTCTGTGATGATTATAAACTTCTGATCCAGTGTCCCATATAGAGGAGTATCAGGCAACCTGAAAAAAATATGAACCTCTAATCTCCCTACGTGATGTGAACATCAAAAATATTTCAAATTAACCATTCTTGGATGAAAGATGAACTTTCATAAAGAACAGCTTCAGGAATGTTTTTGAAACTAGTCACATGTTTGAGATAGCAAATCAGTACATAGAATACTAAAGCTCATAGAAATAGAAAAAATCTAATAATTGCCTAAAACATCATTGGGAAATGTCTATAAAACTGCCAAAATATATGAGTAAGCATCTTAATTTCTGTGTACAAACCAAACAATCTACAGGCAAACGATTCACTGGTTTGCACATACTTACCAAAAGAAAGTATCATTTACTGGTTTAACACAGCATTTTATCCTAAGAACAGGGAGAGATACAGTATTGCAACTCAAACACTTCCAGTCCACAAGAAAGAAAAATCTGAATTTTTCTATTATTCAGGTATCTTACTGAGGCTAAAATCTTTTCTTTAAGAAAAAAAAATTCATTGCAGACAGAATTGAGATTACATGAACACTTGTTTGATTAAATGACTAACATAAAAAGTAAGTTAGTGAATTAGGAAAAAATAGGAAATCATATGAGATGCTAGCCTAAGAATTAAAAGGTAATTAAAAAAAAAAATTCTTGTCTATTGCTAAAGTGGAAAACTAGAGAAGAAATACATGAGAGTATTGAATATAATATTTACAAATGTTTATGTGAATCTACAAAATGAAACTACAAAATTTTAAAGAAAAATAGATTTTTTTATGCCTGCACACAGGATAATTTTGCATGTACAAGGCGCCAAAAGCAGAACAGAGCAGATCTTCACCAGGGCATGTGTTTGCGGTCTTGGACACACGCTGTAGTAGCTCTGCCCCTCTGCAGTGCCCCAAGATTTATGATTGAACACCACTCTGGGAACTCCCCACCTCTCAAAACTCAGGGATAGACTCTGAGATGTCCCTGAAACAGGCCTAACAAAAGCATCTTGTCATGCAGAACAGCAGGAATGATGGGAAGAACATTTAGGATCTAATTTACGGAGTTCTGAGTTTTGCCTGCCTCTTGATGCCATGGCAGCAGGATGCAGTGAGCTCTGATCAGCTCCTATCATCAGTCTCTCAAGAACTGATGCTCTTCCAGAAGAATTTGATTTTGAATGAAGTGTTGGCAATCAGCTGGGTCGCTTGAGGCTGACCATGAATAAAGAGCCACTCCTCTGCAGAACATGCAAACACTTCACAGATGACTTACAATCCAAGAGACACGTTTTAGGAATCCTTAAATGAAGCTTACACTGCTTTGAATGGATGAAAATAACATAAGGGGACAGTCACATGAGGTAAAAGTACAACCGTGTTCATTAGAAAAGCACTTTAATTCAACTGTTCCAAACCAGTAGATCAGACAGAATTGCAACTCTTACATATTTTTATATTTCTCATTTACACTGAAATCCACTTTGATAATTAAAACTTATGTAATAATTCCAGTGCATCAAGTAGTCATGGATGTAAAAAAAAAAAAAAAAAAAAAAACAAAACAACAAAACAGCAGCTTATTCTAGTTATTTGAGATTAATTTCTTAACTCAAGGCATTAGGTCACTTTTTTGAACCTGAACACCCAGATTAATACTTTAGTGACAGTAAAGCAGACAGTATAAACATGCCCTAGAGCTTCTACCATGAATCAAACTTGGTTTTCTGATCTTACCAGCATGAACAGCTTGTAAATGCTGTTCCCAAAAGACTGTAGCTGTCTTACGGCTGGATAACATTCTGCCTGGAAGCCTCTGTCTGGAACTGCTGACAGGGTTTCTTGCCAGTACATTTCTTAAAGCTTAAATAACCATTTAACTGTGACTGACTAGCTGGGATACAGAATGACCACCAAGATGCTTTCAGAGTACTCTTTTCCATTTTTCTTACTTTGAATAAATAAAATTCTTCCTGGTGTTCTCCACAGAGAAATAAAAAGAACAAGTTCTGAGCTTTTAAGTTTAGCTTCTCTTTCTCTACTTTCCTTCAAGGTATCAACCTTTGAAAATGTTAAGGGAAGCATCCATCAAGGATAGACAGGAGTTAGAATGGTCTCTTCTTCCATTCTAATCTGAGAAAGGGCAGACATCCTATCACCATGATTACACCCTCTGATGAGACGTTTTTCCCACAGGCCATTTATGTTAAGTGAAAGCACTGGAAAACAGAAGTCCAAAAATATTGCATTTCTGTAAACTGGCCAGACATGGAAGCTGGCAAATGAGCCTAGCCAGGAATGCCATCAAAGTGACTATTATATAATCAATAATCATTCAGAAGAAAATGGAAAAATTGTTGAAAGAGTAACAAAGTAGAATGCGTCTAGTCTCTCTGTATGCTTAGATTAAATAAACAATAAATGAAAGGAAATGAAAGAGGAATAGTCACAGCGGGTTGCCATTAGAAGGATGTAACCATTTAGATAGAACACTCTGTTGAAAGATCACAAAATAAAACAGGAGGGTTGGTTGTTTGAGCTTGTTTATCTGCCCAGTTTTTAAAGAAGAATGCCAATCTCTGCATAACAGATGAAAAAGATACCAGCAGGCACAGGATTTAAGTGAAGAAATGATCTGAAGGAAAACATCAAATGCTGGCAATCAACAGAATAAACAAACAGCCAAGTGAGGTTCAACAGAAAAATACTTAAAATGATAGAACAACAACTGAGAGCGAGACTCACAGTCATGGCCAATAGTCATTAATGGTCAACACAAGTGAAAGAAAGGACAAGCTGGAAACATGGGGTAAAAAAAAGAAAAGGATACAATAGTTTCACTACTTGGGTAATAATGAGCATAGCACAGAGATTACAATTAGTAGGATAAAATCTATGCTAGAAAAATGCTAGTTTGATTACAAAATCAAATACACAAATTTAGGAAATCTGATTTACGCACAGTTGTCTCTTATGTGTCTATATTTCACTATATGTATCAGGGACCATATTTAAAAGAAAACCAGCATGAAATTGATTGAACACTACCAGATTGGCTCCAACAAGTATTTGTTTGGTGCAGCTTTGGATTTGTGCAAATATACAGAAATTCAAGCAGATTTATTTTCATAATTTAAATTTCTGCGAGGTTGCTTTACTCACACATTCTTTCACTACAGTTTTTCCTTGTGTTCTGTTTCTTCCATATGACTCCCTAGCTTTTGTGTTTGAGGAAGTAAAAGTTATATCATACATGTAAATTTTTGTGTATGTATAAACACATACTTGGGCCCTGCCGGCAGTGAAAAATAAATGTATTCTACTTAAGTCACATGCTGGACTGTTTTATGTTATCAGATTGTTGACCATATGAGATATGGAATTATTGAGGGGACAGGAGAAACTGGTAATGAAGAGGAACAGGCCACTGGACCTACATATTTAATGAAGAGAGGCAGTTCAGAGGATGACACAAAACCAGGTATTACATATATAACAACTATCCCTTTAAACATGTTTTGACCACTGAATTCAAAGAATATTGATATAATATTCTTTGAATTCAGTTCCAATTACAGAAACTCTGCCTAGCCTGTGGAAATGTAACAGAATAGTTCATCCTCCTTAATCCGTGGAGTACTTATATATTTCTCCCCTCTTCTCCTATTTCCTCCCAACTGATTCAGACATATCTGGTACTAAGGTGCTCAGAACTGTACACAATAATAGATGTGTAGTCTAGCCAGTGAAATAAGGTCTGTCATCTCTGAACAGTGACGTGATGCCCTTTTTCTGCAGGCAGAATTAATTATAAAATATTTCTCTGAACACTTCCATTCTATCATACAGCTTAGTGGGAAGAAAGCTCATTCTGCCATTTCGGCATCCCACCCTGAATATCACTGCAATCAGTGCAGTGTAAAAAGGAAGAGCATCCAAAAAGAACTTGAAACATAGGGATATTTTAAAATGTATTTATTAGTAAGCTGTTTAATATGCATGTAAGTGGATACAGATGTCAATTTCTCTGTGCTACATAAATTTGGGTGATGAATATTTTTAATTTTGCTTTTGAAAGCTCTTATTCACAAGATTCCAGATTGTCCCTATATATGGAAATATTAAATGATATTAGGAAATTGTGCAAAGATATCTTTGGTGTGCATAGTTAATATTTCTGTCATGATTAAAACATCTCATTAAAAATATATCATCAGGTCAGAAAATGGGTGTAAATGTGTAATATGTGAATGACTGTCTAGACCCAGTCCACAGCCTATAAAAATCAGTGCAAACACTACTGTTGCCAACAGAATACTTAGACTTGTACTTCATGTCATAGCATTTCATAGGTGCATTAGAAGGTAACTGCTTTTTTGTCTACTCAAATAATGATGCTGTTAAATCCCTATTCCTCTAATAATAAACAGGTTTTTCACTTCACCAGTCCTTTCCCCCATTCCCAAAGAAAACCCAAAACCAAAACAAAACACAAAGACCTCCCCAAATTAAGATAATTTTGAGAAATCTTTTAATATGATATTTGCAATGCTGTTCTGAAATACTCTGGCATATTAAAATGTTTCAAGGTAACCAATAAAAGATTTTTACTACTTATTTCACTACATAAATTCTCTATTCCTATGAAACTTATTTTACAGTTGCTGTCTTACCTTCTTTGTAATTAATAAGATGGAACTCCTTTTTTTTTTTCCCCCACTTATTTTTAACTACTGATTAGATGACAATTCCAAGCAAATTACTATCTTTTCTCCACTTTGGAAGAAAACTGTGTGTGGAAGATTGCTAATCTATAATTTGTGAAAGCTGACTCAGGAAGCAAGATATGATCCAGTCTAGATGAAGGTGATTCTGAGCCAGTTACTAGATATTACCTTCACAGCAATGAGAAAAGTGCCTGCAAGTGCCTGTAAAGTTAAAAAACACTTGGAATCAATATACCTAAAAATAAACATTCTCTTGTTATGAAAAAGCATGTTTCAAGTGAATATATTAAAATTTGTCAGTGTGTATTTCTATGCAAATTCCAGTAGAGTAATAAAATATTCAATTACAGACTTGTAGAGTTTTGCCAATATACCTCATCTGACTGTATGTCACCTTTAAAAGGTACTAATTCTGCCATAAACTATTTCAAAACCAACTAAAACTTCACATCTGCTATATCAGACTGTAAGACCCACGAATATATGTATCTGTTTCTTGATTTCACATAGGTGGTTTTATTACAGATATACAGGAAATTTTTTCACGCCCTTAACTTCTGGTGCTGAAATCACTAACATTCTTAAATCAACCTGCTGTGTTTTTTTCTTTTCTATTTTAAGGTACAAACATTTTCCATAAAATCTAGGAAGTATCTAGAGCATATCTTAGTTAAAATTAAAATAAGGCATTAAAGTCAATGCTGCAAGGTGTTAAAAATGCTTAAAAACAAAATTTCCAGAACTTCCTAAATATGCTCTAATTGGAAATTCTCACATTTGGAGATCCTTCTTACAATGAAATCCTATCAATTGCTGTCTGAACACACATCATTATGACTGAAAAGGCATAGTGACCTGGGGGAAGGTAATTATCTAAACTTTATAATCAGAAAATTGATCAATTCTCATTCAGTACTCTCATTCTAGCACCTGTCTGCAGAGTCGATAAGACATGCAGGAGTACAAACAAAGGTGGGTTTTATCACTTACTTGAATAACACCTTTTAGGAGTTTATCAAACATGTTATCTACCTTGGATTAACACAAAGAAAGTGACATTTTACTTTAACGCTATTATTAGTTGTCTGTTATTTACAACGTCGCACCAGAAAAAATGCAGTGTAAAGGTAATATATTATAAAAGTGCTTAAAACAACACTATATGAACTTAGTTTGTTGTTGGAAGAAGGAGCACCCTGATCTATGACCTTCCACATACACTGTTTTAGTTACAAAACATGAATGACATTTTGTATTAAATTTTAGCATAATCTTGTAAAGATTATAGATTTGTCCCATGTATTTGATTCTTTCAAATTTGGAAGTAACTGCCTCTGAAATACAACCACACACTTTGGTAGCTTTTTCCATGCAAATTTTTAGCCAGAAATATGTCTGAAAATTTTGCATATGCAGAAACACTGTATTTTGCTTGTAAGCCTTTTCGTCTCAAAGGAGCTCCATGGAAGAATCACACCTGTCTTCTTTATTACGGTGTAATAAATGAGTAACTACTCAAAGGGACTCCAGAGAAATCAGTCACAGTAATTTATATAGTTACACTTAACTTATTTTTAAGTGTCTAAAGCAGTTATTGTGAAATATGCTAAGTGCAAATGCCAGGCAGAAGACTCTCTACAGAAAGCCAATAAATATTAAATAAATAGTCTCTATCACTTTTACCAGCATCATCTACTTTGTAGAAACCACTGTCTTAGTATTACAGATATTTCATTTTCTGCTCTGCAAAATATGTTCAAACATATTGAATAAAACTGTACAACTTCTGGTTTTGCAAAAACAGTTAATTTTAGCAAAAGTTAGTAATGTTACATCTGCTTCCATGGAAAATAATTAACCTGTGAAATAATCTTTTTACATGTTCTCAGAACTTATTGCAACACACGAACATGCACTATATTTTATTTATTCTCTTTCGCTTAATTCCTTCATGCATTTTGTTTCACATTTTAAAATTTAACTATTCCATACTACCTCTTTGAAATGAGCTTGATGGTTTAAAAATATTTAACTCTCAGTACAGTAAAGTACAGATGATTACCATTAAATCCATTCTATTAATAGCTGTTCTATTTATAGATAATTGATATAAAGGAACTTCTTGGGACATCCAAAGTGTAATTTTCAGTAAAACTTCCCATCGATATTAAATATTAATTATTCCATATTATTAGAGATTTTTCTCTTAAAATTCCCCAATTGACACCTAAATTGGACTGAATATGCCTAATTCCTAAGGAGTCTTCTAAGTCTGGCATATCCTCAAGTGCACTCTACAGCTGTCAGGATTTTTACAGATTTCCTGAGAACAATTTTGCTATTTTTTTGGCACTTTGGGATGTGGACTTTTTCAATCATAATATTTGTAAGTTAATATCCAGACAGAGTAGTTGGACCTTCAGGAATGTCAAGTAAATAAGCTGACTTTATGGGAGAGAAGTAGTCTTTAGCATCAGCTATTATTTATAAATTTATTGTCAGGTATTGTATGAGACTTAAACATTTACAAATCAAAAACCTACATTGGTAGTGAAACTTGAAAACCAAAGACACAAGTGTGCTCTAGTATCACAGAAATACTTAAGAATCAAATGCAGATTTTAATTATTGCTGTGTCTGCTAACATACAGCAATAAAAGTAAAGTTCTACACAGAAAAACGTATTTATTGTCTTTAAAGACTACCACCTGAATTACCTTTATCCCTGTCTTCAAGCACCTGCTTGAAATGTAAGACGGAAGCTTAGGCTCTGTAACTCATTAGTGGACATGGACGTTTATCTCCAAAGGACAAATTGAAAATAATGACTGAGCAAGTAACCTTTCTGGGTGTTTCTGGACTTTTGCCTGCATCTTGTGTGCTGTATAAGATTACTGAGGGGGTTAATAAACATGAGGCTTTTTGTACCAGGTCACACCTTGCCCATCAGTTTCTGAGAGTGATCAACAGCAGGTAACTAGAAAGCAGTTCAAAAGCAGGACAAACTGAAAGTAGAACTTCAATGTTTAACTCTTCTAGTCATTTGTTTCTCCAGAATATTTGCATCTAGAACTAATGTCTTTCTATTTATTTGTATCTAATACATTTTCCTTCCATGAATTTGTACGTAGAGTTTTTGAACCCAGTAGGATTTTGGGATCCCTTGTATCCTGTGACTACGACTTACAGAGTTGAACTGCGCACACCTTGAGGGGTTACATTTTTTTGAGGGATTAAGCTTGCCACCCAATGTATTTAAGCGATATACAGGTGTGTGTCTATATAAATGTTTCAGCTTGGATCAGAAATGTGCTTCTGAAGCAAATCTGATCATTTACACTCACCAGGCTTGGATTCAACATGGCAGGGAGGACTCAATGAGCTGCTATATTGCTTTTGGGCAAAACTGAACTGGAAGATGAGCCCTGTGAAGGCACTGAAGATGTTCCACCCACAAAGCAGCATCTCCATCAGCTCACAGGACTGGGCTAGAACTATGCTTCTACTATGCCACTATACTTGCTAATTTAAACATAGCTTACTTTACCTAGGGAATTATGGAACAGAATTATTTTCCATCCTCTTTTAGGAAGTCTTCCTTCATTTTGCAGCTAAATACAGTAAAACTTTCATCACATCACAGGTTACCACAATCTGTCTTTCTGTACACCGGTTTGGTTCCCTCCCTGAGAATTAAATAGTATTTCATGCCAGGAGGAGCATCTCAAAAGTCCATGTCTGCCCAGAACAAAGGACAACATCAGACATTCGCTTTCCCTTTTTCTTGCCTTAGGGAGAAAAAGAGAACAGTGTTACTGCTACTTTTGTACTGAAAGTCACAGCTGGATTGGCTTATAACTCAGGGGTCCAACCACAGTAACAGTTCCATTGTAATGACTATTTGGATAAGGTGTCCAAGACATTTTGACACCTATGACATGCTCTAGAGCTTTATTTTTTATTCTTTTTTTCTTTTTTTTTTTTTTT
>VZTI01002488.1:122320-178964 GCA_013397865.1 Struthidea cinerea | reverse complement strand
TTACTGTAACTTTACAGATAAGACAAGGAAAATTCTAAAATTGCAAGACATCTCACTATAAGGATGCCTGTGATTTCTTAGAAATTGAACTAGCTGCTGAGTAGTTGAAAAATTCTTACAGGTGTACTACATTATGTGGACAAGAATATGTACATTTTCAAGGAAAAAAGAAGAACTAAAAACCCCCACAGCCTTCTAAAATACTACTTGATGAATTTTATCTCTTCGCAGTAAGCAAATAGTCATCGTCCCTTCTTTCACTATTGACACTGCATGTCACAGAATGCTGCGGGCATTGATAAACATTTTCATACAGATTTTCGCTTCTTCAACAATGTCATTCAGAAATTTCATCCTTCACTCAAGACTAAGGAAGACAAAATATATTATATCATTATAAGAATTGTCAGATATACTAGGATGGTCAAGGTGAAATATGAGTAATGAATTCAATAGCAAGTTGTTCACTTGACCAGTCCCTACAAATACATAAAAAAGACATCATATGTCATATTTCTTCTACTTTATACCAATTCACCAGGAGTAGAAAGATAAAAAAAAAAAAGAGATGCCAAAATCATTTGTTGATGTTCAGCCTCCCATTGCTCGCAAAAGAAAATTAAGCCAGGAGATCACTTAATAATAAGGTGAAACCAGCCTACTGACTCTAAATACTACTATAAGCAGGAATCTTTCCTCTGAATGCCCAGGATATTAGTTTCTACATGGGGTTTTTTGTGTCTTTTTGTTTGTTTTGGTGGTTTTGCCTTTTGTTTTGTTGCTGGTTTTTGTTGCTGTTTAGGGTTTTTTTGTCTTTTTTTCTCTTTCATTTCTGTTTTCTTTTTCTGTTTGGGTTTTATTTGTGGTTTGTTTTTTATCTGGTCTAAATATTTTGACATTTGCACAGATCTTTTAGAGTGCTTCTTTCCCCTGATATCATGTGCAAAGGAGATTGTGTTAATGTAAAAGATTGGAGGAGAGAAACAAAAAAAAAAGGTAGAAGCCATGGGTCAAGATAAAAAACCTTCATTAGACAGAAGAATGAAAGGAAAATAATACTAATAATGATAGAAAAATATAAAAGTGATGCACAATGCAATTGTTCATCACACGCTGTCGGATGCCCAGCCCCAAACAGGAGGCTGCCACCCCCAGACCAGCTGGACTCAGTTTTACTGTTCAGCATGTTCAGCATGGTGCCACATGGTCTGAGATATCCCTTTGGTCAGTTGAGGTCAGCTGACCCAGCTGTGTCCTCTTCCAGCATCTTGTACATATCTGGTCTCTTTGCTGGCAGGGCAGTAGGAAAAGCTGCAGGAAGCAGGAAAAAAGTAGGAAGTCCTTGCATCCGTGTCAGCCCTGCTCAGCGACAGCTAAAACATCAGTGTTATCAGCACTGTTCTCATCCTAAATCCAAAACACAGCACCAGCTACTAGGAAGAAATAAACTGGATCCCTGCTGAAACCAGGACAGCAAGTGACCTCAAGAGACCCAAAATCACCTCTCTAACTGACCGCATATTTTGAGTCTGTTTATTCCTAACAACTCAGCCACACATACAGACTTCTTTATGGTAAGAATTGGATTGATGTACCTAAACCACATATAAATAACTGAACCTCCCTGAATTTGTGGCAACTGGGGCCAAATGAACTGAAAAAAACAAGATCTGTGATACGTGGAAACTGCTGGTGCTGAGTCTGTGCATATGTAAAAGCAGAAAATGAATTGCTAAGAGAAGATATATACACAAGTTGCCCTCATGTTAGATGAGGGAGAGGGAAATGAAAAATGGATGAGAAGAAAGTTATGTTTGTGATTAAGGCTGACAGAGGCCATCAGAATATGAGATGAAGTGACAAGAAGAAAAGAAGGAAGAAAATAAAAATTCAGGAGATGGAGGAGGAAAGAGTGTGAAGCTAGAAATTCTGCACTAGCTAAGATGTCAAGTTACAATAGGAAAAAAATAATTACCTCCCACACTTTGAAGCTAGCATACCAAAATAGCTTACACAGAAGAACTGGGAGATGAGAAAAATATTCCAGTGACCAGACATTTCTTAAGAATATTTTATGATAAGAACCAAATTTAGAATTTTGACAAGATTTTTATACTACATAATTGTTTGTTTTCCTTACTAAGCTCTTGTTCTCAAAATGCTAAAGTAAATGGAATCTCGCACCTTATGTCTTTCTACCTTCCTATTAATTTCCTGAGGAATTAAATAAGGCCAGGAGCACAATCACCTTTAGATGATATGCAAAAATCACACACTTATTTGGTTTCCTAATATGGTGGCAGAACATACTGTTCTGCAATTCTAAGGGTCAACACTAGTCTTTCTACTGATCAGCAGTTGCATTCACTTTATTTTATAAGATTCTGGGATTAACATAAAATGCATGGCAAATCTTAAGGATTGGGAGAGAAATTATAGAAGTCATGAACAAAGAGACAAGTTAAGACAATAATCACTCTTCTAGGAGTAAAAATATCAATGTCATATTCAGTTTTGTGCTCATCTCAGTCCATGATATATTCTATACTTGATATAAAAGAGAAATCATCATTTGAATATACTGGTATCTTTTATAGCGCCCAATGGAAACCTCTTTTGATCAGATGCGATATTTCTGCAATTTTAAGTGATTTTACCCATTTTTGCCAAAAAAGACTATATGGATGAATCTCATAATTTATAATGCTTTAGTAACTAGAATACCAACCACTTTTTACCGTTTATACTGAATTTTTTATTACAAGTGTAGCTCTATTAGAAAAAAAAAATGTTTGAAATAGCCATGAAAATGTAATTGTTCTGCAAATGAGAAACAGTAATATGCTGGCCAGATTATATATTTATAAAATAAATTGTAAAGAAAATAATCAACCTAAGTACAATAATAAGAGTTGCTTGAGAGACTCAAGCATTCTATTAGAGGAAATGAGAGGAACAGAGTTTAGCGATTGAAATTAATTAGCTAATTTTGTACTTCTCATGCATTCATCAGTCCTTGAAACTGCAATAAATAAGTTGACAACAATAGCCTTGCTATTCAATTTTATATGCCAAAGAAATATTTAAGGTAAGAATTATCCAAACATAAGATTTGTGAGCTACATTTTTTTGTGTTATTTTAATTGTTGAGACTTTTGAAACTGCAGGATTCTTGCAAGAGTTTAGACATTTCACTGATGCTTTCCTTTTACCTTTCCAATTGTACAGTTTGAAAGAAATACTTTGTTTCAAAAGAGAGATGTGTTATGTTAACAACTCAGGTAAAGAACACAGGTGTTTTGAAATAATATTTTGAAAAATATGTATTAATTTGAAATACAAAAAGCAGCAGAGAGTCTTCAGTTTCTAGAAAAACAGAAGTAACAGCAAGGTTCTAAAGAAAAATCAAAAATCTGGTTCCTTATTTTTTGATTGCTTATTGTTGCAGTGAAATTCCTCTGCATGAAATCAATAAGCATGTATTGTTAAATGAATTTTTCCAGCCTGAGTCAAAAATATTGATTTTTTTAAGTCTAATTTTTCTTTTATATGAATATATGTAGTAATTCTGTCTAATTGTATCAATCAAGAGCAAGCCACATTTGGTTCTCCCCAATTTACTCTCCATTATATGCTACTGTTTATCTATAAAGTGATTTTTCATGGTATGTAATTACACAGAGCATAAACAAAACATCAAAACACAGTGGTTTAAAGCTGTACCATAAGGTGCACCACGTTTTGTGTTGTACAGCACAAACAGTACTCCCTTTAGAGAACAGGAGATAAACCCAGTAAACTGAAGCCTCTGTATAAGATTGTAGGTGTGGTTCTGATATCATTTTATAATAACATTTTCTCCCTATAGAATGGAGGTAGTCATGCCTAACAGCCTTTGCTAATAATATTGAGATGTATATATTAAAAGAATCTCATATGTAAACACACAGATTTTAAAGTATACATCACAATAACCATGGAGGTAAGACAAGTTTAATAGTAAATTTAACTATTTTTCCTAGTATCCTCTTCCCCCATATTTTCAATAATCAAAGCCAACAGTAACAACAACCACAAATAAAAAAAAAAAAAAAAAAAAAAGAGAATTTAAATGAATAGGTTAAAATGGTGCTTATTAGATTTCTAGCTAAATTCACAATAACTCTTTGGGTTTGAAGCTGACTTGATTCCTTAATTAAGCCTGAATTCAATTCTTACGTCTAAATTGAACCAGGAAAAATGCAAGAGTTATACATAATTTAGTCATCTATTACTTTATTTCTATTCAAAGCTGTTCTTCATTAACAGCTCAGCTATTGAATTAACCAGCATGGGACAACCCAAAAATATGCATATTGAATCTGTCATTTCATCCAAAATAATTCTCCTTGACCTCAGAAGAAGGCCTGAAGTGCTTAAATCATACTAGAAAATAATCTGATCCATAAAAGCTATGTATTTTGTTCTGATGTATTTCCAGTTGAGAAGTGATTTGTAACTAGGTTAAAAACAGTTTTGGATTGTTTTAAGAGACAGTTTAGGAGACCCAGTTATAAACCGTAGTTATTTCATACCCCGGTTGTAACACACAGGTAAAACTAGGGACTGCTTTGGAATAATTCTCATGCAATAGCTATTAATTTCTTTAATAGAGATATTAATTTCTTCTTTGCAATTTCTCAAAATAAAATGACATTCAAATAATACATGACTAATATATACCAAGGGAAGTATTAAAAGGAGTGAAACACCCATGTATTTAATTTTTCTCAGTATCAAAACCATTTCTTAATACTGTACATGAAAATAATTTTCCTTCAAGGGTAAAGGGTTTAAGTTTTTTGTTCAGCCTGTGTGCATTTACTCATCTAAGGATTATAAATTTTCCCTGTATGTTAACTGAAAATGGAATTCTTCATTTGGGAAAAAAAGAAGTGTCATATATGACTGATAAACCCATTTAACTTTTTCTTCACCCCCTCCCCCGTTTTTTCTTTTTGTGGGTGGTTTTAGAAGAAGACAATTGGATTCGCAAAGTATATCAAGGGAAGGAAAGATTTTATGTTTTTCGGAGGACATCACATGTCTTTATCTCTTATGCCCCAATCATAAATGAGTTCTGAGAGGTCCATAGGGATTCCAGTGCAGTGGCTGATGAGCGGTCTGATGTGGAAAAAAAAACTACTCCCAAAATTTGTAACTCAATGGTATCTTATGGGTATAATTGCAATTTACACTCTACATGAAGTAAGATTATACATTTGAAATACCTTTTAAGTAATTATAAACTAAAATTAAGAGACCAAATAATGTATTTTCTGAAGACAGGATTCAAAAGCATATTCAAGCAGACCTTCAGCTACCTGAAAAAATGTCAGAGAAAAGTAAATGGAATGTTATTAAAATGTTTGTATGTTTCAAGCTTGGCAAAAATCAGAGAAAGGTATCATAAACTAGATGTTGCTCCTCCATAGGATGCAATGGCAAATGACTTGCAACTTGTTTGAACTTTTATTGAAGGTAGTTAGGAAACTGATTATGAAATTAACTTGGAAGAAGATTTATATTAATGGATCAGCACAAGGCTACCTCAATACAGCAGAATAAAAGAGGAACAGAAGTGGTCACTTCCATTTTATGAGTAGTTAGAAATGTTTTTTAGTAGTCAAGAACTGTCACCAAAAGCTAAAAAAGTTCAACAGGAAACATATTGTTCCTGCACAGAGCCAAGGTGAAGAAGAATGAAGTGTGACTGAAATGAGACATTACACACAAATCACAGTATTAGCAAAATATGTGCTCTATGTTTTAGTTGTACAGTCATGCTTACAACAGTTAATGCTCATTACTATCTACTGAGCGCTCATGGGTCAAGGAATGAGATTAGTGCTCATAAACTGTGGCTGACTTCATGACTATTAGAAGATCAGGATAGTCCTAAACTCACAGAATGTCATCTTTGCTCCACCAACACAAGCATGAATTCTCTAGATGAGAAATCCATTTGAGTTCAGTTAAGTTTAGCCATCTGTTTCTTCATGACTTCTAGTGACTTTTGTCCTAGGATCCTGAGCATCTCACATGGACAGTTTCTCCTGTAAAACTACTGGCTTTTCATGAATTATTTTTTTACCCACTCATGTGTTTTCCTGTGGAACCAATGCTTATAAGAAATTAATTCCATGTACATGGCTCTGTACCTATGCTTGAATCTGCTGCTGAATTTCATTTTAAACAGGCTATGACAGATGTTTCAAGTTTCCCAATACACTGAGATATAATATTCAAGCATTCAGATTTCCCCAGTAATTTTTGATACTATGGGGTATGATGTCTGCAAACAGGAATGAGAAGGAAATCTTTTCAGAATTCATTTCTCAAGTCGTACAACAGAGATACACACCTGAAATTTCAATGCATGCAGAATTAATCAGGTTTCTTTTTAACTTCCCCAGTATCACTGCTAGTGATATATTAATCTCTGCAAGTTCATTTCTTTTCTACAGAATTCAGAAAATGATGCTATTAATAATGCACAATAATACTAAAATCCAGTTCTTTTCATGGCTAATAACAAAAAGGATCTCTTACCTAAAAGTAAGTAAATATCCTAAGCATGACAAGCTGAAAAAGACTGTTAAAAGATATCACTTCAGAGGCACATTTCACACTTGACAGCTTACTTAATTGATTTAAGCTGTGATCGTCACTGACTAAAAGTATTTAATAGGGTATTTCAAAGAAAATAAATTATTTCCGTTGGGAGAAACATATTTAGTGAAAATTTCCATCTTTCTATTATTTTATATTCTCCTGCCTCTAATTTTCGATCCTTTATCTAAAAATTATTAAACTGTTTATTGGAATTGGGTTTTTTTCTTTTAAAAAAGATATTGTTAAGGAACCGTTCTCTCATTTTAAATGCTTTTTAAAGGCATTTATAAAAAATGCCTTTTCTAAAATTAATTTCTCAGGATTCGCATGCAAGTTACTCAGCTTAAATACTGAGGGTCACCTTTGTTTCTTTTCTCCACAATATAAGTAAATGCTGACTAAAAAGAAAAAAAAATAAAGAAATTATATAACGCTCAAGAGGAATTAGGAATAATCTATTTTGTTTTGTCAGAAATTAATAGAAAATCTCCAACAAGCTAAGTGATATATGGCTCCCTACTTTGTTTTTGGCCACAGTTTTGCTACAGGAGTAAACTAACATATCAAATCAAGGAAGGAAGGAAGGAAGGAAGGAAGGAAGGAAGGAAGGAAGGAAGGAAGAAAGAAAGAAAGAAAGAAAGAAAGAAAGAAAGAAAGAAAGAAAGAAAGAAAGAAAGAAAGAAAGAAAGAAAGAAAGAAAAAATTTTAATATCAACTTCCAAATTCCTGTTAACTTGTTAACTATGAGCAATCAGAAAAATATGAAATGAAATAAACTGAAGGAAGACAGACATATTTCTAAAAATTTTACTAATGACAAAAAGTTCATCTTTTTTAATATATAAATAGAAACAAATGTGCAATGACAGCACTGAAAAGACTGCATCTAGTTCACACGGACTTATTTTTAGGAACATGAAACGCTGCTAGGTTTTAACATTGCTAAGCTTTAACACTCATAAATGCAAATTTGTTTCTTCACAGGGAACCTGCTGTGTGCATGCAATGTTTGCAGACTTTTTCCACTCCATAAAATACTGGATAATTAAGTACCACAATTAGTTTAAAACTTATCAGCCTGATGGTGTAAATTAGTGACTTAAGCAAAGCACAGAAAAGAATAATTGTCCCAAATGACAACTTTCAATATTAAAATGTATCATTTTATTATTATCAACAAAGAATAATCTGAAAATTCTCTTTCCCTCACAGTGGATGGCAGTGCTGTTGGTTAGGATGAGCTGGTGAAGAGGCATTCAAGCACCACCTGCAATTTCATTAGGCTAACATGTGGGAAAGGACACTGAAATAGGACAGAGGCCTCATCTGCC
Organism: Struthidea cinerea; assembly: GCA_013397865.1. Taxonomy (NCBI): domain Eukaryota; kingdom Metazoa; phylum Chordata; class Aves; order Passeriformes; family Corcoracidae; genus Struthidea; species Struthidea cinerea. The sequence goes on along the minus strand of VZTI01002488.1, from coordinate 170,979 downwards.
CTGGTTTCCTTGATGCCACAACTCAGGTCCCTTAGTTGACCTCGTACAGGTGTCCCAGCACCCACCAGCAAGCCAAGCCTTCCCAAATGGCCTCCTCCACCCACCAGCTTCCTCCAGGGCTCACTCATGTGTCCTCCTGTCCTCAGTAAGGCTTCCAAGGAGACGCCATGTTCTGCAGTGTCTCTGTGTTGCATTTCCCAGAGTTTTGATCCATATGCACAGCATAAACTGTAATGCTAATAGGCTCTTCAGAACTTTATGGCTCCAGTTTAGTATCCCTGAAAGCACCAAAATTACCATAGCACTTGCTGTTTTTTAAAAGAACCGCTTTACTCCCACAACTGCCTAGAGTATTATCAGTGACTTTAAGTATTTTTATGAGAAGGTGAAATGTGTCTTTTTTTCCCTGTTTTCTCCACTTCTAGATGACCCTTACCAGCACCTGATTATTCAGAAACTTTTACAATAAAGTCATGAATCCTGTCAAGTCAAAAGGAAAGCATGTTTAGCTAAAACAAGGCAATAGATTAGTTTAATCTAGTTTTTCAGAAATCTGGCATGTATATAATCACTTTATTCATGTATATAAATAAACCCCCCATTTGAAGTTCTTCCTTGAGTGCATATTTCTTTGACATAGCAAACTGAGTGTTTTCAATCTGAATGCCTTTGGGGAAAATTATGGTCAAGTAATCTTAATCTGATGGAAACCACAGTTCCATAATTGGTGAGGGAGCATGCACAGATCTCTTCCAGGAAATGTTCACATTCCCTAAACTTGTGTATTGAAAATGAGACAAGACACAAGCACAGACTGCACCAGGAAGGATGTTAAGAAGACAGCAGAATGCTCTGATCAGTCTCATTACTTGGGCAGACTTAGTGGACTCTCAGTTTACAGTATGAACCACAAGCTGGTTGATAAAAGCAAGGTTAAAGTTTCAAATTCCTCTCCATTCACATAGTGATTTCAGCAATCTGCAGAAGAATCCTCTGAAAAATAAATGCTGCACAGAAAGCATTCCTGAAGAAGCATAACTGCATCTGTCTGGAGCTTTCACTACCAAAAATTGCACATAAGAGGAACCTGGGCAGAAAAATGAAATATAAATATGTTGGCTTGCTCAGCTAAGCAAGATGGTAAATCCATCTGTGATTACAAACAGCAATATAAGCAAAGCCATTGGAAGAATTTTTGGGGCTGCTATGGTGAAAATGAAGTCCATCTCAGCTAGACCCAATACACATTGCTTATGAATCCCACACTCACAGCCACTCACTCACAGGGTGACAAGTTGGACTGCAGCTGCTAACATGGTCTGGCAGCCAGATATATTTTGGTACTGCTAATAAATAAACTATGACTGCTTAATGTCCAATCTATTCAGCTCCATCAAATGATCTAAACTAAAACTGAGAGAGAGGATTCAGAGTAGTATATGATTGTTTACATAGTTTTGGCCAAACACAAGGTTGGCCTGAATAGAAATGCTTATGCATTTAGGATGGGAGCATGATTAATCCAGCTGGTATGCAGACACAAGAAGAAAACTGATTTTTAATAGTACAACTTGCTATGTATGACATCATCATAGGTAGGGACAGTGAGACATAAGTTTCAGACCAGTTCAGAAATGGTCTTGTGTGTAAATCTTGGAGTTTCAGAGTCAGCACTCAGATCAGGCAGGAATGTATGAGGGCTATAATAAGATGTAGAGAGAGCTAAAAAGGACCAGCACCTGCATGCAGAGAATAGCTGTGAGCTTAATGTATCACACTGAGAAACCAACACCAACCAGAATATCTGTTTGGCTCTAACTACTTGCATGTTGGCAGATGAAGTGCAAAAACTTTGTGAACAAAAAGCTTAGACCTTGTAATATAAAGTGTAACCAAGGAAGCTGACTATTTCTAGCTCTGGACATATTTAAGTGCCTAATATTTGAAAGGTGAGAGTTGGAAAACACTTGCAAGCAGTGTTTGTATTTTGTAAAAATAAGTATTTTTAGCTTGATACTTATGTCCATCACTACTTCTGTTTTTGAGATACATGTCCTAATCAACAAAACTCATTTAAAGAGGTTAGAAAGATGGGTAAACATTGAGAACTTCAGATAAGGTGGGGAGTATGCGCCTTAAGACTAAAGAAGATGTGCTCTTCACTAGAGGCGACTGGTTGCTGGTAGGTGATAAAAAATTACTTAATCCTTTGCTCTCATCCCATCATGCAGATGTTTAGAATCTCATATTTAGTATAACTGTCAGTACAAAGGCAAATTATTTGTCATTTTTATGACAAGTTGTAATATTTAAAGCTTATTCTGAAAAGCAGAAGACTCATTGAGGATGGATGACAAAAACTATTTAGAAGACTAGAAGAAAGGTCATGTCGTGTGGTTGATGTTTCAGGAAGTGTGACGTGTTAAAGAACAATTTTTGCATTTCTAGATTTTGTGGAGAGATGCTTTAGCAGTCAAAAGGAGAGAGACATAATGGTAGGGTGAGCAGCACAGTATTTAGTCTTCTCTTGAAAACATTTTGAACAAAGAATCTGCTACAGGAAACTTCTTTCAAAGAAACACAGCACACTGGTGTTTTTTCTCTTTCCTAAATTAATAACTTTTACTGACCCATGCCTTTATGAAAATATTTCAGGACAAAATCTGTACCCATAATATATGCTTGTTTCAGTCAGAAATTAAAATGCTATTCAGTGTATGAAGAACTATAAACACAAAACTTTGAATTACATAAAAAATTGTTTGAATAAGATGATACATTCTAGATTCCTGTTATAAAACCACCTTGCAGGAGAAAAACTCAGATTTGCCATCTAACACTTGCTTAAACTTATAAGAGCTTGAAATTACAAGCAATATTAGAGAAAAGTCATGACTACTGAGAAAAAAGTTAGTAAAATGTAGTAATATTTCATTTGGTTTACACTAGAAGCAGCAAAAAGAATGTTTTTGTTTTGTTTGTTTAGAAAGTTGTTTTATGTAAAAATAAGCAAAAAGCTTTTATGGGCCTCACTATTTTTAAATATTAAATCAGTTCTGAAAATGGTAGATTGTCAGAAATTCCCCAAAGCACATAGGGCTACATTGTCTTTAAAAAGAAAATAGATAATTCAAGAAACATTTGATGGGACAGCATTTTCTGTGAAATTATGTTACAAAGTTTATAACGTAAAAAAAAAAATAAATTAAAAGAGAACATCAGCTAATACCCCAAATCTCAGAATAGCAGAATCATTGAATCACCAGGTTGGAAGAGACCTTCAAGATCACCAAGTCCAACCCATGCCCTAACACCACCTCAACTAAACCATGGCACTGAGTGCCACATCCAATCTTTTTATAAACACATCCAGGGATGGTGACTCCACCACCTCCCTGGGCAGATGATTCCAGAACTTTATCACTCTTTCAACAAAAAGCTTTTTCCTAATATCCAACCTAAATTTCCCTTGGCGCAGCCTGAGACTGTGTCCTCTTGTTCTGTCAGTTGTTGCCTGGAAAAAGAGGCAACAACCAACCCCACCTGACTACAGCCACCTTTCAGGAAGTTGTAGAGAGTGATAAGGTCATCTCTGAGTCTCCTTTTCTCCAGGCTAAACAACCCCAGTTCCCTCAGTCCTTCTTCATAGGGCTTGTGTTCCAAGCCCTTCACCAGCCTTGTTGCCCTCCTCTGGACACGTTCAAGCGTCTCAGCGTCCTTCCTGAACTGAGGGGCCCGGAGCTGGACACAGCACTCAAGGTGCAGCCTCACCAGCGCCAAGTACAGGGGAAGAATGACTTCCCTGGTCCTGCTGGCCACATACACTGGCTTAGCCTTAATTCCAAGGTATATATTTGCCAAAGATATGATTGCCAAGGCAAATATAATTCTATTAGTTGTTATTCTAAAGAAGAGAAAATTCTTTTCTTACTAGCTCGAGTCCTTAGTTAAGATTGGGTTTATTAATATGTATTCACCCAACTTTACTCCTACTCTGATAAAAGAAAAAACTCTTAAGTTGAAGTCTTCTGTTTACACAAAGCCTTTTGCAGTCCCTGTGTTCCCTGAAGCATCTTCAGAACCATTGCAATATGCAAAGTCTCACTTACTGGAATTGCTGACTACAATATCCATGGTATTCTAGATGTCCATCTATTACACTGTACCTGATCTGTACCACCAAATGAAACTCTGGAGCTGTGGTTTGGTTTTTTCACATCAGCAGTGGGATGCTTCATCCAAGAGTAAAATTAATCTGTTCCCTTGTCTAGAAGGGATGAGAACTTGGCATGTGCTTTGACAGCCCTTAGTCAAGGTTAATGGAGTCTCTGCAGGAGCCCGAATGTTAATATGGTTTTTATGATCATCGTATTAATATCCTTATTTTTTACTTGTACATAACAAACTAATTAAACATTGTGCACTACTGAGTCTCTGTTCTTGTTACTGTGATAAAAGACACCATAATGACTTTTGTTGTAGGCTCTTTATAATTATTACAGCTCCTTATCTGTACAGCTATACTTCTTTAGAAGGCATACAATCAGATTGTCACTTTTACCAGGTCACCTTAAGGGTGTAATGTAATGTTACATTTGAATTAAAGCCCCTTTGCACTTCCATTTAAGGACTGTTAAATTACCAAGAGAAAGGGGGAAAAAAGTAATGAGAACATGAACTATAGATCTTTGTTAGCTTAAATAAGAACAGAACAGCTGTGTCTGAAGTATATTTTTTACAAAAATATTAAGACTAAAATCACTGGCTTTCCAATCACTTGTACATGGGATAGTCTTTTTAAAAAAGTACAACAATTTCCAAGGGGAGGTGCTCAATTACACACAGCCCTTAAGTAAATATGAATGTTTTAATGGAGGCTATTATTTTAAAGCTACTATGTCCAATTTTAAAGATATTATGTCCATACTAGCCTATTCTTTAATTAAGTAATTTAAAGACCTCTATGAATCTTTTTACTTCTACCACTGTAGACTGCTGTCGTTATCACAGAAGCAAATTCATGATCAAAGAAAAGTTAAGTGTTCTGATCTAGCTAGAACTGAGCAATGGGATTCCTAAACAAAACTCTCTATTGGCACAGTTCAAAACCAAGCAATTACAAATTAAGCTAGGCTGACCACCTGCTAGAAACAAGTAGCATTCATTGCCATAGATCAGGAAAAAAAAAGGTTTGGTTGAAAATCTTCAACTACAGAATTCACTGTTATTAGTGAATAAATTTGTCGATTGTTCTTTTGACTAAGTCAGATCATGTTTTGGAAATAGAGTTGAATTTAAAAATCTGATTTTTTTATGTAAGTTCAAAATATATCCATAACAGAAGGTATTATTTCTTACCTAGAAGAATTTTTTTAAATTCTGAAATGAAATTCCTGGGATCTAGTCACCTAAGTAGAAAATAGGTGCTGCTGGAATTCAGAAAAAACACTCTCCCTAAAAACACCAAGTTACCCGGCTAATTGCTACTAGCACTGTTCCCTGTCTGTAAATGTAGAGCTCTTGATTCAACTTGCAGTTACTCAAAACTAGAATTCTGCAACTGGAAAGACACTTAATCTTGAAGGCTTAAACTAAGTATGAACTGCAGTGCCTGGGAGACCTGCCACCCTAAGCACATAGTTACTTTGCTTCTCTAAAAATTGATCCTGTGGAGTTATAAGAGAAAGCTCTGCATACAAAGTGCTCATCCCAAGGAATTTTGGCACTAGATGAGATTATCCAGGTCACAAATGAATTCTGATTACTGTGACAGAACTGTGACAATTCTGCCAGCTATACAGTGAACAGTGTTACTAAATACCATATTCACTACTCATTAACTGATTCTAAAGCACATTCATCAACTCAGTCTAATGTACAAAATGAGTCATAACAATTAGAAATTAACGGCAATGCAATGAATACTATCTCTGAATCAATGCTGTATTGTCTGTGCTGGATTTCCTCTCTTCTTTGCACTCATCATCAAAACAAAAACACTTCTTCATCTCTATTCATTGATTCTAGAGCAGCACTACAGACTGCAACCATTCGCAAAGCAGTCAGTTCACAGATACAGGCAGCAGGAGGAATAACATCTTTGTTAATACAGCTTGCTATTAGTAAATCTTGGTGCAGGCAGCACCACACGGCTTCTTAAAAATTGGGCAGCTCTGTCATCATCCCTAGGAATTCTGGACAGTGGTTAATAAAGCATAAAATTTCCATAAAGAATAAAATGACTAGTATGACTATTTATTGAGAAAAATACCATTTTATTGAAATTCTACAGTTGAAAAAAATAGGAATATGTCTTATAGTGGAGAATTATTTTGCTTTGGTCAAAACAAGTTTGAAAGTAAAAATTTTCCCATGACCTTCTAGAATAGCCTTGCAGTTGAGTGCAAGTTTGCAGCATGAAGGAAAGCAAAAAGAAAGCCAAGCCCCCAAACCCTCCAGCTTGACAGAGTCATCTCTTCTTCAGGTCTGACTCTACAAGACAAGGACAGATATGGCCTCTGTTAACATAGTCATACAAATTTGTGGCAAAATGGTCCCTTTATTACTATCAACCAGAAGTTCAGTGTCACTACCGTGTATGAAAAAATGGAAACCTTCATTCATCCTGTGAGAAACCTTCATTCACATGCAGTCAGTGCTTTCCAGTGCACTGGATGAAGTGGAGGAAGTCTGGGGAAAGGAAAGGGGTACCAGACTTTCCTGCTATTTTTACCAGGGGATGCAACTCTTGGCTATATTCCAGCACACACTGATGAAACATCTTCTCTGGCTCACATATCAGAAAAAGAAGCTGCTATGTAGCTCTGTCCAAACACATATATCAGCTCTCACAGATCCTACTAAACCTCAAGATAAATGCATAAATCACATACATTTTATTTTGGGAAAGAGCGAGATTATAAATAGACAATGATCTAACATTGCTTCCCACACTGGAAACCTAAACTCACGAGCTGAGAGATAATTTTAGTGTAATACATTCTTTAGAGACCTGTATAATTTTTTTCTTAATTTGTGGAAAAAAGTCCTTGTAAAAAATGTGTTTTGTAGGTTTTTTTTTACTTCAGCTGTAAAAGGACTTAAACTGAGGCAAAAGCCACAAAACTTCAGTTCCCATTGAAGCCAGATAATACAGAAACTTGTATAATATTTATTGGATCACCTTTTGATCCAATAAATATATACCACTGAACTATCAGATAAAGATATTATTCCTTTTCCTCTTTTATCCTGGTAATAAGCAATCAAATCATAGAATCACAGATTTCACTACAAGAAATCTCTGTCTTGCAATCCCAAAGTCTTGAAATCTCGTGCAAACACGAGATTTGAGAATTAAATTTGTGTTTCAAGCTATTGTTCTTTCCTCCAGCATTCATTTTGGTGAGATTCATCTTATTTATCCTTAGCTGTTTAAATCATAAAAAAGACTTGCCATTGACATTGTCTCTTTAATCAGAGGAGTTAAGCAATTTCAGAGAGCAGTTTCTCATATAAGTAATATGTACATCTAAAGTGAGATGAATCCATATTGCTTTGTTGCAGAGAAAACAAAGGACAGCTAAGTACATAATATTTTATCATATATATTTAGTATACATGATACTGTCACAACAAAAAGTTTCCAAAAGACATAAGAGATGTTTAAAGAAGAACACAGTATTGAAACCTGATCTCTTATTCTCTGTCAAAATCCAAAATCAGGTCCAGAAGTTATAATGACATTTACAATTCCTCTCAAGGTGTGTGTGAATACACTGAAAAGCACCTGAAGTCTACAGCTGGTAGTAGAATTATGTCTCAAGAAATCAAAAATCCAAAATTTTCCATAAAATCACTTCTCAATAGAGGTATTCTGTGTCGTCATAAAACAGGATATATTGATGCTTTAAATCAAAACTTATTACTCACAAATCTCACTAATGATTTTATGGGTTATGACACATATCTTTAAAGAGATTTCTGTTTCCTTAAGGTAGCATGGGAATATTCTACTCCAGGATAGATGCTCCTGGATGATTTCCAGACAGGCTCGTCAGAGTTGTGTAGATTAAACAACAGTAACAAAAGGCCATATTTTAGAGAATGTCTTTGTTTTCAAAAAGCAATGGCCATTTTGTGTTCCATAAACTTCTCTCTTTCCACAAGAATTAACTTCTCAGTATACCCCTGGAAGAACTGCAGAGATAAAAACAATGCAGGGAAAAAACTATTTAGAGGAACTTTGGTGATATTTCAGACTTCTCTGGATGCTGCTCTTTTGCTGCTGTCATTTACTATCTCTCACTTTCTTGAGTTAGAGACTATATACAATTTAAGTATGAATTTACATCAGATTTTCAAAGTGATCCTTGCCCATGTAAAGCCTTTATGTACTTGTGCTACATTAACACTGTATAAATACATTGAGAAGACTAAACGAAAGCTATGCTATATATATGTCTTTCAATTCTCAAGGGTATTTCACAATAAGTTAATTAATTTTTTAAATCCAAAAATTATCTTGAGCATATTAAAAAAAATGTTTTGTGGCATCTCTTAAGTCAGAAAAGATTTTAGAAAAGAATGCAGAAATAAACCTCAAATTTCCTGCTTCCTAGTTTGTGTCTTTGCCTGCTCCTGTCCTTTCAGCCACTTTTTTGTCTCCTTTCAGCTATTCTTGACTGGTAACAAAAGCAGTAAGCTTTAGGGTATCTTTGATCTTCAAAGATATTCAGCTACAAGTCATTTTCTTCAAGTTCATCTTCCAAAGTCCAGTGACCCAAAAATAGACTATTACTTCTAGGTCCTCACTGATGATGTGGAAGACAAGACTGCAGAGGTCAGTCCTGTAAATCTCATGTTAACTACGACCGTCCAAATCAAATGTATTTAATGTTTCTAAACCAAGAATAGTTGCAAAAGTTCAACACAAAAGTAAATGAATACCAGACTGAAAAAAAAACTACCACATAAACCCATCTGAAGTACAATACAGAAGAATGCTGACACATACACATGACTTCTCAGGTATTTTTCCTCTCTGTGATGATGTTTCATGGAAGTTAATGTCAGGAAAGACTGATATACTACATGGAAGATTGGGCTTGTAAAAAAATTATATCTGTCAAGCAAAAAACCACTATCAGACATGAAAGATACCAGTTTGGCTTCACTTCAATGCATTTATGAAATAAAAAAGGCCATTAGGTGTGTGAAACACTGCAAATCAAACATCAGTGAGACCTGACAACATCTTCTATATTACTAATAAGGAAAACCAAAGCTAAGGGGATCTACCTGTTTTAAAGAGGTAGATTTTAGAGTTTACTTCAAAGCAGCTTTTGTTTGCACTTCAAAGATTTGAAACAAAACCAAATGCTGAGGAAAGAAGGTACTTATTTTACTCCTTTTTCCACACATGAAGAGAGTGGAGAACAAAAGTTTCCATGTCATATATCAGAAAATGAGAATGTAAAGGTGGTTTGCAATTCATTTCTGTTTAAAGCACTTCACAGAGATGGATCTGAGAGAACTCTGACAGGTCCCCTCACAAAAAGAATAATTATTCTGAACTGTGACTTAAAGGTAATGGAGAAAGCCTTGCCTTATGCACTATCAGGCACAGCTTAAATTTATGTGTCCATCTCCCACTATAGTGAGATGTTTTAATTTCAAGGCAGTGTACTTGGCATATTTTATTTGACCATCCTCTTCATAAATAACATTACATTTTCATAACTTTATGAAATGAGTTGATAAAAACTTGCATGAAAATGCAAAAGTTTCTTCTAAACCATGGAAGCTTTTTTTTTTTTNTAGAAAAATTTTTTTTAAAACATGGGAGCTTTTTTTTTTTTTTTTTTTTAAATTGCAATTATGTTGAGAAGAAGGCTTGTATGGAAGGTATATCCTGGGTATGAAAGCTTTTTTATTTTGCTTCTGGCTACTGATTACTACCAGGGTCCTTGTTTCCAAGATTTTATTATCTTCTAAACAACACAAACTCTACCTGTTTTCTTAAAGCTATCCATTTCACAAGCTAAAAACAAAATAAGCAAGGAACAACTTCCTTTCCCCACTGCTTCGTGAGCTTATTGGTGGGAATTGGATTTCCAATACCAATTTACTCACATATTTACTCACTAATTTCATTGGATAAGAGCTTTGTGAAAGCTGAAATGTGACATTTGCCTCAGGTTGTCCTAAAAAAGTTGCCATGGAACCACAATGTGTTTAATGTGTAGGAAACTTCCAGGGTTTTTTTCTAAGTTATTAGTCCAAGTAATATGACTTTCGGTATTTTCCAACGAAAATCTGTTTGTCAGATAATTTCTGATACTTGTGTTTCTTATCCTAATGCCACTTTCTCTGAATTTATGAGAATACTAAATGGCAAACTGATATTACTGAAGATTGAGGATATGGATTACAAGATGAGGGGGCCAGCCAGAATGCTCCACATATCTCTAATTTCAAATTACCACATGACATTTGCCACTTCCAGCCTTACACTGGTAACTGGCATTCTGTTCAACCATTATAAATTTGTTTAAGTATTTAAAGAAAGACAGAAGAACCACTAAGGGGTTTTTGACAGTGTAGCAAATTACACAGGTTTGTTAAATGCATCACTGTGCTGGTGGAAGGCAGTGTGGCAAAGAATTCCCATAGGAACTGGGTGGGGGGGGGTGGGGAGAGAAGGATCCGAGCCAATTTTTCCAGTCTAAGAATGGATACATATCAACTGAACCATGCTATGAAACTGTACGCTAAAGACCTATCTACCTGCCAATAAATGTTAATGCACAATAAAATTAAGCACACAAACTATTTTCCACTGATTTCTCACTATTACTATAAACTAAATCTTGGATTTTTTTTTTTTTTTTAAGCAGCGTAAGTTCCTTTGCCAAAGGGCACTCTGTAGTTACGCCTATGGAGGTGTTTTGCAGAAAGATAAAAGTCAGTCTGCCCACACTCAGAAACAACAGGAAGCTTTTTAGTAACACACAGTGCCACACAGAGCACGACCTAATTGAAAGCTGTATAAAGCAGATTGGACTCTATTTGTCATATGGGGATGTGATGCTGCCAGTGCTTAAGGTGGGCACAATGAACTAATGCCTTCGATCTGTGAGAAATCGGAGTGTTCTTACCCATTAGTTAGTGAATGCTCTAAATTCACCCCTGGATTTACCATACCCTAATTTCTCTGGGTAGGTGATCCAAGCAATATACTTCTTTTGTGTTCCACTTTGAGGTGGTCAAGGGAGTTAGACAGAATCAGAGAAGCTAGAAATTTGCCCCGAGTAAGAGGAAGTCAAGTGTGAATGAGAGGCTTTAGGCTTTAGTTTAGACTCATAGCACTTAAAGAGAAATTTACATAAAAGAATAAAAGAAAACAATTACAGTAGAAAGAGCAACAAGCAGAAGAAGGAAGTCATGGTCAAGATTAAGGTAAAAAGGATGAAGCTGAGAAAGAGGAATTTACTTTATTCAACAAATGCACTTTGTTTTCCTGCATGCAATTTTACACACTAAAATTGGACAGTTTAAATGTAATATACTTCATTATTTACCTTACACATGGATTTCACTAAAAATTTTTAAGCCAAGGATGTAAACTGCCTTGTTTCCTGCCTCATTCAGGAAATGATCATCCAGTAAAATCATTGTGGAGACGCTCACCATTCCAATTAAAGGTAACTCTATCAGTATGGTTATTGAATTCACAAACTCTTTTTATTAGCTCTGTCGCCCTCTTTTTGCATCTGGTGGTGTTTATCCAATTAAGGTAAATGGCTAAGATTTCAAACTTTTATTAGTTTTTGCCTACTAGAAAAAGATAAGTGATGTACTTACAAGAAAATCATTTAAGCATGAACTCTGAAATTGGTTCTGAAATTCACTCCAGCATAAACTTGATCCAATTAACTAAATCACATGATTTGGCCTGTCTAGAATTACAGAAAACATAGAGCCAAACCTGAGACAGTGGATCTACATCCAGTATGTATGAGGGTTCATTCAATCTCACAATATTTTCTGTGCAAAACAAAACTGGCTGAAGAAGTTGTGGCAGAAGAAAAGAGAAACATGAGACCCAAATATTCACCTGTTTTCCTAAAGGCCTCAGAAAACCTGAGAGAAGCTCTGGCTCTGCTACGAAATCTTTTGGTGGTATTGGGGCACTGCCAACACTAGGAGGTAGCAGCGCAGAGCAACATTTCCATGACTCTCTGAGGCGTTGGGAAGATATTTTCCAGGGACATACTTGTCTCTTCATCATCCTTTACACGAGTACACACTGCAACCTGCCCCAACACCTCTGCTGTACATGTGCATTCACAGAGGTAATATACCTCCTGCTCTATATCCACTTTATTTCCTCTGTTCAAAGATCCAAGAGGTGTTACATCAAAAGTGTGTCTTTTACTGCCCATAAACATCACTTTAGTGTTAGTACAGCTGCCTTCATTGGACCTGTCTTTACAATTACAAACAAAAGACTTGATTTAGCACATCCTAGACTGCCTTACTGCCGAGCTGGGGAAGCTCCACATGTGCTAGCAGCTTGCTTCCCTTGGCTTATGGTCCCAGGGTTCTAAAAACCTTTAAACATAAATAAAATTAAAAGATGCTCAGAAAATACAGATTTGCAGACCCAGCAATTTGAAGTTTCTGAAAAAAACAAAGAAATGTGAACACTCTGGAAACGGGATCTCCTTCTGCCAAAGGAATAAAATGATAATATTTTATACTTCTACCTTCCAGTCCAAGACACTTGACAATCTTTCAGCATTTACCAAGACAACACACCTATTAATGAAAACACTATTTTTCACAAAAAATAACAACAGAGATTAAGGGAAATTTTAAAAAACAGAAAGATGTCTTGTTCTAAGTCTGCTTCTAAGACCTGACTGTCTGACCAAGGTTTTTACTTAATCACACTAAATGATGATAGAAAGAACGTAAAATTTTTATTATTTGAGGAAAAACAAGAGTTAGATTGAGTTAAAATGACTCCTACCAAGTCTATTTCAGGCAACTTGTATTTGAATTTCTGATACATGTGACTTTTTAGGTGCATTCATTAAATAATGTATCATATCCTACATTGTGTAATGGAATTATTATTGCAGGATTTTTTTTTGTCAAATTAAACACATTTTTATGGACTACTGAAATGCATGACCAATTAAGTGATTTCAAATACAAAATTTGAAAGAAGTGATACAATACCAATTGAAGTCTTTTTAACTCAACTCTGCAAGGAAGAAACTTTATTAAACCTTCATAGTAATCAATGCAGCATGCAAATACTGACAGTAAGGACTATTAAAACAGGCAAGAAGTTTTATGGGATTCGTCTTTACAGCTGCCCACTTGAAAAATCAAGAATAAGGTAATTATGTAAATTTCTTATGATAATTAAACCTCAAATTGTATATTCAATAATTCAAACTCTGTCTGCTCATATCAATATTGTACCAGTATACATAATAACTCACTTCCACAATGTGATGTCAAGTTATATTAAATATGTAAATTAAGATAAATAAGTAATTTCAAAGTCTTAAATTGGTTCCTAAAATATTATTGCCATGAAACAAAATAAATAGTTTTATCTAAATCTTTAGCTAAGCACATTCAAACTTCTTTTTAGCCAGAATCTTCCTACACACAAGCAACAACTCTGAGCATAGGAAATTAAAGCTTATTGGCAAAAATGTGTTAACACATTCCTCTTGAGAAGAAGAACTTATCAGCTCTATCATGAACTTATAAGCTTACAAAGACTTACTCAGACTGCGTGCAGAAAAAATCCTTTCTCCGTTAGTGACAAGACAGAGGGTTGGAAACACAGACAAAGAGAAAACATTGGAACAGTACTAATAATTAAGGCATAACATTAAAATAACTTTTCCTTTCTGTGCTCTGTATCTTGAAATGCTGAAGTTAACAAGCTTTCCTTTTGGCAAGGTCTTTATGAAAAGAATGAGAGAACCTACGATTAATCGTTGCAGCAAGAATAAATAAATGAGGACAACACTATACTGTGAAAGTAAGCTTGAACATACAGCAAAAAGCTGCCAAATATGCTGAATAGTTGAAAACTGGCTTTTGTAAAATGAATTACTGTATTCTTTATTATAAAGTTAGAAATTAGTGCTTTATTGTAAAATTTAAAATATGTAATTCAATAATTGCACAAATTATTTTATTATTTTAATATTTTATTTATTATTTTATTAGGTAAGTTGTTATTTCTCTAAATCTATAGGAACTATATCCCTTATTTGTCACTGCTGTAGTGCTGGAGGGAAGTAACTTGAATCTCAAAATGTACCACTGCATGGTATATCAGTGATGATCTGTAGTATAACGGGGTCCTAGGACAACCACAACAACATACCATTCTTCTGGTCCTCTGCTCAGTCTCACCTTAGTAATGTGAGAAGTGCAACATTTGAAAATCAGGATTTCAGAAGTAGCATTTTAAAGGGGATTCAGAATTCCTGGCTGTGGCTTTCTGTTTGTCTCATAGAATTCTTCCATTATGACTTTGTTTGAAGTAGAAAAAGTGTTCTTTAAGTGCTTTGAATACTTTAAACTAGATCTGCCCTACAGTCCACAGCTACATACATTGGAATTCACTGTTGCTTTCATATGTGTTTTGTGATTTTCCCTTCCCTCCAAAGTGTCATATTTGGAGTAAACATTCCAATAAAGATAGGTTCTGCATGCTTAGTTTGTAAAAAATCCTTTTTTCCCCTCTAACTCTTTGCATGAAAAATCTTTCTGTCTATGGAATCTGTTTGCTTTTTGGTCATTGAATCCTAGGCTTCTTGGAATTTAAAAAAAGAGCATAGTTGTCTATCATTTGCAGAGTTGCACAGACTTAGTTTGTGTCGGCTCAAACGCATTAACTTTCCAGTTCCACATCTCTCTCCAATATTGACTCATAACACTCATGTTTAAAACATTCTCTCTCTTAAAAAAATTACAAATCATTGTAAGTGTATGAGGCAAGTTTTATTTTGGCAGACATGGAAAGATCATGGGTAGGAAATCTGAAAAAAGATCAGGGAAAAAAGTTAAGTAAAACATAAAAGGGACCATATAAGCCCCAGGTTGATACAAAAGTAATTTCCATAGAAACTATGGGTAGATGGAGACAAAAACTTTAAGAAACCTTGGATTGAAAAAGTTAGTAAGGCACAGATCAATTGTGGAGGTTGTGAACAATGGGAAAAGAGTGGCACTATCACTTCTCTTTGCACCTTTCTAACTTCAGTCACCGCTGCACAGTCACTATCACAATCCAAAAGTGGGGCTGGGAACTTCTCCTTGAAGCCATAGTTTCTGCTCTTGTTACAAGGTCTTAATTTACCCCTCTTCTAAAACAGCACTGAAAATCTTAGTCCTTAATAATAAGATGCTTAACTGTTACCAAGTTTGAAATTCAATTTGCTAGACAGTTGCATACATTTGTTTCCATTCACTGTTGTCAATGTTAGGTCACTGCAGGCTGAATGCTGCGATCGACTGCCTTCATTGTAAGTTAGGAATTCACATGCAAACGTCCCATGCACCAGCCCAAAACTGTCCCCTTTTCAATCTGATATTAGATACTCATTCACTGCTGGAGTGTAATTTTTTCATTTTATATGTAAATAACTTGCTTTTCTTTCCTCACTAGCGAGCATTGAGTTATTCATGGTAATGTATTCTTTCATCTTTTTTTTTTGGAGTGGCAGTTTCTTCCAAACTTGGAACGTCTCACAGCAAGCAGAGAAACCAACATCTTTTTCACACAGCATGATATTAGAATATTTGGCTAAAGGCCCTAAAACATTAAAAACAAACAAACAAACAAACAAACAAAAAATCTTATTCATGATCCTTGTGTTTACATGTTATGCACAATTTGCTCTTTCATGCTTGTAGCACACAAAGGAAATTTTGATGGCTTGGTGTTTTAGTGTTCTGGTGTTTTATCTTTATAAGGAAAGGAAGCATTTTCTCCATCCATTTTCAATGATTTCTACAGGAAAAAAACATGAAGCTATGGCTGAGAGAGGTTTTCTTGTTAAATGCCATGCTTCTCAGAGCCTCACATTCTGTATGCTGTGGAACATTTATTGAAGGACTGCACACTGTAAGTTTTAACCAAACAACATATTCTTTTACTGTACAGAGCGATGCTAAGCTTATTTAGTGACACTGTTTGAAATTCAATGTTACTTTGGGTTTTTTTAAAACCTCATTTTCAATACTACCGCTTTCAAGATAAAGCAAAATTAAGACAGTCTACATTTTGTAAATAACTCTTTCTTATTACAAGTAGTAAATAAAATGATGTGCAGCATAAAAGTGATTGGTATGTTTGGTATATGCACCATAATACCACAACTTAAGTTCATAATATTGAACAAAATTTAGCAAATTAATTAATGTACTATGTCATTTGTTGGCTGGTATTAGGCTTTTGAAAGACGTAACACAGAAAACCAAACGTAAGAAGTATGGACTAAAATCTTGATTTCACTACATTGGTTGTGAAATGATGGTTTCACTGCATGAAAGGATGGTTGCTTTACTATTGCCCTTGATACTTTCTAACTTGGCTGCACGTTTGTCCCATATATCTAATAGCACACAAGAATCGTATCCTAACTAAAACCCTGTGGAATTAAATCTCCAAAGTACTCATAGAATCATAGAATGATTTGGGTTGAAAGAGACCTTAAAGATCATCCAGTTCCAAACCCCTGTCACAGGCAGGGAATCTTCCACTAGACCAGGTTGCTCAAATGCCTTGGGCTTTATTAGAAATATAATTTTAATATTGCTGTTTTCTCTAGTTAACACTTCTGTCATTAAAAACAGGAATATTTACCTTTAAAAGCAATTTTCTTTTGAAATCATTTTCTTTCTGTAACATATCAATAACTCTTCCTCTTTTGATACTTGAAATTATGCCATGAATCAATGATTTCCACACTATTTGCCCTCTATCATAAGGTAAATAATTTTTGTAATTTCTGCTATTAGATATTGGGCAACCCTCTTCCCTTTAGTGAAAAGAAGTTAGGCAGAATTTCAGTAAGGTATACAAATGTTTCGTTCATTGTCACGAAGGAGTATCTGACTAATTTTCTGTCATACAGCAGCCTAAATGCAAAGAAATACCCTGTATTTTTAATAGGAATGTTTAATCAATTTTTTGATGGAAAGTTTATAAACTATGAGACAAGAGGATGTCTCTCCTCTTTACCTTGAATCTGGGAACATGTGGTCCCTGCACAATTCTCTTGGGAATCCCTACTTCATCACCATGGACAAAGCAATGATCTTGTCTCATTTTTCCTTCTGATGAATGCTCTCAAAACACCAAACTGTTAAAATTTCTAAGTATAGGAAAGGATAATCACTACTGAGACAGACAAGGGGATCGAGTGCACCCTCAGCAAATTTGCAGATGACACCAAGCTGAGTGCTGCTGTTGACACACCCGAAAGACAGACTATCATCAAGAGGGACCAGAATCTCATAAAGTTTAACAAGCCAAAGTGCAAGATGCTGCACCTGGGATGGGGCAGCCCTTAATATCAGTCCAGGCTGGGGGATGAAAAGATCGAGAGCATCCCTGACAAGAAGGACTTGAGGGTGCTGGTGGATGAGAGGCTGGACATGCCCCAGCAATGTGCACTGGCAGCCCAGAAAGCCAAATGTATCCTGGGCTGCATCCAAAGTAGTGTGGCCAAGCAGGGCAAGGGAGGGGATTCTGCCCCTCTACTCTGCTCTGGAGAGGCTCCACTTGAAACACTACATCCAGCTCTGGGGTCTCCAGAACAGGAAGGACATTGACCTGTTGGAGTGAGTCCAGAGGAGGGCCACCAAGATTATCAAAGGGATGGAACTCCTCTCATATGAGGAAAAGCTGAAAGAATTGGGTTTGTTCAGACTGGAGGTTTCAAGGTGACCTAACTTCAGCCTTCCAGTATCTGAACAGAGCCTACAAGGAAAATAGAGAGAAACTATTTACAAGAGCATGTAGTGACAGGACAAGACAGAATGGCTTCAAACTGAGAGAAGATGTAGATTAGAAATTAGAAAGAAACTGTTTATTTTGCAGTGGAACAGGATGCCCAGAAAATTTGTTGATGCCACATATCTTCAGTGAAAATTTTCTTCCTGAGGTCCAACTTGAACCTCTCCTAGTGCTGCTTGAGGACATTTCCTCTTGTCCTGTTGCTGGTTGCCTGGGAGAAGAGGCCAACTCCCACATGGCTACAACCTCATTTCAGGCAGCTGTAGGGAATGATAAGGGCTCCCCCCGAGCCTCTTTTATCTGGGCTAAACAACACCAGCTCCCTCAGCTGCTCCTCATAGGACTTGTTCCAGACCCTTCACCAGCTCCACTGCCCTTCTCTAGACTCACTCCAGCACCTCAATATCTGCCTTGAAATGAGGGGCCCAGAACTGGACACCAGACTTGAGGTCTCACCAGTGCTGAGTACAGGGGGGGAAATCACTTCCCTGGTTCTGCTGGCCACACTGCTCTTGATACAGGCCAGGATGCCATTGGCCTTTTTGGCCACCTGGGCACACTGCTGGCTCATGTTCAGCTGCTGTCAACCAGCACTCCCAGGTCCTTTTCTGCTGGGCCACTTTCCAGCCCCTCCTCCCCAATTCCTCTCATTAATTTAAGAATTATGTCAAGTACTTCAAAACACAAAATGGTTTTTTTTTTGTAAATAGTGTCTAATAATTTACATTAAAATTCATCACAGTTCTCTTATGTATGACCTTAATATGTGTATTTAACTTCAGAAGCCAAGAGAAGTAGCCCGTCTTAACAACGAAGATAAACAAGCAGTCTAATATTGGCATCTGGTTTTTTTCATTTCTTTGCCATTTTGCTTTTGTTTCATGATTCTGGTCACACTAGACTCTGGAAAAAAACCCGGCAGTACGTGTGTGGGTGTTGGGGGTGTGGGAGATAAACAAAAGATTATTTTTTTAAATTATCTTTTTGCTGAAAGGCAGAATCATATACATGAGGTCTTTAGATGGAAAAGAAATTTTAAAGAGTGCTATTCCCCGTCTGGTTCGTATTGGGCCTATTATAAAAATTTCTCTTCAAATTGCTTTATGATGAGACTCACTCTCATTTTACGCGCTTCAGTTAGCCACTGGCTAGTTAGCATTCTTAATAAATTCATTGAGTTGAATGGAGATGAGAATGCATAGTTTTCACTCAAATGGAAGTATGAACACAGGAATAATCTGGGATGTCAGCAGGAGTATACCTTAGACTGCATTAAGTGGGAAAAACATCACTGTCAAAATCCAAGGCCCCTAATAATGTCAGCAGATAGTCTTGTGAACACAAACAGTACAAAAACCAAGGAAAGTCTCCAAGTAATATTGGAAACTGCAGGATTATGAGAACTTGTCTACAAAATTTGTTTTACAAGAGGAATTGATTGTGTGTGACTGGATGACAAGGGACAGGATGCTGAACTTCCACTGCAGAAATTCAGAAATGAGGGACTACAGAATTCCCCTCAAACGCCTGAACATTTCTGATGTTGTATCTGTCCCATGATCACTACATCCCTGTCCAGCACAGGGTGCTCCAAAACCAGACTGTGATCATACAGTCAATAATCACAAAGCTCAGTTAAGGCAAGTAGGTAATCACCAGATGACAGTAAGAGAACATGATTCACAGTTTAACCTAATTACATGCATCAGAAATGTGATTACTACATTTTATAAAGCTTTTTTTGGTCCCCTTTAATTTGATAGTTAACATATAAAATATGTTTTTCCTTTCTAAAACAAACAAAATTCTTCATAACACACAGGTTATGTAATAAGCAAAAAGTTATCACAGTTATATAGGAATGATAGAAAATCCCACAATAAGGACGTACAGCAACAAATCAAAAGGGGACAGATTTTGACAACTGAACTTTAGTCTCATTGTGGAGTTCAGCTTCAAATTTTATAACGGCTGTAATTTAATTATTAGTTTGCAGTCAGAATATAAGCAAAAGGAAGTGACTGATGTCTGACCCAGAACAGTTGCAATAATTATTGTATACACAGTATTTAGGGATGCTGATCGGCAGGGCTTCTGAACATAATCATGTCAATTCAACACATATCATTTAAAGTAAAACAGACTTTTTCGACATAACAGAAGATGCAGGAAGACTAATGTAAAACTGCTTAATGCCCTCTGCATGTGTAATATATGTTTAGGTGACAGAAAAAAAAGGTCAGCAATTGTCCTCACTGTCAAATATTAATGAATTTAAGAATAAAAATTCCTTATACAACCAGCAATTGAGTTAATTTTATCACCTGTTTAGTTGGAAACTAGTCTGTTTTGGAACCATATCCCAGCTCTCATCTTCTAAGTCCTTACTAGTAATACTTTTGATAGTGCAGTACTATATACAAATGCATCAAAACACTGCTGACACTTCTATGGGTTCAGTTTCAAAAGTATGTAAGAGGAAAAGAAGCAACTGTTCTCTGAAGATGTACTACAGCCAGTTTCAGATGAAAAAAGAGATCTACCTCCAAGAGGACAAAGAAATTGAGCACAGCTACATTTCACTATGGTGAGTCTCACATTCATTTTATCAAGCTGAGTTAAACAACTACATTCAAAAAAGCTTTAAACAACCAATGAAGAATATTACAGTATAAGTTCATGCACTGCTTTGCCTTGTTAAATGAATCAAATTTTTTTTTCCCCAAGAAATAGTAGTTCCTTAAATGTGAAATAGATTTTTTTAGGTGGGAATTCCATGGTTTTAGGAGGAGAAAAACCTATTCTTTTTTAGTTGGCCATCATTTAGTATCAGCCTAACACATGTAATTAATATGTCCTATAATAATTGGCGAAATGGCTTGCTAGTAAGAAGACTCCTTATTTGACTTCCTATTTAATACAACTTCTCTTAACTCTTTTTAGCATGTAGGCTTGACAACAAAATTAGCAAGCTTATGATTTTGAATCAGAAAGCTAAAATTTTGGGAATATGTATTTAACTTTTATCCACATGTGGGAAAAAAAACGCAACACTCTGTGCATGAATTTGAACCTGCCAGTATTGCACACATAAATTATCTTACCTTCCATGACATGCTCTTTTCACATTGGCAGAAGCTATTTATCAGCATTTAGCTGATCAGGTCATAGCTTTCTTTCTTTCCTTAAACAGCTATGTGATGTATAATTAATCACATTTTAGCTCTGTACTACAAAAGTTTCCTCTTCCTAATACATTAATAGGTGAAAAAGCTAAGAAAAATCTGATTTAGAGGAGGGCCACAAAGATGATTAGAAGGTTGGAACACTTCTCCTACGAAGACAGTCTGAGATAGCTGAGGTTGTTCAGCCTGGAGAAGAGAAGGCTTTGGGTAGACCTCAATGCAGCCTCCAGTAACTCAAGGAAACATAAAAAGGAGGAAGAGGGACTTTTTATACAGGTGGCAGGACAAGGTGCAATGGCTTTAAACTGAAAGAGGGAAGGTGTAGATTAGATATTAGGAAATTAGATGTTAAATTCTTTACTCAAGAGGGTTTTGAGGCACTGGAACAGGTTGCCCAGGGAGGCTGCGTGTGCACTACCCCTTGCAGTATTCAAGTTCCGTTTGGATGGGGCTTTGAACAACCTGGTCTTGTGGAAGGTGTCCCTGACCACTGCAGGGGGGTTGGAAATAGGTGATCTCTAATGTTGCTTCCAACCCAAGCCACTCTGTATTTTATTCTGTGATTCTATGATTTACATAAAAAAGGGAACAGTAGTCATTGATTGGCACGTCTACTGGCAGAAACTCAGTAAGAATTGTATAATATACAGTAATAGTTTTCCTTTTCTTACAGATACATGAAGCATCAGAATGTTATGCTGAAATTATTCAATAATCTTGTTTTAAAAATTTGAACACTAGCCTGTTACTTTGTGGTGTGTTCTACGTAAGCTTCAGCTGGAAAAATGCTACTACACTCATTCCAATACTGTTTTCTTCACAGTCACCAGCTCACACACACAAAGAAATCTTACATACTTTGTAGAAAATGCTGTGCAATAAAAAGGTAAAAAAAATTACATATGTCATTTTCATGGGGAAGGAAAAAAGAAATAAGAACTTTAAACTGCCCAAAGCTCTTGCTGCTGCAGTGTCAGCAGTTCTGTAGAAAAGTCAATCACCCCATCATTGCTTCACTGTTCTCTTGACCCTGGGGAGATGGAAGACAGAAATGGTTTCTGAAGAAACAATCAAATAATAAACAACAAAGAAACAGAACAAAAACAAACAAAAAAATTTTTAAAAGTTGCATACATGATAAATCATGCCTTTTTAAGATAAAAGAGGTTTAATAGCAAGCGAGAGCTCAGACTTTAACTTTTACCTCTATGCCTGGATTATGATGTGCAGAGTATACATACGGTTTATTGCTTGCTGGAGACAGTGAAAAGTGAATACTGTGAATAATTCATATTTAATTCCTATTATTGCTGCATGATTCAAGAAAGCAGAGGGTATGTATTGCTATAAGCACACATTTTATATATTCTTGTCGGAAAATTTTTGGTAAGCTGTATTTTATTACATGTTACATTAGCAACTTTCATCATAAGCATTACTTAAAATTACCATTAAAATTATCATTAAAACAAAACTGTTTATTTCAATTAATATGAATAGTAACAAGCAGCATCTATTATATTATTAGCTAGGCTGCAGTAAACTAAATAATGTTTAGAAGGCCTGAAAAGCCATGAAGGCAAGTAGACATTTTAAAATCACTTTCCAAAGAATATATATCAAGTACGTCTAAAATAAGTGACAGATACGCATACACACAGTAAAAAATATTCCCATCTGCTTATTTGTGTCTTCCCATTAGTGCATATAATTTAATTAGCAGGTTTTCTGTGTCAGAAAAAAATCAAAATTGCTTGGAATCCATTTTGAAAAGTTTTTTAGTACTGTCTGAAAGATTAACTGAAAAAGTTGTTTCTACATTTTATCACACAGATCTGCAACTGACTCTTAGGTAAAATAAGCGTGAGATAATAAAAGAGTAACTTTTACTGCCAGACATTGTAACACAGAGATTACAGCATTTGTCTGTATTTGACATAGAAAAAATTTTGTAACATCAGGGTATAAACTGAGATGGAGGCAATTGCACATACAAGGTTTCAGTTCACTGTGTTTGTAAAATTCAAAGTTCTATGTTTTAATGCCCCGCTTATACCCCATCCCACTTACACCCCACCCCACCTCCTCAGCAACAGAGGTTTTGATACAGGCTTTTCTGTTTATCCAGTCCTGCTATGGTTTCCTTATACCTCTCTATGAAACTCCTATTCAGGAATTCGTCATATAGAAAAAATATATTGTAACAAGAATTATGCTAAAATTAATGAGGGTTTCTCTCTTTTCAGATGTGGAAAATAGGTATGATTACAACCAGCCCTGAAATGGGTTTTGAAATCTATAAACTCTTGAGATGTCTGTTTTGAATTCACTTGTCTGTGGCAGGTAAAGTATCTACTGGCAGTACACAGGTCAACACGTCAATACTGTCAGTTCACATTTGCCTTTATGCTGAGCCTCTTCACAGCTGACCTGTGTCCCTATGTCCTGTTGATACCTTTCCCTTTCTGTTTAAAAATATTGCCATTTACTATTTTAGCTGATACATCTGACAAAGAAAAAAAAGTCAAAATAAACATTTGCTAGCTCCTGGATTACACTGAATTACTGAATACAACGCTTACTTAGGGAAATGATCCAAAAGGAATACATCTGAATAATAACTGTTGTCTCAGTGCACGCCACTTGCACCTCTTGTTCATCCGAGTTCTACATGCTGACAATTAACTGCATATAGAAAATGAAATTTCCTTAGAATATAAAATGCAAATCAAAAATATATTTTGCATCTTTTCTCAGTTAAATTAGAATGTAGTTATGTTTTGAAATCTTTCTCCATCAACTGATAAAGCATTATTTTTGCTTTAAGTTTTTTTTCAGTAATATAGAACTGAAATATTTGTTTCGGTTATAATATATGGTGAAATCAATTATGTAACTTCATGTTTGTCTACAGAATTAAGACAACATTATGCAGAAAAGCATTAGCATAACTAATTGGTGATGGCAGTAGACTTAAAATTCCTCTTTTATATATCACAGAAGCATAGTCATAGAATACCAGGTGGGAAGGATCCTCAAGAATCATCTGGTCCAACCTTTCTTGGCAAAAGCACAGTCTAACTACAATGGCCCAGCACCCTGTTCAGCTGAATCTTAAAAGGGTCCAACACTGGGGATCCACCGTCTCTCTCGGGAGATGATTCCAGTGGCTGATGTTTCTCTTTGTGAAAAATTTTCTTTGTGTGTCCACTTGGAATCTACCCAGAAGTTACTTGCACCCTATACCCCTAATTTTTTCCAAGCAACTCCTTGTAAAAAAAGGGACTCTCCATCTTCTTTGTAGCCACCCTTTAAGTACTGGAGCACAGTGGCAAGGTCTCCCGATCTCAAAGCTGAACAAGCCCAGTTCTCTCAGCCTTTCCTCACATGGCAACTTCCCAGTCACTGATCATCTTTGTGGCCCTTCTCTGGATCCTCTCCAGCCTGTCCACATCTTTTTTGTAGAGTGGGACCAAAACTGAACACAGTGTTCCAGGTGTGGCCTGACAAGCCCTGAGCAGAGTGGGACAATGACTTGTTTATCTCGGCTGGTGATGGCGTTGTTGATGAGCCCAGCACTCTGTTGGCTTTCTTTGCAGGAGCAGCACACTGCTTGCTCACATTGAGCTCGCTGCCCACCAGGAGCCCCAGGCCCCTTTCCACAGAGCTACTCCCCAGATGGATAGATCCCAGCCTGTGCTGCACTCCTGGATGAAATACATGTTTATAGATATAAATATACACACTACATATATATATATACATATATATATAATGATGTATAATATATCAAATCCTCTTTTGTGTTCTATTATATTTACAATGATAAACATAAAGCCACTGTAGCAATCTTTTAAGATCAATTTTGAGCCACAGGTCTCAGAATTACACAGAATTATTGCTAGTTGGATTTTTTCTAGAAAAACAGGAACACGTAAAATAGCACTTTTTAGTGCCTTATCTTCTGTTCACACTATTCTTCCTGCTACTATTTTAATTCTCGACATCTTTATAGCTTACAAAAGCCTGTGATTACTACCATGTGTAATTTATCCTTTAAACCAGTATATGCTTTAATAATGCACTAACCGAAGTTCGTATACATGCTATTATTCTGTTTTGCTTTTCTTTCTCCACACAAACAGCCTAAACCAATTTATTCCTTTGCCTAATCATTTCAATATATTTTATATCTGTTTCTATTTTTTTGGGTTTTACAATCAATAAGTGGTGGAAGTATCCTGGTGCACATTTAGCATACTGAAAGGTCCTTCAGGCAGCACAATAAACTACTTGAATGTACTATTCATTTTTACTCAATTTTGCTGTAGCAGCTGAAAAAAATACTACACAAAATATGGAGTGAGTATTACTTAATTATTATAGTTTGTGATGGTGGTATAGTTACACAGCTCTTATTAAGGAAAAGCTCCAGATTTTGCATGATGGCTAAAGAAACACAATTACCCAAAATGTAGTTGAGTATTTTTCTCTATGGGGAAAAACAAGTGCATTCCCTGAAGCAGAACTTCCAAGATGCCGTCTTGCATCTGCACGCTGTCAGCTAAAAGACCAAGACTATAATTTTCCAGTATTTGCCAAAGGCATTGTTTTGAAATGCATAACTTCAGAGGGGTACACCTGTGAATGTTCTTTGTACAACAAAGGGTATGACATGGGATATGAGATGTAAATAGAAACCTGTCATTCAAATTCTGCTATGCTAACCTCTGCAAATACAAGCGAGGAGAAATAAAATATCTGCTTCCCTGCTGGAAGTTGGAAGTGAAATCCGTGTTTTACTGGAATCAGCAGCAATTAAAATGACTTCGCTTGGATCAAGACTATACTTAGGAATTTCTGTGTACTATGCTCATACCCACAGAACATTTGTTGGTGCTCTTCCTTTAAACAATTTGCTACTGAGATTAGTGAAAAACAAGCAGGCATGTTTGATAATGCTAATAAAAGCATTTGACTAAAAAAGAAATATTTATCCTATATACAGGTGATACAAGTACTAAAGGTCAGTTAAGTACAGTAAATGAAGCCCACACACTGTGCAACTAAACCTTGGTAGCTGCGTACTACCTTCCACAGTTTTCAGAACTTTTTGAACTGAGTAAACAATCAATCAGAACACTGTTCTTGTCAAAAATATCTAGTGATGATACCCACTAAAATGCGAAACAAATTGGCGATGCGCCCACATTTGTTTTAGCAGTATCGTATAAATCAGCAGCATGTAAAAGGGTAATCAGACAACAGAACTGACGGCAGTGTTTTTCAGTACTCAATAAATCTCATGCCTGAACAGAAAATGACAGAGCAGCACTGAAAGGACTGTTCACTTTCCAGCTGTGCAGTCCAGATCCAGCAAATGACTGAGGAACTTATAGGACACCAATGAAATTAATGCATCAAAACCTGAAGTTGTGAAAAGCTTCAAGATCAAAAAGCTTCCTTAAGGCCTCTTTATGACCTCAGTGGTATTTGGACAGATAAGACACATGAGTTTCTGACCTTTAAAGATCCCTAACTGCTTAATGGATAAGAATTTCAGTTTTGGTAATGTCAAACAACTTACGGCTCAACTCATCTCAGTAAGAGTTCTTTCAAAAACTGGTGACTGGTGCCTTCAAGAAAGGGACTCTTGGCCAAACCTGGATTCCACGAGCACACAAAAATAACACACTGAAACGTGGAATACTTCTGTGCTCAGGGCCTTCACCAAAACTGACCTTGAACTGTGCAAATTTTAGGTACAACTGATGTTACTGATACACAAGCTAGGGCCATAAAGACCTGAAATTTGGATTACCATCTTTCACTGGGAGATCTTGGGGTACTACTATCCCCTTGGCTGGAGATGAACTAAGGAAACACAATCCATGTTCTAACATATCATCAGAACATATATTCAGGAGAGAGAAAGAAAGGCAGAGAGACAGACAGAAAGAAATCGGTAAAGAAAAAAGGTACCTTACCTCACTTTTAAATTGCCTTGCTGTGGTTGTCCATCGTAAATCGACAAAATATCAAAATCTTCCTCAAGGGCAAAAGTATGAAACGACAATTGTATCCTGTTACGCTCTCCTGTGATAATGATCCATGTGCAGTTGGCATAATTTGGATAACCATGAGGAAATCCAGGGCTTTCTATAGTACCATTTGGTCCCTGTACTAAGCCTCCACAGTTCTGACCTGAAAAAGAAGAAAATTTGCAGTTGGTTTCCTTTTCCCTCACCCAGTATATATTCTTACATAAGTACCTATATGTAAACTTAATGTTATAATTTTTTTTCTAGATTACAAACAACACATAAAATTGCATTTATACCATCTTCCCTTCATGTTAAAAACCCCCATAGCTGGATTTTCTGACACATTTAACAGCTTTTTATGCACTGAATCATTATTTGTCGTTCTGTAGTATTAACAATGTATGATTTACTCATTCAAATGTGAAATTTCAGCATTAGCCTTAATGCCATAAATACAAGGCTGACAGTTTTAATGGCCTGAGTGTTCAAAACCTTTTGGCAAATGCCATTTTAAAAGTTTCTATATAAATACTAAAGTATCAGAGTTTCTGATGTTCTGAAACCTACTTTAACATGGAGAGCAAAATGGAGACACATTTAATATGCATCATGTTGCAACTAACATCAAGATTTCTACACTTTGAAAACACAGCAAAATTTCTGTGCTATAATATTTGTGACATGTGCCATGTGTTTTGTGACAAGTAAAGTGAGGTTTTTTGTTTCGTTGGTCTTTTTGGCGATTCATTTGGTTTGGTTTGGTTTGGTTTGGTTTGGTTTGGTTTGGTTTTGGTTGTTGGTTTGTTTGTTTTGTTTTGGGGGATTTTGATTCTTAAAAAATAACACTAAGGATTTACTCAGCAGGCTTTTGTATCTGGTTTGTACATCCTACAGACTTTGTGAGCATGATAGCTCATTAACAGGAAGTCCTCAGCAAGAAACCTTGACTTACAGTGCACACTGTTGCTAGTTTCCTACTTGATTTGTTAATCCCACACCCAACAGTTGTACTGACTCTGAGCTGGAGAGAAGCGCAGAAGTTAATGAAATATATGAACAGAGAAAAATATAAGGATATTCTGTGCACTGTAATTCTTGGATTATTACGTATGTTTTAAGCACTTTCAGAACAAGTATAATCCCACATTTTATTGTTATACCTAAACCAGAAAAGTATTTCTGACGGCAATTTTGTTTTTAACTTCCCAGCAGTGGGTCTCTCAGACTGAATCTTTCAGAGAAGTGCTGTCAAATTCTTGTGGGAGGTTTCTAAATCTTAATAAGATGGATTCAATAAAAGGGATTTGCTGCTAAAATGAAAGAACGTATAAGTAATCATTTTTTACTAAATTTCAAATATAATAACTCTAATGAAGAGATAAAAAGGCTGTGGGGATTCAGGAAATTTTTAAAGCAAAAATCTCCTCTGGTATACCTATCATTTGATTCACTTTAATAAGACATCTGTATTATCAAGTATTTGCAAAGAAGGAACCTATTACACCATGAACTTAGCATGAATGTTTCAGTTATGTACTGTTCACTAAAACTTATCAGCATTCTTGCAGATACTTTGCATTGTATCCCTCTTCCTACAACCGCAGGGGAAATGTCATACAAATGTCACAAACAATTTAAAATAATTTAACTACTACAGAACTGATGGTCTAAAAACAGAAAAGGAAAATTACAGTGACAGACCACCACCCTGTTACTCTAATCAGCTACTTTATGTCTCCAACATCAGTTTCTGTAAGTCAAGTACACCTTGCAAGCTGTGTTGCACAGCAGCCTTCCTACCACTCGGGTGTGAAAGGTTTGCTTTAAAAAAGGAGAGCTACCAAGTGCATCTTATCAATTCATCTAAAATCTGTCAAAGACAGAACCCCACTTAAGGAGCAGAAATTTGTAATTCTAGTGTATAAAGAATATAGTACACCATATGTAACTGTATATGTAAATGCAGCATTTTAACTACATTTCTGACTTCCAGGGAGACAAACAAATTATGTACCCAATCTCTTTGGGAACCCTAGAGCTGGCTTAAAGTAAAACTTTATTAACCTTTATTTTTAAGCTTTATTAACTTTATAGTTATATGGTTATAAAGTTTATAATATAAACTTTATTAACTTTTATTTTTAAACTCCATACTGCTGGGGTAATAAGTGAACCCTCACAGCCCCCACATGGCCATAACTTAGCAGTTTCCTTACACAGACGCTTGCTACCCACTTGCAGAAATTTTTGTAACTGACAATGATTGCTCCCAGTTTTATTCCAGATGGTGTTTTGTACTCCTGTCTATTGATACAGGTTATTGTGCATTATTACTTTGGAAAATAAACAAACTCTTATGAGAAATAAGGCAGAAAATGTTTTACCACTGTTTAACTTAAGCATTTCTTACAACCCTGAGCCTGTCCTTTCTCCACTTTGCTTTTGCTCTCCTGTATATATATTCCTTCAGTTCTGAAACTATTCATACACATATTGCCCATTTACTTTGAACCCAAGAAAACATGAGGCAAAGGGGAATCACAAAGAAAAATTATTACTATGAAATGCTATTTAGGTTTCTTCTTAATTTTATACACATATATAAATATATACTTATTTACTTAGTGTTCAGTAAAAAAAAACAGTAAAAATCCTAGAAGAAATTTAATACACAGTTAACTCCCAGCAAACTCATTGTTGCACACTCACAATTTCAAGGATGATTTTGCTTCTGAAGTAAGCAATATTCAAAGAGATTTTAAGAGCTATACAGACCCAGAAAACACATTTCCTTCTAATTATGTCCCTGCCTAGTTAAGACACAAGCACATTAACAGAGCAGAATGTAGGAAAAAAATGCCAGCTGCTATCTGTATAATACCTATTTTGTCAATATATGTAAGTATAGAACCTTCCGAACTGTCAAATGTTACACCTCTTAACAAAGGAGTAAATTCAGCATCAAATCACTTAAGAGAGATTCAGTTGGAGGATATACTTGGAGAACAGGAACAAAGAGACTTAGGGTGATAGCAGCAAATTAGATAGGAGTTGAGCATACACAAAAAATAATGCAGTTTCTGACTGCAGAGACACCACAGACCAGTAAGATTACAGTAATGAGATTAACTGAGAACATTTTGTTTCTTATGTGTATTATAGGAGAAGAAAGATACAACAAAGTAAAGAAAATAAGCATATCAACAGGAAAATTTAAAAAAAATATCAGCAGAGATTAAGTAGTTCAGCTGAGCTGAATGTAGACTGAATACCACTGACTACACCCCAAAAAGGTCTACTCCTACATTTCACTTTACTTTTGGCCCTTGTCTCAAATAACAAATTAAATACTGCCATTTTTCACAAGACTTACAGTCACTGATTGAGTACAATATGAGTACACTGAATTATTCTAATACTAAAGATGTATTAGACTGCCATTATTCATATGATACCATGTAATTGTTTATATGAGTATAAACTATGCTGCTATTATTATTTTTCTGTCATATGTTTTCTATAAGAAGATATTCCTGGACAGCTATTTAAACCTTATGATATAAAAAGTGTATTTTAAGAAAACTGATGCTCTTGGTTTGTAGTTGAAAAATATTTAAAGTGAATATAGCCTTATTCTATTTTTCAGTTACTTTGCATATCCTGTACCAGTCCTATTGCACTTGCTCAGGCTCAACATTTCTCAGTTGTGATCCCTAAGTGAGAGCCAATGAAGAAAACAAAACACTCTCCTTTTCCCCTAAATAGTGGTGTCAAATGGGTGGTAGAATCAGTATAATTTTAATACTGCTTTGATGTAAGATTTTGAACAAACTTCACAAAATACAGACTTAGAAAATACTTCCTAAAAAAATCTGATTTTTATTTTCCTGGGCCTTTAAGTTTATTTATCACATCCTCCCATCCTCCCCCCTACACACACTTCCCACCCTGTTTACCATATTCATTGACTTCTTTTTGTTTGTTTGTTTCAAGTTTCAAATGCTTCTACAAGAAACATGCAAGAAGGAGCACTTCTCTTCCTGTGATTTGTAAGGTAGTCTGTAAAAAACTATGTGTATGTATACATACACATATTTACATCATAATAGTTAGGAATTTTTGCAAGGTAGATGTATTTTGAACAAGAAAACTATAAAAGGCATCAAAACTAACTCTAGTAAAGTCAGTGATGCTAAGGATATTTTGATCAATCATGATAATGAAAATGAAGTCACATTTATTCTTATGACTGTAAATAGCATCTTCCATTCTACAGTTACAGAGGCTGAGAAGATATGTCTTCTCAGATTGGATCTTCCTCATTCTTTGAAATAGTTTGTAATATGAATTTGTTGTATTAGTAAGTTTAATAAGTAAGAAGAGCTGCATTCAGCCAGATCAACGGCTCATTCTGCTCAGTACCTTTTCTCCAACAGCAAGTCAAAGGAGGGAGGGCTTCGACAAAAAACTTCCCTCCTGTTCATGAGCAGCATCTCAGGGATTTCTTAAAAGGAAGACATTCCAATACCCTTGTCTTTCTGTTTAAAAGCCCTTGATAGATTTCTTTTCCATGAACTCATCTCTGAGTCATCCTCTGAGTCTATACCAACTTCTAGGGTCTTTAATGTTTTGTAGAGGGAATCCTAAAACACAAAAACGTCGTAAATGCTAGGTTTGGTTTAGCAAGCTGCAGCTTTCCGTGGGAGCTCAGTGGAGCTGCTTAGGGGCAGGCAGCCATTCTGTCCTCCCGTAGTGCATTCCGGACAGCCCTGCACTCTTGCTCCAGCCAGCTACCAGCTTTACAACACAGTGACGGCGAAGGAGGTGAGAAGGGTCTCCCCACAAGGGTTTTAGAGGATCTTTAATAATTACATCTTGTCCCAGCGATCTCCAGAGGCAGAGAGATGTCCTGGTCAGGGAGCAGGGGGCTTTTCTCAGGGGCTCAGGGGCAGTACATGGGCAGAGTTGGGGCACAGGAACCAATAGGGAGAACCCGAGGGAGTGGTCAGGACTGGGGGCAAGGGAAAGCGGGAAGTGGGGGGGAACAATGTGAAAGGCATTTAATAAATGAATCAGTGGGAAACACAACACCACACAAAAACATCCTTTTTGTGTTTGTTCAGCACTTACCAACTGTTAGGTTCATTTGATGCCCCAGTAAGTTTTTTTTGTATGAAAAGAGAGCATACAGATGATCTTTACCTATGCTTTCTATGCCACTTAACATCTCATTGATGACCCCCGTCATGTTCCATCTTCTTTTTCTAAGTTCAAAAGTTCCATTTCATACAGTTCTTTGCACCTAAGCCATTTTATCACCTTTCTATGACCATTTTGATGCTGTTATACCCTCCATGAGACAGGGATACCAAATCTTCTTGTAATATTCAAAATGTGTATACATCATTTACATGTGATAATTTTAATCCCTTTCCTCGTCTCCCACTAATTTTCTATCTTCTTTTCTAAGGTAAGTAGTAGCTCGACATTTTATATTACTATGGATTATAACGAATGTTTCTTTTCTCTGGAATTACAGTGAGGCTAGAGCCTGTCATTTTACATAGACAAATGTGATTTATTAGATTTCCTACAGTTTATTACTATGTACATCACATCAAATCACATTAATCTATTCTGAATTTTATCAACTACTCCAACACCCCCTTACTTGGTCACATAAGGCTATTTTTTGTAATTCTTCACAATTGTTCCTCATTTTCATTAACTCATCTCTTCCTATAATCACAGTCACTTCATTGCTTACCCTCTTTTGCAGATCAGTTATGAGTTTGCTGAACACACATGCCAGCACAGATCTCTTTGGGATGCCACGGTGACTCCTTCCATTGCACAAAATATCCATTTTCTCCTGAGACACAAATTTTATCCAACCTTTCAGCAATGTACAACTTTCTTATGCCCTACCTGATTTACTGCCTTTACAATTGTTACTGGGGAGCCTTGTTCATTATCTTTAGGAATTCAGATGACCTTTATCCACACTCAGGCTGACTCATTCCGAGAACTCCAATAGGTTTGAGAAGCATATAATTTTAAACTTTTTCTTCCATATGTCATATTTAATCATGTGTCAATTGAGTTTTTTCCTTAATAGAGTTTCCTAACACAAATTTCAGATGTTCCAGCTTTTATACCTTAATGTCCCTTAGTCCCTTTTAAATATGGACATCTAAGGTGAATCGAAGCTGAAGATTACATTTGCCGTGCAGCAATTTTTTTCCTAGATTGTCTTTTAAACTCTGGATAACACATGGTGCTTGTGACATTACTGTTTATTTTGTCTGTTTGTTCCATAACCTGTTCTACCAAATTTTCAACTTTAAACAGAGGCATTGAGGAATTTTCCACAGAGAACAGTTCAGGCATGGGAATTACAAAGCATATATATTTTTTGTTTTCTTCCTTAATCTTGTCTTTATGTTGTTAGTATCTGTTGGCCCAGCAAGACTCTCTTGCAGGGTACTTGCTCCACCTGTGTTCAAAGGAGGAGTAATGTTTAGTTTTACAATGTTGGCCTGCAATGCTCTTGGACACTAATGTTTTATTTCCAGAAAAACCTTCAGAGAGGGCCCAGCACCCTGTAAATCTTACTGGGATCTCACTGATACACCTGCTTTCGCTCACCTTACCTTGGGATTATCTCCCACTGGCACAAAACACCACTGACCACTTGATTTGTATTAATAGCAGGGTGAGTCCCATCATCTCTCTCCTATTCTTAACTGTGAGGCCTTAATTATAGGAGTTGATGGTTAGAGCCTTCAAAGATTTTAAACCCTCTCTCCTGCATGGGAAAGTCAGACACACATCTGCCGTGTCCCCAGAGCACCTCATGCCTGCAATTTTGACTCCTTTAACTCAAACATGCACAGTTGCAGAACTTTGTTACTGCAGTGTTAGCAACAACTTATATGACTTTGAGCAGCAAAGTGCATGACAGCAACAGTTTTGTAAATATGACTTTTAACAAAAAGGATAAAAAAGAAATGTTCCTGATAGTGCAAAAAAGTGTTATGTATACATAGAACAAAAAAGCTTTCCTGTTGAACTACAACAGGTAACTACAGACTTAAATTATGGCCTCTATCAGTTGAGACGGTGAAGCAGCAGAGAGCTGTAAGACATGAACAGGTAGTTTGCATACCTTGTTTCAACCGTCCCTTTTTCCTTTCTCTTGTGTTTTTGTATTCTCTCTTTGTATTTTCTCCTCTCCTGAGCTCTACGTAATCTGCCAGAACTTCCTACCCCCACTTAGATCTGCAGGCCCCCGCAGTCCCTGCCATCAGATGGCTGTGGTCTGCACTGGACCTTCACCACTTCTTCCTCCTTAGGATAACCTCAAGCCATCTTCTGACTGTTTTACTACTCACTAAAACTGCTATTTCCTAAAGCAACTTCAATCAAGAATGGAAATGTCAAATGGCCAGAGAGGCAGAGGCACTATTCTTTGAGGACTGTTTTAAATAGCATGTAGCTACTTCAAGTGTCCTTTAAAAATCCATAAAAAAAACTCACAACACCATTACGAGGCACTTTCCAGGGAATTAATCAAATCAGAAAGTACTGAGATCCTTTTAATTTAGGCATCACTGAAGATTTATTCACAACTGCAAGCCATCATCTTTACTGGCATACCTGGAGCACACACCAGCAGAGAGATCTCACAAAGAGGGCACCTGCCCCACACCAGAGTCCTCTTGCTATGTCCACCATTGCCTTCCAGCCTCAGGGAGAACTGGCACCGCAGAGCTTCAGTACTTCAGATATTTAAACATTCTCAAGACAGCTCCAATGCAATATGAAATGAGAACAGTGTAAATTTATTCATTATGTTTTTGCAAGACCGAGGCAAAAATAGTTCAAGAGAATTAGTGATTTTTTTTTTTTTTCAAAATTATTTGATCTGAAATAATGAATATCTGGAGGCCAGTAGCTGGGGAGACCCCAGTGCGTGCCAGCCTGTGCCAGCCTGTGCCAGCCTGTCAGGCTGCAGTGGGACCTGGGCCAGAGCCTGTCAGGCTGCAGTGCAGCACCAGGAGCCAGTGCAGGTGTGCAACAGTGTGGTTGTTGGTGAACGTCTGGAGAGTTGTGGTGGTGAGCAGGGGACAAGGAGAGGAACACAGGAAGGTTTCTTCACGGACAAGACCCTGGGCTGGGTGACTATGGCAGCCCAGGGAAATTGTAGTCAGCTCTGTGGGTGGGTGGTTGGAACACAACTGCCCTGGGCCAGAGATGGGAAACCAAGTGAGGTCGCTGGTGCTGCCTGAGCTCATGTAAGTGTGAGTGTGTTCTGTTCATGCATGCAGCCAGCTATCTACCTGTGCACATGTGTACGTGGTGTATTCTCATAGTCTGTGTGCCTGCACCTACTGGGAAAAGCTGCTCAGCTTTGTCACTGCCTGCATCTGGGAAAGAGATGGGGCAGCCTCACCTCTGTTGGCTGCCGGGCTCAACACTTCCAAACACTATCAATTGCTTCTGAATCATTAAATATTCTGTAGCTTGGTACTAAAGGTAAAAATAGAGGAAAAATGGTAGCTAAATTAAAAAATTTAGATGGATTTCCTATAAATACAGATCTATTCAAACCCTGCAATTTTTGGCTGTGACCAGTCTAGGACCTTCATGGAGTCCATCTCACACGAGATGCTTGAATACATGTAATAACCTTAAACTCTGATGCAGACATTTACAAGGTGACTGGAACTTCATCAATCTATAAAAAATTTTAAATTCAGACCTTCTAGCTACAAGCTATATATTCATTGATTGTGCTGAGGAAACATAAAAGCTAGTGTTTTTAAAGTCTCAGATTAGTACTCTAAGAGTCAGGCACTAGCTTTTTGGACCATTTCCTATGTGTTTTTAAGTCTTTATCCAGAACTGAATGAAATTAAATTGTCCTAAAGGTTAAAGATTAATATTACTATTCAGCAAGAAATTCTGAGACAGTTCTGCCATAATGCTATCTTTTCTGTGTACCAGAGCAAAACAACTTAATTGCTGGTATGTGAAAGTTTTTATTTTAATGAAGTTCTCAATGCTGAAATGCATATTATACATAAACTGGATTATGCTGCCACTACAAATTGAGAAAAAGATATTTCATGTTCACTTTTCAATATTGGATTGCCCAAAAAGACCAATAAATCAGTATTCACAAAGGTTAATGGGGAAATAAAACGTGGGACAATATTCTCTCTGCAGGAAATACTTTTTTTTTTTTAAAGAAAAGGCTTTTAATACTTTAAAAAAAAAAATCCAGTGTATAACACTAAACTCCGTGCCACTGGTTAGTAGAGGCAAAAAAAACGAAGACCATAATCACTTTTTCAAGGCTACAGCTTCACAGTGCTTCCTTCTGACAAAGCAATAAGTTCTTAATTAAAAGCAACTAGATTATATGAATTTGTTTTATCTCTTTTCCTTCAAAAATATATTTTTTATCCCAGTGAAGCAAAGATCTTTGCATTCTCTTTTTTCTTCCTTTGAATTTACTCCAATTGTTCTTAAGATTCATCAAAATGAAGGAAAGAAAATGCATCAAAAAGAGAGGAAAGCAATGCAAGTCACATACCAGATTTGAAATATGTAGAAGGTGGTGTAGAAATAGTTCTTTTATGGAGAGTAAGATCCTATATTTTAAAATGCTGAGCTAAAGGCAGATTTAGTACCATTGAAAAAAAGACTATTCTTCATAGATGCAAACTCATTCTGCAAAAGGAGGTCACCTAGGACAGGTTGGATTTTATTTTTTTACTTTTTTAAGATAAAGTAAAATAAATTGAGGCTTTAGGTAAACATCGCTATTACTGTTACAGTTGCTTAGCAACAGCTGGTAGAATTAGAGAGCATTGTACAGCTCAGGTAGATAAAAGGAAAGTGCTGATTGCATTGTTTGTGAAATACTAAAACAATAAAACAAGTTCTCTTCTGAGTTTCACTGGAACAGGAGCAACACAACTGCAGGCAAACTACTCTGAGAATTTCTTTACTTCTCTTCTGCCAGATTCCTGCAACATACAGGAGTTGTCTGCACCAAATCTGATCACTTCAGCATTGTCACTTTGACTTTCATTTTTTATTGATGTCTTTTATTGATGCCACTCTCCCAGACCACTTCACTGACAGCCTTGCTCACATGTCAGGATCTTACAGCAGGTTTTCTTATTATAATCTTTGTCACAGGATGCCTATACCATGAGGCTGAAAAGTGTACCATAGTTCAAGCAGTTTGGTTTTAAACTGCTACTAAATAACTTATTGTCAAAAAGCCGAGTTCTGAAGACCAGGAAAAATCCATTTGTCTCATTGTAACTGCTCCTTGAACATCATCTACATTAACTACTTTCTCTTCCCTGACAGTTATTACTTTGTGCATTACTTCTGTTATCCAGCAGGCTTTCCAGCACTTTTTTTTTCCATTGTGTGATCACACAATTAGTCCAGAAAAGGTTTCAAATTTGTTCATCTCTGTTACTTGAATTCATCCTTTCTTTGCATTTAAAACAGAGTGGAGTCAACTGATATCAACTGAGAAGGACAAATACTATCTTCCAAATTAAATTGCTAAGTCATAATGAGGAAAAATAATGAGTGACAATAAATTTTTCAACAGTCATTAAAGAAGTTTCGTTTTCTAAGACAGAATACTTATTTTTAGAATTTAATTTAGAAAGATCAGATGATATTACATTAGGGTTTAGTGTTAAAACCATCACTTTGTTAATAAAATTTGTCCAAACTAGGACAGCACATTTTGCAGGAAGAATTTTATCCATAACATTAAAAATTTTATTTTATGGATCTATTGCAAGAAATCATGAAACATTCTTCTGGACAGATGCATTATTTCTATGCACATAGTTGTGCTTTTGATTTAGATGTGAACTTTATATAAAGCAGAATATTTGCACTATGCAATGCATATGCAAGAAAGAATGAAAAATTAACATTGTAAAAGCACACAGTATTGCAGCATTAGCAAAGTTAAATATAATTAAAACATAGGTAAAGGGGCAACACATGCAGGCATAAAACACAAATTTACACACACAAAACATATACAATCTATGACATTCATTAACCTCACCAAAGTTGGAATGATCCAACAGACACACCATTCCTTGAGATTATAAAATCAAAGTACAGCTGTGTGAGACATTCATGAATGGAACTGAAATGATGTGTTCTAATAATCTTAACCACAGGAAATTTAGTACCTTATGTTTTGTATCTTACTGATATGTTTACACAGTATTAAAGTAATTTCTTATTTTAATGGGGCAATGGGATGGCATGAAGGATGATGCAGCTGCTGTGCCTGAGTCATGATGTCAGTAGCTAAGATTTATGCACAGCTATATTCAGACTGGAGTAGTTTACCGCCATCTTGCAGCATCAATAGCACTCACAATTGAATGAGTAACTACAGGTCTGATTCAACATTGCTCCAAATCCTTTGGCCTTATCTATATGAATTCAAAATGGTGCCAAAATGCTGCTAGTTTGATTTGGTGCCCCCAGCTCACACTGGAGTAAACGAATAAGGAATAAGATATTTTTCTGTATCATCGTAAGATCTAGTTTTACTTCTCTCATATGAAATAGCATGTTTCAGTGTTATGTTTTCCACTGTGTAAATCTCAAGCAATTATTTATATTTGTAAATAATAGCAAGTAATGTTGTAAACTCTGAGAAAAATGCAATCAGCGTTAGCTTTAGGGTACAGCTGATTAGAATAATATTTTATAAATAGTGTATATATAGTATGTCTATTTACTAATTAAACACCTTCAGCCCATGCACATGATTCAGATATGCTACAGAGATAAAAGTAGAATTCAAGTAAATTAAGAGACTTAGATGATAGTACAAATTGGAACTGTAAAGATGCAAGAGGATATTTCTGATATCACATAATTAAATGATTTCACCTAATAGTGCAACACTCCAACTATATATCACACAATAGCTTCTCATGGAATTATGGTGGATGCTGTTTTTAAATACCAGATTGAAATAATCACCGAAATATTAAATTCTTTATGGGAGATAAATCACATGAAATTGAAGAAACTGAACCTATTTCAGGCCTTTTCATCTAGCTTGTGCTCCCACATACCGCATCTACATCACAACACGGGTGCACTATTTCAGGGACTATCCCTGAACTCGATTTCTCAAAGGGATGTTTAATCCTTAATTAAGGCATAATTGAAATATGCAGAAAAGATCTACTCTTTGCGAGAATATTACAAGTAAAACCTTATTATGTTCATTTTATGTGAAATAATGTACAAAAGAAAAAAGCTATCTGCATCACTGACTCATCCTCAGGAACCCGTGTGACTGACGGGAAATGCAGAGCCAGAAGCAGCACAGCAAGTAGATGATATTCATGTTGGCACTGCTAAAGCTGGTTTTGCCAGGGTGGGTGAAATGTAGGCTGATCTGCCATGTCAGGGCTGTGTCTGTGGTGCAGAATTGCTCTCAGACCTGTGAGCTATTCTAATGTTCATAGTCACTGCTTCTACAAAATGACATGGAGATTCTCTAGAATATTTTTAATTTACCTCTCACAGGAGATACCCTTACGGTTCCACAAGTATTCTAATGTAAATAATTTTCTAGACAAGGTACAAATACAACATTGTGTGTCCTTTCTCTAGGCCTAAAATTATTGGCTTTGATGTTTGTGATAATCAAGTGACCTGACTTTAAATAAAATAGCTAAGGTATGGGGGAGATGAGTGGTGGAATGTGTTGGTCCTGAGATCCCAGCCTTTCTGAACAGCAGCACAGTGTATCTGACTATGGAAATGTCCAGGGGTATTATACACCCACTGAAGTCAATGCCAAAGAATCCATAGACCTCAGTGACTGAAGAATCTACTTTGTAAATACTTTGTAATAATTTATATATCTGTCTTGCTTCCAGGAGAAAAAATCCAAATGGGAAACTGTTAGAATGGCTCAACAGAAGTGCACATGCCTTTGGGAGACTGCACATGGCCCTTAACAAGAGCAGGATAAGAATCTAAAATATTAGTTTTCACTCATGTTACATCAGACTGCATTATGTCATGCTGTCTCACATCTCACCTGACAGGCACATTTCTGTAACAAAACATAAGAAGACAGAGAAAACAGCAGTGATTTGAAAACAACATGTTTATGTTAACTGAGGTGAATAGTCAATTAGCAGATGCCATAAAACAAGCTCTAATTAGTTTAAGAAGATTCTTGTCCCTAAGAATAAAAAGCCTTATCAACTCCACAAGTTTTATACAAGTAACTATTAATTATTAATTCAATGAGCCCTGTACTAGTTATTAAACTACAGCAGCATGATTTACTCTTGAAATTCTGAAAGTGCTCGCTTCTGTCATGCCCTTAGCACACCTGACTCCCAGTTCACCCTTCTATCTACAACTTTCCTTATTCAGGGAGGAACATGATCATAAGTATGTGACAAACACTGAACATATGGCTCCTGATTCTAAAATTAAATTGTCCACAACGGCTTGCAGGACAGATAGCAAAATGTTGTTTGATGCTTCAGCTATATTATTGATTATTAAATTGATTATTTGCTTCAGCTGCAACCATAACATCTTCTTTCTGTCATTGCAACCTATACCTGAAAGTGTGTAAGTCAAGGTATGGTCATGAGCTGCAGTCATCAGCTCCATATAAACAATGTTCTTACAATTTCACAGAAAAAATCTGAAGTATTAGTGTATTTTGAAAACATATTTAATATTCACAGCATTGTATAGTTTATAACCAAAGTCTGGTCATGAAATATCACAATTATAAATAAAATAATTAAAAAATTAAGCAAATATTGTTTGTGATTCTTGTCATTTGACATAACAGGTATTTTCCCATGTTTACATTTATAGAGTGTTTACTCTGTTATTAAAACAACTATTATTTACTCGGCTATTAAAACAACTAGAGCCAGCAAACAGAACATCAAAGGTCACACATAAAAGTATTACCACATAAAATTACAGTACTTGAAGAACATAAGACACCCCCCACACACACTTCACTCCTTTTTGTACTATTAATTAAAAAAAAAAAATCTTTAGCAAACAGGTTTCTTATTAAATATCTTTGATTTATCTCATTTATCTTATGCCCTCTTTAAGCCAACTGTCTTTGTGTCACACTTTGTGGATTTTCAGTTGATACAAACTGGCATGTCTTCACCAGCTACATCACATTGGATCAACTGTAACACTAGCTGAATTTCCAACACATACAAGGATCCTTCCTTCCTTCCTTCCTTCCTTCCTTCCTTCCTTCCTTCCATCTTCAAATGCTTTTTTGGCAACGGCATTTTATTACTTACTCTTTAATCTGATCTTCTTAATGATACTCTAGCAATTACTTTGCTATTTCTATGCTTCTGAGGCAAACCCCTGTATACATGACTAGTAATCAAAGAAAGTGCAGGGAAGAAGTCTGTTAACTGCATTTGTTAGATCTTTTTCCAGATTATTTGGCTGTTTAGTTGCATGATGGACATAATAGATACTGAATTTAGCTGCAGTTTCACTTGCTTTTGCTATGTGAAGAGCTGCAGGAAGACTTTGTGATACTGAGAAATTCCATTTTGGCACAGGTACAGTAACACTGTGAATTTTGCACACATAGCAATGGGTTCCAATCTACCTATTAGAACTCAGGAGAACAATCATGGAGTGATTGGACTGGACTGTTGTAATTTGTTCATTAAACCATGAGAGTCAAAAGTCAGCAGAATGCTTAAAATTATTAGAGGAAACAAGCAGAACTGTCATTAAACCCTGCATAAGCTCATTGTCTAATCTGGACTCTGTACACAAATTCAAACCCACAATCTTATCAAAAAAAGGTGTAAATAAAATTATAAGGATGATTAAAAGCAGGAAATAGCTTCCGCACAGGAAGCCTAAATAGGCTTTGATCTTTCAGCCTGCAAAAGAGACTGCAGAGGGGGAAGGTGGGAGAGGTCCACAGCATCACAGGGGTAAGAAAAAGTATTCTTCTGTCCTGTTTTTTATTCCTCAAAACACTCCTTCTGCTGATAAGTCCAAACCAAAAGGAGACGTATTTTTACCTAGTGCATCAATAAACAGTGGAACTCATTTCAACAAGAAATCAGTTTGACTGTAGCAGAAGGGAAATTAGCAAAAGAAAAAAAAAAGAATGGAAGATACAGTCACATAATTTTAAAAGGAAATGTAGACCTCTGACTTAGAAAGTCTCTCAGCCACACAGAAGTATACTAGATACTAGAAAAGATACTAGAAGTATCTTTTAAAATATGCTTATATTCTTAGTTTTTCCAGACATCTGCTATTAGTCAGTGACACATATATAATATACCAGACTCTGGACTTCGGTCAGATCTACCAAGCGGGAGGTATCACTGAGGAGGAATAGACCTCCAAGAATCAAAGGTTATCCATGTCAGATTCTGAGTAATATCCAATGAATAG
Source organism: Struthidea cinerea (assembly GCA_013397865.1). NCBI lineage: Eukaryota > Metazoa > Chordata > Aves > Passeriformes > Corcoracidae > Struthidea > Struthidea cinerea. The sequence continues at coordinate 128,167 of VZTI01002488.1, read as the reverse complement.
GTTTTTTGTTTTAACACTTTTGTACTCTTCTTCATTGAAAGGCACTAACATGCTGCACATTATTAAGGAGAATATTAGCCATTCTTAGCCTTTGCTTTCATTGCCTTCATGGAAAATGTTAACAGAGCTAACTACATTGTTCCCCTTTCTTTGTAAGACCTTTGTCTTTTTTTTTTTGCCAAATAAAAAGAAGCATTATTCATAGCCAGGCTGATCAACAGTTATAGTAGCTGATCAATATAAATAGCGGTAGTAGCTATTACTGAATGTTTTAAATCACACATTTATAACTAAGAGGATTTTCCACTTTCCCATCAAGCATTCATACTATGTGAGCTTTGGCAGACCTAATATTTGTGTAAAACATTTTTATTATTGTTTGTCCCAGTAGGAAGCAATTGAAAGGAATACACATGGGTTAGACTGCCACCATGAGACTATACTGAGCAATAACTTATGAGGAAGAAATGCTTTCTGTTCAGTAAGAAACAATAGTTTGTAAGAATATAATAGCTTGGTCCTTGATGTTCACAGACCCTGTTCATTAAACATCATCTATTAGTTTGCAACACCATTTGTGCTGAATCTTCCAAATATGCCATCTTGATGCATTTACAGGCACTATGAGTTGTAGAATGATCTTGGATATTTCTTTTGGGATGTTGGCATTCACATGAGAATGATATAATTTCTTTGCTGGACTATCAGCAAGTTGCAGAAGGCCACAAAAAGTATTTAGTTAAACACCACAGTAATTTTTCTGAAAGTTTTTCCCCACAAAGACAAAAAGTTTTATGCATAATAGAGAAAAACCACACATTTTTCTCACAAAAGAACTAAGTTTTTGGTACTACAGGTCAGTTCTTCAATTAGCCAATTAAGCAAGTTGTGAAATTATTGGGTAATAGGTAACTTCACAGTGGGAAAATATGTCTGAAACCTTGAAATACTGGGTTTTCATGGTGGGAAGATGTTCCTTGAACCAAAAACTTCCACGAGACCGCTGTTTTCACATATAGCATTCTTGAAAGTATTTACCTTTCAAAAAGGGTAGTGACTGAAATGGTTGACAAAGTACTTGAACAAAACTAGTTTTGCTCCTTAGCAGACAGATTTTCCTTAAGCTGTACACAAGATGCGTGGTCAGAACAGTGAAACCAATGCATGCCCAACGTAGAGACAGGAGCTCGTCTCTTACAAAGATAAAAATATTTGCACAGAACAGCAAGCAAGAGAGATGGGTGCAATTAACAAATCTGGGTGAATCGGTGTTTCTAAAACAAGCAGGCAGGTGATGGTGACATATTCCCACAGATTTAGCTTATATATAAGAGCTGATAATCTGTTTCATTTGTAACAAAACTGTTTATTTCAGACTGAAAATAAAGAAAACTTTAGTAACTACAGCATTGTGACTATTTTCAGTTTGAGTATTTTTTAATGTTTCAAGTGAGAAGGTCGTGATTTCCTCTCCAGGATAACAGTGCTATGTTCTTACTAACCTGACTAGTGAATTTTTCTACTAGCATACAGGTGTTTTTGGTCCTATTTAGCATTAAAACCAGTTGCAAAGGAAAGCTTTTTTCAATGAAATTCTATTCATGCAAATATTTTGATTTGAGTTCATACAGTATTCATCAAGGATAAATGCAGTGATGATACTTTTGTATTGCACTTGCTGTTGGTGTTCATTATTTTGTTGAATTGCACCATTTCTTACAAGAGTGGCATGGCATGTTTTAAGGCTATTTTCTCCCAATCCCTCAACCAATATCAAAATTTATTATTTCTCTTGGGTATGCTCATATAATATCCATTTCTTTTTTCTAGTTCTAATTCAGAAAAAAATTCAAAACTAGAGGAAAATAGTATCTTTTCTGTGTTAAAATGTGCTTGGGAGATGGAGTCACTATGTCTCTGCTATCTGTCTGAAAATACAGTTCAACTAGAGTCAGTTGTGACAACATATTTTGTGTTTGAAATCTAGTTTTAGAACAGACAATATCTCCACTGGTTCCTTCCTCAGGAAGCATGCTAAGGCTCCATGTGGTTTCTGGGACTGAACAGTGAGTGTATGTACCTCATCAGCACACATTAATAGTATGTATTAAGCCCAGCCTTATGATGGGTCAGGTGACTTCTCTGTGCTGCATGCTTCCAGTTGCTTTGGACTGGAGCGAAGTATGGTATCATAGAGAGGAAGAGGGGGTGTTTTTCCAAAAGTCACCATAGTGTGCAAGAGTTCTACACACACACACATATACACTCCCTCCACTCATAGATTGGAAAAAACTACAAAACACAGAACTAGAACAAGTGGGAGAAAGAGCTAGATCCGTAGGCAAAGGCTGTGACAAAGAAAGGCAAAATTTTTGTTAGTTTTTAGGGCTTTGTTTTAAAAAGTCTGAGAAAAAGCATAAATATATGCCTTAAACCTATTAAAAAATAAAAACATAAAAAAATTACATAAACTTAGATGGTGCTTCTTTAGTTATGCATGTTGACCATCTTTAGCTGTATGATCACATATTCATACTTTTTAAATTCTCTCCTTCATATCCAGTCTCCTTCCATTACTTAACCACTTCTCTTACTTTGTAAACATTCTCCAGTTCAATGTCATTATAGTTCTCTCCTAAAAAAACATGTTTATTCTTATTCATCCAAATAAGCTACTTAAAAGAGTAGCAGGTAATTGAAAATAAAATCTAGAACTTTTAGTTAGGTCATTGCAATTTTGCTGCTTCACTTTTTCCAAATTCTAATCTTTACTATGATTGAAAATTTATACAAGTAGACTTATTTCATATTCAGGCTCCTCTAAAGAGGGATTGAAAGTTCCCCACAAAGAGAAATCTGCCAGGATTGTAGCATTCATTAAATATTATGGAAAAGTATGCAAAAAATTCTGCTCCCTCTATAGACTTTAGGCAACTGCCTCAAAAACCATATGAGGTCTAGTTGACCAAAGCTTCTTAATTAAGCAGATCCATACTTTTCAAAATATTGTACTGGAGGAAATCGATGAGGCAATGACTCCAGTGACAATTAAGCACAAGTTTAAGTTCACAGAATGGTTTGGCCCAGAAAGGATTACCTAGTCCACCCCTCCGCCATAGGCAGGGACACCTTCTACTTTGTTGCTCAAAATTTCATCCAATCTGGCCTTGAACACTTCCAGGGATGGGAAGCCACAGCTTCTCTGGGAAATCTGTTCTACTGCCTCACCACTCTCATAAATTTTTTTTTCCATTTCATCCACCATCTTTCAATTTAAAACCATTACCCTTTTTCCTGTCACTACAGGCTCAGGTGAAAAGTCTTTCTCCTTTTAATAAGCCCACTTCAGGGAGGCTTAAAGCCACAATAAATTCTCTCCAGAGCCTTCTCTTCTCCAGGCTGAACAACCTGAACCTTCTCAGCCTATCTTCACAGGAGATATGCTCCAGCCCCCTAGTAATTTTTGTGGCCCTCCTGTGGACCTGCTCTAACAAGTCCATGTTGTGTGCTGAGGACCCCGGTGCTTAGATGCAGCACTCAGGTGGAGAATCATAAGAGCAATATCACCTTCCTCAACCTGTTCTTTTGCTGCAGCCCAGGAAATAGTTGATTTCCTGGGCTGTGAGTGCACGCTGCCAGCTCATGTTCAATTTTGCACCCACCAGTATCCTAAGTCCTTCTCTGTAGGGCTGCTCTTTCATCACACAGTTGGAAGACGTGGATTCAAGTCTACTTCCTGAACAATTTCTGAATTTTAGCAAATGACTATCCAAGACAGAATGCAGAAGATCTGAGATCCAGGATAAAATCTAGGCCTTTGCCCCACTAGCAGGGTTTCAGTTGGAGAAATCTGGAAACAGATCAAGAATTACAAAAATGTAAAATGTTTAGAATGCCTCAGCTGGTATAGCAAGACAAAGGGCCTGTACTTCCAAGGGAGAACAGTGTGGTACTCAGCTGTCTAACATTTCTACTTATAAAGGATTTCCTAGAGCTACCCTTCACTTCTGTAATGTACATTCAGATCGACATAAAGTAGTTCCACTCTGAAGCATACATGATTTTCATATACTTGCTTAAGTCATTAATGAGGTCTTTTAAAAGACACCCTGAGTATTCAACTTCACTTTTATTCATAGCTGCCTAGAAAAAAAAAGCTTTAGAAACAAACTCTAAATATATATTACTAGTAAGCAAATTTTCCTGACAATTTTTCCTTTTTTTTACTTATCATCCATACCCTTGAGACTAAAATATGTCAGGTTTTTGCTTTGATTTGCTTTTGTTTGGTTTTCTAATGAAAATAGAACATGTGCAAATACGCAACACAGAAAATATAAAAAGTCTCATTTTAAACTTAACAACCCTGGTTTATTCCACAAAATTCAAACTCTCCCATGAGCAATGTTTTCTCTTTATCATGTGTCATTTAATCTACAAGCACAATTTCTTCCTCATTTGCAACATATTCTAAAGATATTGCCTCTAAATTACTTCAATCTTCTTCCATCTGCAAATTTTGCAGCTATCAGACCAACTGACCACATCCTACAACAATTCCTTAAGGCCTTCCTCAACTACCTGTTCTACACGTTTACTTTTTCCCATTATTGGTTTGGAGAACATTCTACAAACTTCACTGAGTGGTGGTCAGTTATAAACATGTGACTCTGGCACAAACTTGATTCTTCCTCTGAACTAAGTGGCACAGTTTTCTAGAAGTGATTATGCTTAGTGATGTCAGATTATGCTTATATGTAAAGTCGTTGTGGACAGGATTACTCCTACTTAACTTTAACCACCCAAGGTTAGTCATGTAATCCAAACTAGTCATCAAGGCTCCCATTTTAGAGATAGATGAGAATTTTAGAAGTGTGAATCACTCAATTTTATCTTAGATATAAACTTTACAAAGATATGAATCACCTATAAATGTCATTCTCCATTGTCTTTTGAACAAACTGAGATCAGACTAGATGTCTAATGGCTACCTGATGAGATGCTAAATACCACCTCACCTTCCAACTCAGCAATTGATTTAACTACGCATCAAACAGAAAAGACAAGTCATTCCATTCCTCCCTCTAGGAAAACTCTTATGCTCAATTTGAGCATGGAATTGACCCATTACTGTTGAAAAACATTTTAGCACTTCTCTAGGTTCTGTGAAATTTACACAATGAATTAATTTTATCTAATATACAAACCCTGACAACAATTTTCTACAGATCATTTTCTTACCAGAAATTATAAGCATTCTATCAAAAGGAATTAAGACCAAAAGATTAGTAATTATTTTCCTAAATTACAGAGACCAAATTGATTGCTAAATACATTAAAATTGAAAGGGAAATCCTTACAAAACTTTATTTGCTGGGAAACCAGCAGTAATAGGTTTAATTTAAAGCAAAATAAATATGTTTAATTCTAATTCTAGAATTTTAAATCTCCTTTGTGTAAGTAAATAGACAAAACATTTATGAGAACTCCCTCTAGAAAAACATACATATAAATATTTTTAAATGTTGAGAAAAAAGAAAAAATACTATTTGCTCTTATATTAGCCTTAGTCTAATGAACTAAGCAGAGGGTTCTCCCTTGATGGGAGAAGTTGAAAGTCTGTATTAATTGTATTTTATAGTACTGTGTTTTTTCTAGTCTGTAATCTTTAAAAGAAGAATAGTTTTACCCCTTGGCTTCAAGTCTGTAAAGGCATACCACAGCTGCAGCAACTGAGTTAAATTCTGAGCAACTTAACTTTTTAATAGGAGCAGTAGTGGACTTGCTAAAAATGTATGTATTTATATATACAGTGTATCTATACGAGTATATATATATATATATATA
>VZTI01002488.1:0-122268 GCA_013397865.1 Struthidea cinerea | reverse complement strand
ATACTTTCAGGACTATGTTGGAAGCAAAAATTGCATTTATGAAATGGTTTTCACATGTAAAAGAGTTCTATAGGCTTTTCATGACAGAAATCATTCCAAATCTTCTCTTTTGATTTGCAGGAATACTTTGTAATTGACGTCAAAAAGAAATTGCTTATTGAATTATATTGCCAGAAACCATATACTACAGTTAAGCATTAAGATCACCACAATTCTGTCAAAGCTTATTTATTTTGACAGTATGAGAAATGTATCAATTTCAACAGCTGAGAAAAAAAGTATCAGCAAAAAGCAAAACTTCTGAAAGCCCAGGAATAAACAGAAGAGAAACAACTCGGCAATTATTTCTTTCCATAATAATGAAACTAAATGAAACTAAACAGGGACACAAGGATGAGGAAGTGATTAATCACTGCACATCCTTTAGGGTTGCAAAATTTACAAATCAGTCTTTAATAAAGGAAGCAACCACTCTGAGTTGCAAGGGGATATAAAAGGCTATTCTTATGTTCTCCTTGATGTTCACTCTCTTTTTTTAAGTTAAATTCTATTGTTCTGTGTATTGATCATGCTTTGTATAGACAGATTTTGATCAAGTTGTTTAAGTTAGAGCTTTCTTCTCAACTGTATCTCACTATTCTTTGTTAGAAAATTTATTCCATGCATCAGAAAAGCTGCATAAATGCATTGTTTACAAAAATAGTAATGTGAAAATCCCTTATGCATACTCAAGTCTCTTATGTATTCAGGATTATACGAAAGATGCTGAGCCCTGCTGTCCCATTAATGATAAAAGGGTGGAAACAATCTGTGCTTCCTCCAGATTTAAAAGAGCTTTCCAAGCTTTTTTTCCTCTTTCCAAATTCCATAAATTTTGTGACACCATCTGACCATTGTAGCATAGAGTGAAAAACAGAGGGTAAAGACAAAGACCACTCTCTTCACAGTAGATATGAGCCATGGCTTTGCAGACTATATGGAATTCCACAGCAGTGTGCATATAATGAATATTGTAGTGCCTCAGTCCAAATATTAACACTAAAATTACCATGTACATAACTTTTTTTGGTATCTGAAGCAGTGGTGTGAGTCATTCATATACACAGGAAAGGGGAGTTGTCTCCAATTGTCTCCTCGCCAGTAGAAGGCCTTGTCCCTTCTGATAACCAAATACTGAAAATTATCAAGTAAGAACCTAGGAGAGTGATACACTTAGATAAAGCGGTTAGTCATGCTCCAGATGATATGCAGAAATTCACAGTAATTTGATAGGTTTCATAGAATCTTAAAATGTCTCAGGTTAGAAGGGACCTTTAAGATTGTCTAATTCCAAGCTCCCTGCCATGGGCTGGGACATCTTCCACTAGACCAGGTTTCTCCATGCTCCATCCAACCTGTCCCTGATGTTTACACAAGATCATTTGAACAGGATCATGTATTCCACTCGCTGAAGCTCTTGCACAGCTGGTGGCAAGAAACTACAGTTCCCATTCACCATTCAGCAGGTGGAGGTTGTTCGGGTGTTTCCTGCTTTCATTAGGACCCTTTACAGAAAGGCCTGGCTCCTTTTACATGTTTCAGGTACTTCTTTCTCACTGTCCTAAATAAAAAACATTTTGTCTACAGCATATTAGATTTACTATGAATACCTTAGAAACTTTGAAGCCGTGACTTGGTAATGAGAAACTATCAAACTGGAAAGCCAAAAGGAACCAAAAACCCTAACCAACACTGAACTTCTGCATCTGGAACCATCCAGGAAGGGGGAATTCAAAGCCCTGAATCAGTCCCAGAAATTCCAAACTGAAAGATAGTTCTGACAGATCCATAGGCTTAATCTCTCGTATTGATTAGCTGGCACGTTTCTAAAGTTTCTTACATGCAGGGAGATCTTATATTTCCTATATGTCTGAATAGATGGTTATTTCTTTCTTTCAGGAAATACTTTTCTAGTCATGAAATATGCTGGTTTCAGACCAAAGCACAAGGCCAAATAACCTACGGTCACTTACGTGTTGAGTCATAAAATATTTTTGTTATCTCCGAGCACAGATACTGCAGACATAGGTATCTAGCCTAATACTTTCTCTGGAAGACTGCAAGATTTTTATGGATGTTACTACAAACTCTACAGCCTTTATTATCAGCTCTTGCTTACTGAGCAGATCTTTTCTCATCAGCAAAACTACTCATTCGAATGAGAGATTCAAGATTAAATAAAGTTTATAACCTTTTATCAATATCAAGAGACAGGTCCAAAATTTGATGGAAGCAAGTGCTAACAAAAACACTTTTATGTGTGTGTTGCAATATCACATATATAACCTTTGTCCCCTAAAATGTAGCTGTCTTCCTCTCTTTCTATTCATAATTGTTCTCTTATGACATAACTACAACTATTTTAAATCTATTCTCAGAACAAGTACAAATATGTATAAAATCTCACAAGTTAATAAGAGTAATGCACCCTATGTATGTAAGAATAATAATGTAAGATAAATAATTGTGATAGCAAAAATATAATTTTTTAATGATATTTATTTACAGCTGAAAAGTACAGTCAAAAGTTTGGACTATAGATATTTATAAATGGGTCAGAATTTAATTTTTTAAAAAAGAAAAGAAACTCCAAGCTTAATGGAGGTTGGAAAATGTTTGTTCTTCCCAGACGCATTGTTATGTTTAACCTAGAACAAGAAGAGATGCCTGCTAAAATGGAAGGCCTGTTTTCCTTCTGCTTTCTTTCCTCAACCTCTTTCCTCATGCTGTTTCTAGAGATAACATTGCCTTGTCCATCCAAGAAAAAGCTAAGAACATTTTTCAGACAATTAATTTCCCATCAGGTCACAGAGCTAATGAAATTCAACCCATGGCCTTATGATGAAGCACAGGAAAAGCAGCAGAGGATGCTACATTTTGGCTTGCACTAAGACAATATTGAGCATAAATTGAATTCTTTTTTTCAGTTTAAAAGTTATAATAATTATTTAGGAAACTGTGTGCAGAAGAGTCATTATGTATGAAGCACACTGAAAACTCTTAAGACTATTAACTGCTCTAGTGTGCAGGGGTGAGAGACTGAAATCAGAGGAAAAATTAGAATATGACACAAAAGAAACCTGGGTACTGAAACTGTGGACTTTTGTGTCCAGCAGTTGTGAATTTGAAGTCCCCAGATTTTAAAATGCACTTGGTAAGCTTCCTTCAAGAAACAGATTGACAGGTTAGGGATGATTATTTTATAAAATAACCGTCTCACACTGGTAAATATGTATTTCCATATTTAGTCTGTTGGTGGCATAAACTTATTTCACTCACTACAGTCCTCAAGTTCATATGTATTGGTTTCATCCTATGTATTTATAATACATCACTGAGCCCAAAATCCTACTATGGCAACTGAATTCAGTTTCTATACAAAATGGAAAGAACTACTTTAATCCAAAGTTACTTTCTGAAGCTTTTCCAAAATACATATATAAATAAATCTGTAAGAGGTCAGAAGAGAATGGACATGTCAGTTTGAAGAGTGGCACAGCAAAATAAGCTGGAGTAGTTTCAGGTCATTAAAAAAAAAAGATAAAAAGAAAGTGCGACCTTCCTAAAAAAGAGACATTGCTTTTCATTTACAAATTAAGACTCAGTTTTAACACAGAAGACCTGCCATTGCATTTACATCCCAGTGAGCATGTAAACCCTGCACCAACATAGTGAAGTCTTTCAAAAATGAGAAAAAAATACACACAAATTAATCAGTGACAAAATCTTTAAAGCATTTAATATTTAAAACTAATTCCTGATCACAAGTATAGAAGATAGCATTTAACTGAATGCTATTAACAGAATTCAAGCATCACTAAAAAGTATCTCCACACCAAAACTCAGATCAAGAAACTGCTATACTTCATAAGAGTACCCATTTCTTTTCATCAGTTTGGAACAATGGATTCTCAAGCATTTCTCACAGGGCCAGTTTCAGTGCTCCCCAAGTATGCCTGTCCCTATATATATGCAAAAATACTAATTTTGCATCATTGTAATCTGAATTGAATCTCTAATTCTGATTAAAGAGAACAAAGAATAAGAAACAAATACTATATCAATGAAATCAGTACTTCAAATCACCTGCCAGGCTAAATTCACAAATTCTTTTAGCAGCATAATCAACACTATGTATGAAAAACAAAAAAAGGACTCCAACTCATATATATGCTGACATGACCTCTTTCCATTTATGACTTCATATAGTATTGATTGCACAATTCTAAGCATTTAAATCAATAGTGCAATCATATGCTGAATTCTCCTGTTCTTGAAGCACAGTTAATGGGAGAAGATAAAACAAGACTTGCCTGTCTAGACTTATTCCATAGTCTGTTTACCACTTTTATGCAATTCTCTTATGTATTAAATTTCAGCTCACTGAAATATTGTGCCAAAACTTTTCGTATGAAGGCATATTAAAGTTACCTAACAATCAGAATAATCTATTTTTACTTTGTTCTCAAGACAAAAATTTGCTAAATTGAATTCATTTTATAATCTTAAGATTTCCTTATTTTGTTCTGTCAAAACATAATACCAACTAGAGGCATATTAATAGCATTATAGTAGTTCTACTTAGCAGTCATTTAGAGCCATTATTAAATGAAAGCTGGTGTATTTGTTTAACAGAGAGGGGTATAGCCTGCCTTCAACTCGCTGTGGGATGGAATAAAAGCATAGCATGCTGAGGACTATGCTATAAACTGGGACCAAGTCAGCATTATTACAGGCTTCAATACAATGCTGCTGCAGAACCTATGTTGACAACATCATTTCTTTTTTTCAAAAGATGAAAAAGATTATTTTCCTACACCTTGTAATTTATCACAGGAAAGGGACCAGTGTTCAGAGTAACCTATAATAGCATATTATATTATGCACAACTCTGTATTCACATCCAGTCTATTCACCTTGTGCTTCCACTGTCAGTCTATACTTAAGTACGCTGTTTGCTGCATATAACTATTACAGAAGCCCTTTATCTATGTCAGAACAATATGTAGATATTAAGTATGATATGGAGTTAAGTACTGACGCCTGCATTTCCAGAACAATATTACTCAACTGAACTAACCTACTCTTAAGTTTCAACTTAAAATTGTCTCATAGTGTTTTATTAATTTTATTAGCATATTAATGGAGAGGGGATGTTTGTAATACTATTGCCCAAGAAGCCAATACAATCACCCTGAAAGATCCACTTCAACATACCTTTAAAATAATGCCTTGCAGATGCTTATGACTCATCTACTGTTAGACCATTTGAGACAAAATCATGTCTCTGCACAAATCCATAACATGGAGATATACATATACGTGTGTGGACAATTTTCATTTGCTTGTCAAGTTTTTTTTGGTTTTTGGTTTGAGTTTTCTACAATTAATAAAGTGCCTTCCAGTTCATATGAAGTCCCACACACTAAAAGCTAAGAATTTTTGTTAAGCCCTGCACTATTTTCTCTCTTACCAAACCTATACATATATATATATATATGTATATATATATATGTATATATATATATGTATATATATATATGTATATATATATATGTATATGTATATAACTCATAGGACTGAATTTTGTTCAGAACTGCCTGGGCATTTTGGATAAACTAATATGACTTTTTTGAACATAAGTCCACAAAATTATTTCCATAAATAATGGACCTGAGAGATGCAGAATACATATATTTCTTCATTTAATGACTGAGTGTTAACATCCATTGCAGAGACTCGAGCAACACCTCTAGGCTTTTAACTGCTGGAGAAAATTTATTTTTCCTGGCACTCCCTTCCCAAGAAAACACTAATTTTTGGATGTTTTTAGCTTCCTTTTCCCAAAAGTTATATTAAGAAATAATTCGCATGCCCTGTTCATGCTTTTTCAATTGCTTCCTGCTCTACTCCTGTTCTGGTTGGAGAAGAGTGAAGTAAGCCCATCTTGATCCAGTGGAAGCTGTGCAATGTGTATTAGCTATCCATGGAAAGGTCAATATGTCATTTTGAAAACAAATCTACAAAACATTCAATAGGGTTCTGAAGGTTTCTCTCCTATAGTTACCGGTTGTTTCAGTTCATCAATGAAAGTAATGAACTAATTACCACAAACTGATAATTCTATGCATGGTATGTTCAGCAATACTAAGCCTTACCAGTTAAAAATACACAAATATAATATCCCTTATGTAGCTCTGCTTTTGCCAGTTCCCAGGACCTACTGAGAGTGCAAAAAAAGAAAAGAAAAAAAAAGCATGCTCTTAAAAGCTAATGTTCACTAGCCTAATTAGTTAGGCTAATTACTTAGGCTAAGTAAAAAAGCACTGAAAACAAGGTAATTAGAGTAGTAGTTCACTTGGCAGCTCATGCAAGCATACCAACTGTGGCAAATCCAGGTTAGAGTCTTCATTTTCTCACCTTTGCTGTTATTTTAAATTGACTTAATTGGTTAAACTGATTTAGCCAACACAAGTTAAATGCATTTATCAAGACATAATTGAGGAACTTAATGGAGGATTCCCAGCAAGACAAGGGCAGTGACCACCCCTCTGAACTTGGCACTTCTGAGGCCACACCGCAAATCCTGTGTTTAGTTCTGGGCCTCTCACTAAAAAAGACATTGAGCTACCAGAGGATGTCCAGAGAAGGGCAACAAGGCTGGTGAAGGGTCTGGAACACAAAGCTGATGAGGAGCAGCTGAGGGAGCTGGGGTTGTTTAGCCTGGAGGAAAGGGGGCTCAGGGAGAACCTAATCCCTCTTTACAACTACCTGAAAGGAGGCGGTAGCTGTGTGGAGGTCGGTCTCTTTTCCTAGGTAACAAGTGACAGGACGAGAGGAAACGGCCTCAAGTTCTGCCAGGGGAGGTTTGAATTGGATAGTAAGGAAAATTTCTTCCCTGAAAGGGGGCTGTCAAGGACTTGAACAGGCTGCCCAGGAAAATGGTGTAGTCAACATCCCTGGGGTATTTAAAATATGCATAGCTGTGGCACTAAGGGACATCGTTTAGTGGTAGACTTGGCAGTGCTGGGTTAAAGGCTGAACTTGATCTCAGAAGTCTTTTCCAAACTTAACAATCATTCTAATGCCATAGCCTAACTGCAGCCATTGGTGCTGTACTCTTTCCCCTATTTGGGGCCATTAGTAACCAAAAAAACCCCCCAGGAACCCCAAAAAAATCCCAAAAATCCCCACAACAAAACCAAAAACCCACCCCAGCTCTTTGAGGGAAGATGGGGGGAAGGAACAAGGGGAGTGACAAACCCGGAAACAGCTGTGAAACAAAAAAATTGAGGTTTCAGATTGTTTTGAGGGGAAGAGTATTCCACAGAAAAATCCTTCCTTCCTTCCTTCCTTCCTTCCTTCCTTCCTTCCTTCCTTCCTTCCTTCCCTCCCTCCCTCCCTTCCTCCCCTCCTTCCTCAATAGGCCACCCTCAGAGTGACCACAAATTTTCAGTCTGACTGCCACAACCATTCTTGCAAACAAATTGTCTGCAGCAATGATAATCACCAAAAAATCAAGTTTATATATAGATATTAGGAGTTTTCTTTAAGATGAACTTTTATTAAGCTGTAATGAACTACTGCAGCACAGAAAAGGACTGAAGCATGCCAATATGAAATCTAGGCAATTCAATTTAAAACATTCAAAAAAATCCCTAACTATAATGCCTATGACTTTGTAGAGTGCTTAGATTTTCATCACATCTCTTCCCCTGACACCAAAAGGTGCTTTAGTGTACATTCCCAGAAGTTCAGACTCCTTCACTGAAGACAGTATCTGAACAGATAAGATTTTGGGCAATTTACAAACAGAACAACACAGTTGGACCCAACCTGTCTACTTTGAACATGCCTCCCACGCACTGATAGCAATGAACTCAGCACAAAGCACAGTAATCACAGTCACTTTATATCTCAGTGCTGTTGGGTATTTACACAATAGCCTATTGGTTACAACACTCAGACTACGTGGGAGGCCTGGGTCCTATTCTTGCCTCAACTTGAAAGGATTAAAATTCAGATTTTTCATTCCTCAGCTACTAACCTCTGAAATATTTTTCCTTTTTTTTTTTCTAAAAAGGACTACTGTTCACCCAGTGCAGGTCACAGAGCCAGAAATTCAAGCAAGCCGCAAAGAATCTGACTGCAGCCACAGGAAATTGGAGTATCATCTTGGATCATCCCCCTAAGAATGGAAAAGTCTAGGTTGTCTTGGTTTGGTTTTGTTTGGGCTTTTTTGATTTGGGAATATTTAGAATTTTCATATTTACATGAATACTGAATAACAGTGAAAATTAATGGAAACATTTAAACAGAGAAACAGGGTTTGATACCCAAAGTCTGCCACACCTTTCAGAAGTCCTCCACCACAGTTTATAATCTGCAGATGCATAAATTCCTTGGTATCAATGCATCACAATAGTGGTATATCACCACTGTACTATATAGCTAATTTACAATACTTTATCTTGCATTGCTCTTTATACAATGAACTATCACTTACATCGTCCCTGACCTAGAGTACTAAAACAAAAGCCTATACATATGAGAGTAATATTTTTAACCCCAGACAATATAAAAGCCAATAAATTTAATATGGAAGTTCTAGAATTTCATTTTTCAATTATTTTTGCTTCCTAAGTTATCTTAGTGAATTTATACATAATATTCATAACCATAAAGACTAAGAATAGAACAAGAATGGGGAAAATAGTGTAATTAGCAAATACTGTGCATTTTTTTATCAGCATGGAAATAATTCTTCAAGGAACCATTGTGAAGAGAACACACTTGACGCAGTTTATAAATGCATTTAATGAACTCCACCATAGATCTTATGACTAATATGTTAAATATCTCTCAGGTGACCTTGATCTAACTGTATAATTCACTATTATTCATAAGTTATCATAAAGAAATATTCTTGGTGAGTCAGAAATTTCCTATATTAAATTCCAGGGCAAAATGTGGATCTGTAAATATTGAATCACTATTTATATGCAGCTTTTTTCTAGATCTGCAGTTTGTGAATAGTTATCTCATAAAATCTTCAACTTTTAAGTCATGGATTGATGTGTCTTCTTATAGTATCTTACTTTGTACAAGAGTAAAAACATCATAAGCTCCATAAAATTAGGTGCTTTGCTTCTGTTTTCTACCTTGTCTGAATCAAACAGCACTGAAAAGCAGCTCTGTGGAAAGGGGCCTGGGGCTCCTGGTGGGCAGCGAGCTCAATGAGAGCAAGCAGTGTGCTGCTCCTGCAAAGAAAGCCAACAGAGTGCTGGGCTCATCAACAACGCCATCACCAGCCGAGATAAACAAGTCATTGTCCCACTCTGCTCAGGGCTTGTCAGGCCACACCTGGAACACTGTGTTCAGTTTTGGTCCCACTCTACAAAAAAGATGTGGACAGGCTGGAGAGGATCCAGAGAAGGGCCACAAAGATGATCAGTGACTGGGAAGTTGCCATGTGAGGAAAGGCTGAGAGAACTGGGCTTGTTCAGCCTAGAGAAAGGGGCACCTTGTTACCATGCTCCAGTACCTAAAGGATGGCTACAAAGAAGATGGAGAGTCCCTTTTTACAAGGACTCACTTGGAATAGATGAGGGGTGAGATTCCGACTGGACCCAAGCGTATAACTTTTCACAAAGAGAAACATCAGCCATCGGAATAATTGCCCCAGAGAGGTGGCGGACACCCAGTGTTGGATGCTTTTAAGATTCAGCTGGACAGGGTGCTGGGCCATCTTGTCTAGACTGTGCTTTTGCCAAGAAAGGTCGTACCAGTGCATTCTTGAGGTTCTTTCCAACATGGCATTACATGACTCTGTGGTTCTATGATGGGTCTCTACAAGTGAATAAATAATGTTTTTATGGAGAAAACCAATGAAAAGGTACATTTTTTGATTTCTTGAATCTTGATAGAACTACAGTATTTAAAATGCAGCAATTTATACTATGTATTTGTCAAATAGAGGACAAGGATTCTGCATCTTACCTTTCTCCTCTTAGATTTTTTTCAAAGGTAGTGTTTTCAATGTGTGCTGTTACATATTTCTGAACCAATTTTACCACGTTTGTCTTCCTATTGATTTCATACTAATTTTAGGCATAAAGACTGACACTAGCTATGCTCACCAAAAATCAGCAGAGATTCCAGGTCTTTCTGTGCTTTCTATCAGAATTACACTAAAAATAGAGTTCCTATTTAATTAATTGAAAAGATGGTGGTGTTTTTCCCCTCTCCTGTATATTTACATCAGGAAATGTAGCTAATGTGTAAGGAAGTCTCAATCTTCCTGAAAAATAGAAAAAAGTTAAGGAGACTTGTTTGTATAGGCTTTTGGCTTCACATATTGCAGAAGCTATTAAATTGACAGATGAAATTTAAAAATATGATAAACAAAACTGTAACGTTAGATGGCCTTCAGGACAAGTTTCACTGCCAGATATTCCTCCTACATTGAAACCGAAGTGATTCTTAAGTATTCTTTTATCTGTTCCTTAGGATTCACATTATACCACTTGAGTTTCTTCTTGGGCAATTACTTATCCAAGATTAGAAATAACTGCTATTTTTTTTTTCAAACGCCACAACAAACGTGCTATGTCTATCTCTTTCAGGTGGGAGAAACTTCATCCCATGCTAAATGGTATATCCCATGTAAATGTTATTAAATGCTAAATAAAAATGCATGTCAGCTTCAGTTTGCCTAAAGAAGGCTGATGAAACAATTCATTCAGAATTTTAGTGGGGATATATTTAAGAGGATTTTTTTCACATGACACACAATTTTATGGTGGAAATATTTTCCATATAATACTATGCTTTAAACACACATTGTCAAACAATAAAAACCCAGAACAGAATAATTTATGAAAGAGCTCTGACAATTTCTGTTAAGCATAAACTGTCTACATGCAAACCAATCATAAAGGCAGTAACGCTGTTTCTATTGTCAGTTGTTAGGACATGATTTTAGCTTAAATGGAGCTTTTGTCTGAATTCATACATAAATTCATGTAGACTTAAAATTCCATATGGAAAGAACACAAATCTTATAATATTTTCAAATTTACTAATATAAACTATGATTTTTTTTCTACATTTCAAAGTCTTAAAATAAATTCTGCTGATGCAGATTGAAGATACAGAAAGGGATTATAAAAAGTCTTTTCATTCTCTAGTAAAGGAATTATGGAAAGCATTAATTCATTCTTTTATAAGGATATTTTGTATCAATGCCCCAGAATTTCAATCTTAGATCTTTTCAGTTTCCTAAATCTGGATTGGCAAGTGTAAAAAGATGCCATACCATTAATATATATGATGTTCTACCTTGGGACCGGTGTTCTTTAATATCTTGACAATGAGACAGTGAAAACAAGTGCACCCTCAGCAAGTCTGCAGATGACATAAAGCTGAGCAGTGCAGTTGACACAATTGAAGGACAGGACTTCACCTGGAGGGACCTGGAGAAGTTTGAGAAGTGGGCCCGTGGGAATAATGTACAAGTGCAAGGTCCTCTAGCTGGGTCAGGGCAGTCCCAGGCATGAGTAAAGACTGGGAGAAGAACTCATTGAGAGGAGACCTGTGGACCAGGACTTGGATGTTCTTTTGGAAGAAAAGCTGGACATTATGTGCCAATGTGCACCTTCAGCTCAGAAGACCTAATGCATCCTGGGCTGCATCAAAAGCAGCATGCCAGGAGGTCAGTGGAAGTGATTCTCCCTCTCTACTCAGACCTCATGAGACCCCACCTGGAGCACTGTATCCAGGTCTAGGGTCCCAGCACAAGAAAGACATGAGTCTGTTAGAGTAGGTCCAGAGGTGGTCCCGAAGATGATCAAAGGGCTGGAGCACCTCTCCTATGAACAGGCTGAAAGAACTGGGCATGTTCAGCATGGAGAGGAGAATGCTCCAGGGAGACTTCACTGCTGCGTTTCAGTGTTGAAAAGGGGATTATAAAATAGAGGGAGAGGGACTTTTTACATGGACATATAATGATAGGACAAGGGGGAACATTTTTAAACTAAGAGAAGAGAGACTTTAGATTAGATTATGTTAGACTAGAAATTCTTTACTCAAAGGCACTGCAACATGCTGACCAGAGGAGTTGTGGATTCCCCACCTTGGGAACAGTTCAAGGCCAGGCTGGATGGGGCTTTGATCAAACTGATAGAGTTGATGTCATCCCTGTCCATGGCTGGAAGGTTGGAACTAGATAGGATCTTTACAGTCCCCTCCAAGCCATTCTGTGATGATTCTGTGATTCCGACATCTTTGTATAAATACACAGTAATTCTTCATTTCAACTCACCATATCACAGACAGGATCTATCTATAACGAGAATTTCTATCTCATTAATGAAGACAGAGAAACTTAATAAATCAAAGAAATTAGCAAAATTCCTATGGTATATTAAAAGATCCTATGCACTTTGAGGGTTAGTAGGGAACTATAATATTTATAAACGAATAAATCAGACCTAAAAAGGGACTTCAGGAAGGACTTTTTCTTGGATGAAGCAAATAACTATTATTTAATAAAAGGTTGAGTGTAAAAGACTTCAGTTTATCACTTAAGAAAAAAAAAGGAGCAGCTGCTTATGCTTGCAACTTCATTGGCCCCTTTTTTTCATAATATAAAATATTTATATAAGGATTACATGTTTTCCTTTTCCGTACTTGTGGAAGAACAAGGTGTGGTGGGGTTTTTTTTGTTATTATCTTTCTTTTTATGTCTTAAAAAGACACATATTTTTTCTTTGACTTCTTTTCAAGGAATCATAGGTGAATACATTTGAACTAACAAAGCTCCAGTCACAGGTGCAAGTTATTGACATTATTTGTGTGAAGGACATTGTCAAGCTGTATTACTGCCAGGTTTGAAGACTTTAGCATTATAATGTTTGGATAAATCTCATCTAACATAGAAACCCTAACATAACCCAGTTATGTATTTGATCAAGAAGATCTTTAGGTTCTTTTTACATAGAGAAGAAGAAGAGAGATTATACTAAATTAATCTAGACAGACAATTTTTAGGGAAAAAAACCATGAATCCAGGATAAAGGAATTTAAAGAGAAATGGATGCATGAAATGGGAAGGTAAGAGCATCATGATAACTCACTGATTTTATACTTTGCACCAAAAAAAAAAACAAAAGAGAAAAAAAAGGAAAAAAGAAAAAGAAAAAAAAAAAGCAGTTGGTCTGGGAGAGAATTTTAACTCCAGGAAAGAGTTAATAGCTTTGGAAGATATGCAGAGGTATGTGTCCCTGTGTATGCAAAGGACATCAGTCCTCCAGGAGTAGCACACTGAAGATTTCCCCAGCTTCTCAAACCTTTCTACAGCCTGACTGAGGGTTCTTCCCTCAGTGTGCTCAATTTTCTGAGTTATATCCCTGCATACCCACTGTTCCCCATCCGCTCAGAAGGGGTGCCCAGCAAAAGATGTTGCCACCAGGACAGCAGTGTCTCAACCCCAGAGGATCCACGGTGCTTCTTCACACTCTCCCTAGTGGTGAAAGCATGCCAATGACATGTAGTGTATCTCTGGTACATGCTTGCTCCATTACAGAGAGAATGCTGTTATGAGTAGGAATTTCCATATCACAACCAGGTTAATTTCCAGAGTATGGCTTTGACTTGTATTACAGCCAACAGTAAGTTTCCTTCCATTTCATCAGGGCTTTCTCAGGCAGGATGAGGTTAATGAACAGAAATGGCCAACAGCTACAACCTCAAGAGATCAATATTGAAAGACCCTCCAATGTTTATAAACAAACTGTATGCCACATGTCACATTTCTCATGAATATGCATTAGTTTAAAGAATTTTGTCTCCAATACAAGTTTTTTCACTATTCAAATAATTTATGAACAATTTCTGCCCATAGTCAGTGTTACAACATCCTTGAACAACAATTTTATTTCACCATGTCCTTCCAATACTTCCACAACAGTTACTGAGGTTTCAGTAACATGTATGCTAGACATGACTCATTGGAATATTTGTGAGGGTAAAAACATAGCAAAGGCAGTTCTGGAGTTCTTAATTTAAAGCTGAATTATACTCCATGTAACTATACTTCTAAGACATATAAACACGAGACAAATCCCTGCTGTTCTTCATCAGAGATCTCAGCTGCAGAGACTGCTGACAATACATGTATAATAGCTAGCAAAAGAGAGGCTATCAAAATCCAGAATACATATATGAAAGTAAGCAAAGATGTTTTCAAAATTATTCTCAAAAAAATTCTGAAACACATAGCTAGTCTGCCAGTGTTGAATTAATGGAAGAAACATTCTACTCCATTTTAAGTCATTGTGATTCACTTAAAAGTAGTTTCATTGCTTTTAATTTGGCATAAGAAAAAAAAAATATAGGTTCTAAGAGCAGAACTCAAAATTATCCTAACAAACCCAAACAGAAGCTTACCTTAATCAAAGAGAGAAAATGCAACACAGTTCTCCTATAAAAAATAGCAATTATTCTGATCTAACAGATCAGACCCCTAACCTGGTTTAAAGGTACTTCGATTTAACAACACTTGCTAGGTCATTCTATCTCTGCTGTTACCAGCCCAGTAACACTATATTTCATTCACACCTTGAGCACAGCCCCAGTCCTTCAGTAGGCAGAAAGCCACTTCAGCTCTCCTCCATTCCTACTCCTTCCTCCTATTCTCCCTCCAACAATTCTGCCTCAATACCACAAGTAGGTTAATTAACCTTTGCTTTTCTATTTGCATTACTCTATTCCACTACCATCCATTGACTATATTCCAAATATATTTTCTGCTTTGTAGACAATAGCAGAAGCCATAACTCAACATTTGCAGGTAGTTATTTAGAGAATGAGAAGGACAAACAATATATAAGAAAACAAGAAACAAACAAACAAACTTGTATAAGAAAAACAAACAAACAACTCCACCCTTCTGTTATGGCTCTTAACTGTCTGTGCTGATGTCACCTTATGCTTTGCTACTTGGATTCCCAAACAGCATTTACATATACCTCACCAGGATATGTCTCTCTAAATGAGAGGATTCTAGCAGTCTAAAGTGGCATGACAATTTTTTAGCTACAAGAAGAGGCTAGTACTGTATGTTACTAGTTAAAGAGGCTAGTAAGTATGTTAAACTAAATTTAACAGTTTCCAAATTGATTTTGTGTGGAAAATAGTCAAGGAATAAAGCTGAGCCTTTCAGTGAATCACGTCTTAAAGGCCTTATTAAATAGGTTATTCACGAAAATGCATGCACCGTCAGACTTTTTAAGTCCATGTCATCTCTTAGTCTATGATTTCTATGTAAATTAGCAACTGAGTTTTCAGACTTCTTTTTTAATTTTCATGTCTTTATCTCAAAGAACCTTACCAATCTACATTGTTGGGGAGTCATTTTAATATTGAATTCTACTTTTTGACAATATTGAAAATAAGTGTTCTTTGTTCCATAATGCAGTATTTCAGATATTTCTTTTCATGGGAATCTGAAAAACTATTGCTAGAATAGCAGATTCCCACTTATCTGGAATAGGCAGAATTCATTAATTCAGAAATGCTGACATTGATGAATACTGCTAATAAAGAGCCGAGTCCACTGCTCTGAAAGAAGACAAACACATGCACTGGTCCATTTTATTTTTCTGTGTGTAAACAGATGACATTTGGCAAGTTTTGTAGAATTATAACCCAAAAGAAGAAAACTGATTTTTGCAGAACAGACCTTCACTGTGTTTGGGAGCACAGCAAGAATCCCCTTTTTGCTGAGAATGTTCCTGTGGTGATCTGTTTATCCACCACTTTCCTTACCCCATATTGTTCCCCCGCTTTCCCTTGCCCCCAGCCCTGGCCACTCCCTCGGGCTCTCCCTATTGGTTCCTGTACCCCAACCCTGCCCTTGTACCGCCCCTGCGATGTGACAGAACCCCCCTGTGCCCGGATCACGAGGTCTCTCTGCCTCTGGGGTCGCCGGGACAAACATTAACGATCTTCGGAAGCCCAATGAGGGACCCTTCTCTCCTCCTTTGCCATCACTGTGTTGTAGAGCTGATAGCTAGCCGGAGCAAAACTGCGGAGCTGTCCGAAATGGACTACAGGAGGGAGAAATGGTTGCACTGCCCTAAGCAGCTCCGCTGAGCTCTCAGGGAAAGCTGCAGCTTGCTAAACTAAACCTGGCACTCCAACATGTTCCCCTCACAGGTTAGGCATGCAAAATAAATTACAGATCTCTGCTGCATGCTCATATACAGTATTTAGGAAATTAACTTCTGTTTTAAAAGGCTGTAAATGAGTGAATATTGATTAAAATTATCTTTTTAGATCTTAATTCTACCTTACCTTCTATGCCCTCTCCCAGAAACAGAAGTACCATTTTGCCACATAACATCAATCAGCTTGAGGATCAATATGACATTGTAACCTTGTGTCAAAGATGCATTGAAATTTTTATTGTCCATGAACTTCATGATGATGATGCAATATGAGGCAGAAATAGCCATGTACACATTAAAAATGTTTTATACTGCTTTTAACTCTCATATGAGAAGCTTCAAATTGATAGAGAGAAATTAGTAAATTAGAAAAGAAATGAATGCATGTTGTGATGTGTACTTATTCAATAATACAATATACTGGATTTGGCTGGGATATAGTTAATTTTCTTTATAGCAGTCCCTGTAGAGCTGTGTTTTGGATTTGTGGCCAAAATAGTATTGATGACATAGAGATGTTTCCATTATTGCTGAGCACTGCTCACACAGCATCAAGGCCTTTTCTGCTTCTCAAACAGCCCCACCAGTGAGGAGGCTGGGGGTGCACAAGAAATGAGAGAAGACAGCCAGGACTAGTGACCCAAACAGACCAAAGGGCTATCCCAGTCCATATGGCATAATGCTCAGCATATAAAGCTGACAGAAGGAAATGGGGGATGTTTGGACTGATGGCATTTGTCTTCCCATTTGTCACTGTTACCTGTGATGGGGCCCTGCTCTCCTGGAGGTGGCTGAACACCTGCCTGACATGGGAATCAGTGAATGGATCCCTTGTTTTGCTTTGCTTTCCCCATTAAACTGTCTTCATATCAGCCCATGAGTTTTCTGTCTTTTACCCTTCCAATTCTCTTCCCCATCCACTGGGCAACATTGACCAAACAGCTGAGGGTTAAACTACAACACAGGAAAAGATTATATTTGCCTCATGTTTTGAGCATGTGCAGCTTTTCTAATGACATCAATCTTGGGAGAGTTTGATATGCTTATAAGTCTGTCCAGTTTAATTTTTCATGCTGCTAAAACGATTACATAACTGACCTTAGTAATTCCCACAAAGTTACCAAGTGTAAGAGAAAATACCATAAGACAAATTCTTCTATCCTAGTGTACTAATAGTGTCTAATAATAGCCAAAATATGAAACTACTCATTTAAACAAAACAAATTTATCCATACTTCAGAAAAGCAGCTCCAGATACCCTTTTTAAGTATTGTGAGATATACCACACTAAATAACATCCTGAAAAAGTGTATCCTGAAAAATTCATAAAAATATTTGGAAATTAAATTGACTACAAGCCAGTGTTTTGGCAACTTCTTCCTCTTAGATAATCTGGACAACTATCGCCTACTTTTTAAATATTATGTTACTCTTATCATGACATTACAATCTTATTTAGAAAATAGAATTTCAGAAATCATTCTAAAAATACCTGTTGTCAATTTTTCTTTACTATTTATGAATGAGAATTCAGTTCAGGTATTTTAGTACTTTAAGCTAAAAACCTTAAGCTCTGTATCAATCTGGCCTTGACATATATTACCACATGACATTTATGTCCATTTCTATGCTTTAAAGTACTTCTTTAGAAAGTGCATTATAAATTTGAAAAGGCTACATTGACATTGATTTAAGATACAGAGTTTTAGTCTTATTGCACTAATCCTTAATAAGTATATGTTTTCACTAATCTTTTGTCATGATTTACTAAGCAAATTGCACATGTACTACTTATTAAAAAAAGGTGTGAATAGGCTTCATGTAAAAAAGTATCTATTTGATTGAACATGTTTTTCTCTTCTGATTTACATATTATCTCTTAGGACAACAAACAATAAAATACTGGAAAATTCATGGAAGAGAGGTAGAAACTGTAGTACCATTGTATACATCAGTAAATATTAGGGGTATCTATTCAGAGTTTACAGCAAGAAAAGAAAGTTATCATACCATCTCTTCTTCCAAACCCAAATGTAGAGTGTAAAAGCTCTTTAATTTTGATCTTCTAGGAAAGACTTATGGCTCCAAACTGGTGAAGTATTAAAAACTACTAACTTCTTCAAACTGGGTTGTAGTGTGGTTTGCTATGCTGGCTTCTTAAGAAAGGCTGACATCTTTGCTATTTTTTTTCTTTTTTAGTTTAGCTAAGAAATCAAGATAAAAACCAAATAAACTTTTACATGTGTTCACCTTACATGTAAACATATCATTATAGCAAAATAATGTAAAAGCATGATAGCAAAAATTCCAAAATGTACGTGGTTACTCAGTTACTGGAAAGAGAAAGAGGAGAAAAGAAGGGCAGACATAAATAATACAGTCTGATATAGAAATTGATTTTTATGGGCTTCAAATCAAGCCCAAGATGTTTCAAATTATGTATACCATTGGAGGGAATTCAGATGCTATCCAAGGGCCTAAGGGACATTAAAGCAAATATAGGAGAGTTACAGGCACTTCAAGATGAACTTGATCTTCCTCACAGTGTAATTGTGTATGAAAACAGTGTCCCCATAACTATTTGAACTTTCAGTCTCACCTAAAACTTAAAAACCTACTTGCCCATTTTATATAACTGTAAGTAAAAACTTTGGCTATGTATATATCTATATACATATACATATATTTTATATATATATATATGTATATATAGATATAAAATGTAATAAAAAAAATCAGGATTTACAACTTAAAATGTTAGAGGTAAAAAGAAAGCAAGGACCCTTCTAAAATTTTGCTTCTCATTTTCAAAAAGAGAGATTTGAACTGCTGATTCATTTTCTTCTTCTCATGCTACTACTACTTTTATACTTACTACCAAAAGATGGTAGTTTGACCAATAAGGTAATAATGGTGTTGGATATTACTGTTTTCCTCTGCAGAATACCAAACAAGATAAAAGGAATGAACGGTTAAGAATTAAGTTAAATATATACGACCAATAATTCAGAAGAAAATAGACAGGAAATGGAATATCTTTAGCTTAATATTGTCTGTTTTAACTTGTTTTAAAAGTCTCAGTTGAATATCTGTGTTTGTGATAAATCAGAATTAAAAACTACATATGAAATATGTGGAAGAACATAACACTCAAAAATCAACAGCCTTGTCAGCTCACAGGTAAGAGAATAGTGTATCCACAGCTTGAACTTAACCACAGAAAATTAATCTGAAAATGTATTTTTATAGAAAAACATGTTTATAGAAAAACAAATAAGGGAATGAACTAATATTCAACAATAGAATTTTCTTTGGTGCTTAAGAGAAAACAAAAAAAGATGAGACTGAGAAAAGCATCAATCAAAAGCACAACTAGCTTCACCTTTGAAAAGCAGAAAAGGATACAAGCATGCTCTAAACCAGAAAAGGAGATTTAAATATAACAATACTGTGGCAGAGCACTGTGGTCTTAGAATCTGACTGTAAGTCAAGAATACCTGAACTTAATGTAAAACACAAGCTTCAGTCTTCTATGTGTTAATCAGAAAGCTACTTCTTCTGTCTATCCAGTTCATTCTTTTGAGATGCAAATAACTGCGTATCTGGTGATGAAAAGTAATATGCAGTAATAAGCCTCATAATGTTATGTGTATGAATACTGGATTATTTTATAATGGTTTCTTAAAGCAGGAAAATAAATGTTGGGATTCTGTTTAACTGATTGAAGTCCATAATCTGGTTTTTAAACCAAAATAATTATTCCAGCTCTAATTCCCTACTTTTTACATCACAAAATACATTCAAAGTCAAGTAGAGAAGATATAATAAAAGCTTCTGGTAATAAAAGAAGCATTTTGAAAAGAAATTTGCACATCAGCAATAGCAGTCTAAGTGAAGCCGTGATGTACTGCTAAAATAAAATTGAATTGAAAACCCAAAACATCAGCAAAAGTAAATGGGTTGACATTCTGAATTTCTGTCTGGAATTTCAGCTGAATTTTTCTCTCTGATAAACTTTAACACACTACATCATACAAAAGGCAGTGCAGGATATTCATTCAGAAGGACATCTGTTACCAAAAGAAGCTTCCCTCTGTCCCACATGTTAAATAGCTTTATTTGTCCTGTTAATATTTGACAATTTTATCACATATGGGACTTTTTCAGTTTGTACAGATTATTTGGACCTTTTTTCCTTTTGATCTTCTTCTCTGCCACAGCCACTTCTAGGATCAGATGTAATTTATTATCTTGAGATACTGGCACAGGTTGCCTTCATGGACCAAAATGATTTTTTATTTTTTATTTTCCTTTTTTTTTTCTTGAATAATCTTTTCGTGGCTATCAAATTACAGGGCTCCAGGAGACACAGAAATTTCTTTCTGAAAGACTGCAGACATTTTCACTAATCTTCCTCCGAAGTAGTTTTTGAAAGGACTGGACAACTGTGAGTACAGGAAATCTCTCTATGTCTTGCACCTGCATGTCATATGTGGCCCAAGCAAGACATCATAGCCTTTTGGTTTTCCAACAGCCTTCAAATAATTATTTCTGTTAACCTTCTAGTAGATGATGTCCACAGAAAATAGTACCATTAGAGCTGTTACACCAAAACCAAACCAAAAAATTACATTTATCCCCGTTTCTTCAGCTCTAACATGCAGACTGTCCCTTTGGAATCTCACATTATAATCTCACAGTGATCTTATCATCCATAGCAAATAGTATCACTTAATGTATCAGTACAGTGCTAAGTGGACAGGAATGAGTAAAATACGGAGAAATCTCATCACAGAATCACAAAATCACAGAATATGCTGAAGGGGCCCACATGGACCATTGAGTCCAACTCCTGGCCCTGCACAAGACAGTTCCAAGAATCACACCATGTATCCAAGAGCATTGTCCAAATGCTTCTTGAGCTCTGTCAGGCTTGGTTCTGTGACCACTTCCCTGGGGAGCCTGTTCCAGTGCCCAACCACCCTCTGGGTGAAGAATCTTGTTCCAGTATCTAAACAAAACTCCCCTGACACAACTTCCAACAGTACAAGGCATCCTAGGTACAGGTAAAAATTACCTAGATATAATTAAGGTAGAAATAGTTATTACTGTTGTGCATTTTGGGCCTGTCATTCTTTCTATGCAACACAGTAAATTTCATTTAAAACACATTTTAAGGGCAAATTCTGAAGCAGTGATAGTCTCCCTCCTACTTCCATGGAGCTGCCTTCCAGTATATTAGGTTAAGAAATGCTAAGAATGGCATAACAAAGAAGTTTTCAGCCACATATAATCCTGGTCAATTGAGTAAGTTACTAAAGACCTGATTTAGACAAGACAACTGGCTTCCAACTACAAAAGCTATTTTGTCAGAAATAGCAGTGTGGCTCCATGATGTTTGTACTCTGACTTGTGAAGAGGCTTTCTTTCAGACAACTTTTTTTAATCATATTTAGTTTGAGAAGAAAAGCCTTCTTCAAAGATATTTGACGGAGCAGCTGCTTTGGCAAATCCCTGCTTTATGCTGGGAACTACTATTATAATCTACATAACGTTATTCTTCACTTGCCTAAGGTTTCATGACTAAGTATGACTATTCAATACATAGCAGTGCTTTGACCTGCATAAGATAATGTAACATGACCCCTGTATTTAGGCCTTTTTTTCAGATACCTAATAAAGTCATGTCATAGTCCTTTACCACAGTTATACTTACCACAGTGATACTATCAGGCAAAGTGCAATCAAATAACACCAGAACATACAACAAATTAAATTACAAGGCTTTGAAAAAGAATTATGAATCCATGACACTGAGATTCATGCAATAAAATATAATTTGCTCAAATATGCTTACAGAAGATGGAGTTCAGCTACCTGAAACACAGCCTGGCATTTAATATGGCATCACATTTCCATGGCACACTGTACAGTCAGGTAGATAAGGAGAGGCACCACACCAGAAATATCACATCTTATTGTGGCATCACATTTATGAGACAGCCATTGGGCAGCTTCAGAAATAGAAAGTTTTGACTGAAAAAATATGATGGAATAGTGGACATGTCAACCCCCGATCATCAGTTTTCTCCAATAAGGTTCTGAACTGGATTGTGCATATGCATCTATCTAGATGTACTGTGAAAGTCCTGCAACCACATGATATCCCACAGAACTGTAATAATTTCTTAGTCTAGGCCCATAATTTCTACATAACATTACAGAAAAGATATTTTTGTACATGAGAGATCTAATTGACTGAGACACTAAACCCCTTCCAGCCTTGAATGTAGACAGCATCAAAAGAAACAATGAGCCAAATGTGTACGAGAGAAGCTCAGGTGAACTGAAGAACATGAGTAATAAAGTTGAACAGTCCTCTCCCTTTGTAGCAGAATGTCGCCCCTCCACCACAGGAGGGCTTATCTGTTGCCTGTTGGCTGGTGCAGTAACTTAGGGCATCCCCCCCCTCACATGAATTTGCTAATTGGTGAGATACCTCCATCAGGAGAGCTTGTCTTGTAGTGAGTTATTTCGGCACCGTGGAAGCGACACTCCCAGCTGACAATAAGCATCTTGCCTTGAAAGCAAGATTGTAGGAAGATAAGCTGGAATTTCTCACTGATAGGAAATTCACTTTACAAACTATAAAAGCTACACCAAACTTTCACAAAGCAGAAAGCTTCTGCACATTCCCTGGAAATGTGTGGGGATGACTCCTCAAGGTTTGGGACACGTGCCTTGAGTTACTGTCTCGAGGGTTGAGTGAAAGGACTCTTTGTACACCATCATCAATTCAGTTTAAGTTACATTGAGTCCTAATCTATGCTATTTCTGTGCTAGCTATAATATAGGTACCTTTATGTTTTGCACTGTTTTATGTAATATAGTAGTAGTTCTTTTTTTTCATACTGTGTAGTAAGTAACTCTGTTTAAGGCCTTTTGTCTGTTAATCTCCTGTCTATCCAATAAATAACTCATTTTATAATAGTCCTGATCAGCCATTCTTGAGAACTTGCAAGCCAGAGTGATGTAGGAGCAGGTCACCTAAGTAGAGCTGCTGCCAAAATCTGAGCCTAAGGTAGGGCTTGTCTAAATCTTTCAATCGATAACACCCTTTTGAGAAGCACAGGCCCTCTTGAACTTGAAACCTAGTCTGTTACCTCTGAATTAGGCTTTATACAGTTCTGCATCCTTGACTAAATTCACTGGTTGCGTTCATTAAGAAAAGGAAGATGGCACTCTGCATGAGCAGATGGACTATGTTATTTTTTTCCTCCTGGATATTCTGTTCATAAATCGGTAAGGAATACTCATTTATTGCTACTGCATGCAAGTGGAGATAAGACCAGTGAATTTGAATTTTAAATAAACAATGAATAAAGTAGATTCACTTGTTTTTGGAAATGAACTAGTGCATTTGGTGTTGTTGTAAAAGTCAGGACTATATGCAGTTTCTTACTGGGTAATCTATTAAAAAAAAAAAAAAAGAACCTGGCAGAAGAATAATGTAAGACAGCCAATTGCTTATAGCAGTACCATGTCCTTGTCAGGAAAATAGTTATGTTTAAACCCCAACTATTCATTATACATCTAGCATTTTGAGTGCTCATTTGTTCTGCACTTTTATTGTATGAAGATACAGAACAAGGAGATTAATTATAAGATAGAAAGTTCTATTTTAACAAAAACATTAGGCAATGTTCCAAATTAATAAGCAAACCTCCCAAGTCATCAAAAATATACAGTAAAGTTCAAACACTGGCAGATTTAAATACGGAAATTCTAATCTGAATGTTCTGTTTTTCATCAGCCTAACAGCTGTGAGGCTGCCAAGAACTTAAAGTACTAAAAATATATTTTATCTATTTATTATTAAAGATATTGTTATTCCATTTATCAACTAACCTGAAAAATATCAGCTAAAACAAACACTTCCAAAACTCAGTTTTCCGTCTCTCATTACTGCAAGTGCCTGGCCACACTAAGAATGAACTGTACATAGTCTTGCAGTACTGAACAGGCTAAAAAACAGTTCTAGTCCCTGTAAAACATCCTCCCCTTCAGAAAATACAACAAAAGAATCCAACAAACTGTTCTACTCTGAAGAACTACTATAAATTATTACTGGCAAGGGAGTTTTTCTGCTGGTCTTCTCAGTTTCTCTGAAGAAAAGTCATCTCTTAATCCCCCTAAATGCCTATTAAACATTTCCTAAAAAGGAATTTACTTTGTTTACTTTACAGTCTTGGATTTCAGTATTGTAACTGATTATACTGGAATATATTGTCTTCTTAAGCAAATGACACAAGAAACAAAACTCAACTCTAAAATGGCTTAAATTATACCATCAAAATCTTGTCAACAATGTCTAGATGAATGCAACAATGAAAATAAATCGTTATATCTTCAAATATTTGAATCTTATTGCAAACTAAAGATAGTCATAAGCTGAATACCTTTTAAATTAGTTTTGATACATCTTTAGCTAATACACTAATTGAACTAACACAGACACACAGGAAAGAAGGAAACGAGGAAAGGTTCTTGCTTTCTAGACAACACAGTTAATTTAAGGTAAAATGAGTTAAAAAGAAATCTGTTTTCATCATTTCAGGGCCACCATTTTCAGAAAGAAATTATCTAGGAGGCCGTAAGAAGTCCTGTGAGAACAGGAAACTGGGAGAGAGCTACATGAATCAGTGATGCAGGCTGACACATCAACACTTAGAAACAAGAAGTGTTGATGCAAACACCTTGTTTCATATTTACTGCACATATTTACTGTGCAAAGGCAAATTGCATTACACTGACACAAAAAGTTTCCTAGCTTTCTTTTAAAGTGTAGCGTTGGGGAAGTGGAGAAGGAAAAGTGGAGAGTGTTGAGCTGACACTCTAAATCTTGGATGAGAATTAGTGGCTGAGCATGATGATTAAACCTCTGGCAGCGCTGTTATGAAGAAATAATGGCAACCCACAGGAGGGCAGTGCATTGTTCCAACAGTTAGGACATATGGTGGTGTAATTTCTCTTCGACATTGTAAGAGAAGCTCATGGCTGCATAAGCACAGCATCACAAGGCAATACTGGTTTGCCACAGCCAGACCAAAAGGAGACAAGACTTTTGAATCTAAGACAGTAACTGATATTCATATCACTTCCAGTATTACTTCAGCTCACAGCTGGTAATTCATTTCTGTGGGTGTCTTGAGGCTGCATTTGGGACAAAGTCCAAAACCTACTGAGATCAAAGTTTTAAAAGCAAAAAGAGAGTTGAAACATGGATATATTTATTTATTTATTATTTATTATAAATGAAATGCTATGACAGACAATGTTATGCAGGAAATAAAGTTAATTTGCTATCAGTAATTCATAATTCCTTTAGTATGTTACTTAAGTAATTTATAGAAAAACATCTTCTCTCTTTCAAAAAAATATTATTCTGGATAGCATCTAAACCGACATTAAGATAAAAATATTCTGTTAGGATTTATTTATATTTTTTACATCCAGAGGCAATGCTAGACTTCTAAGACTGTTCTGTGCTAGGACAGACACCCGTGGATTCGTTTTAATATTGATTAAAAGTATGGTTTCTGGTACTGGCAGTTGTCAAAATAGCATCCCTATGGAAATTTCAGACTTGTTGTATATCCCTATTTCATCTGTTTCTGAAGAATAAGTGACAGTATTGGTCTTTGAAATGCGTATATAGAACTCTGGGCCCAACAAACTAAATTTAACCACTGAGGAATCACAGCCCACCATCCCATATTGGTTTTGCCTTTAACTAGTCCTAATTATATTTAATGAATAAAATCCACAAGATTAACTTGAACAGTAAAATGAAGAAGAAGAGTTACAATTTTTCTTGGAGCTTACAGTAGCAACACTGGTGAAAAGGAAATTCGGTGCTAGACAATTACATTTTCTGTACAGTGAATGGGATCTATGCTGCACTTACAAATTCAGTTACCTGGCTTTATTTAAATATACTACAAGAACATAACTGTCTCCTACATTTCCTTTAAAATATTTATCTCACTACGTCTATCAGAAATAAAAATATTTATCTTGTCTAAATGAGAGATGCAGACATAGATTTCATAAGGTTCTGCTTAGAGAATTGTATAAAATGATATTATGGAATCAATATTGGCCTGCAGTTCTTCTAAAAAAATAAAATTATAAATGTATACTTCTTTGTTTACAACATATGTAGCTTTCTAGGAAGAGTAAAAAATTATTTCTGAACACTATTTTTCTTGATTGGCCACTGCTGAAAATAAAATTTTATGTATGATTTTACCCACTGTTTATTAGTAAATTTTCAGATAGGTAATGATAAGTCAGGGACCACTTTAGATACTTTTTTTTGTATTAGTATTATCTTAGGAACAGATTATATCAAAATTAGTCCGTATTTAAGACTAGGCTGCATCAAAATCAAGGTAACTCAGAAAGAACATGAACACAGCCAGACTCATGAAGGTGAGGTTGCAACAAAGTGTTCAAAATTAAGGCAGATGGAGATAAATGTTACATTTACTAAATGAGATGTCCCGCTCAAGAATCTTGCAAAGGTTAGAATAATAAAGAAATAAAACTATGTGTATTATTTGTTAATGATTTCTTAAGAATACACATTTTAAATTTTCTCTGCAAATACGTGATCTACAGCATTTTTTATTATGAAAGCTGATAGTGTAAGATAAATCCATCGCTCAGAAAAGATCTGGAGGCCAAGGATGATGACCAGGAATTAGAAAGGCTATATTATCATTCTGAGAAATTCAGACACATAATTTGTTTACAGCTGCACATTTTTAAAAAGAATTAATATGATAGCAACTTTTTCAGTCATGCTTTATTATCTTGCCTTATGGATTTCTCTCCAGGAGGGGTTCTATTCAATATGTTCCAGAGCCCTGTCCCACCTAAGGATGTAAAAACAGATACTCCAGAGCCCATCTGCAGGTACAGGCTTTTGACATACAAGACCTCTTACCAGTTTGTAGGAAAGTGAAAGAACTTCTTTCTATCTCCACACAGAACCTGTTCCTGTCTCCAAGGTCAGCACAAGTTGGAAAAAACCATGGCAGCACAACTTCTTTAATCCCCCTACTCCAGACAAAAACCCCTTATGTAAAATCTAGGCAGTAAACCAGTTTCCTGTTACATTTCCTTAGTAAAATGAGTTAATTGAATTAATCTGCTACCATAGTGAGGAAGTGAGGTTTTTCTTGTCTGGTCTAAAAGAATCACTCACTCTGCAGCAACTGTACATAGCCTACTTCAATGGCACTACCCCTGGAACCCTAATTCACATGCATTAATGCCACTGAATGGAAGGAAGGAAGACAATTCACCTGTTAAAACAGACAGAGCTGCTGCTCAATTTCAAGCAACTGTATGTTCTTGATTGCAGCTTGGGCTGTCGCCTTCTCTTTACTAATTCCCAAAAGGCCCATAGACAGTGTAGAGCAAAACTACTGCAAACTTTATAATAAAAGATTTTAAGAAGGTCTGTAACATCTCAGCTCTGGAATACAGGGCTGGCTTCTCCAAACTTTTCTCTTGTTTAATTTCTGGTCATAAGGAACAACTAATGCCCACTGACAGTATACCTATATACACTCATATAAATCATAAAACTTCAACAAGTATATGAAAATCACCACAACTGATCAGACAGAGCTTAGCAAAAGAAGAGAAGGAGCATAAAACTCACTGTCATTTTGACATGACAACAAAAGAAGATGCCTTTTAGATTCCTTACAAAACAGGTAAATGAAGAATAAAGGTAAGTAATTTGTTCAGGACCAGATAATTTATGACTTTAGGGCTTTTATTTAGGTCTCAGAAAAATAATGGAGAATAAGTGTCTTTGTTTCATTCACTCCAGTTCAGAAACCCCCACATATTTAGGGGATACAATTTCATTTCTGCTATAATTGTAAAAAATACTTTTAGTCATTGCTAAGAGCTACACTAAGTAACCTGCAGAGTACAGGTGATAAAACTTCCTGATGCAGTTTCAAAAAAGGTACACTCAATCACTTGCAAGAAGCATGGCAAAATGATTAAAAAATCCAGGAGAAAAGCTTTTAAAGTGTTACTAGAAGGTTTTTTCCATATGCTGCAGTCTCACTTTTCTGTGAGCAATATGTCTGAACTGCAGATAAACAGAATCATTGCTACTGAGAACATACAACTGGGTCTGACACAGGCCAGCAAGGGTCCAAAAGGATTTATTAGCAAGGCATTCACTGTGTATATGTCACCTTAAAAATCTACGGTCTGGCTTGGAAGCAGCTCAGCACTCATTAGTAAGTCTGACAGGTATCGGACAGCCCCATGCAGAGCAGGCTTAGGGTTCTCAGCAGTCAGCAGTCAGAATCAGGAGAGCTGGAAAGCATAATACCTATATGCTTGCACAGCCCTTGACAGAGACATTTGGCTCTACAAGTATAATTTTTCATAACTTAGCAGTGATTCTTCTACATTAAGTATGGATCTCCAAAGATGTGCCTTTGCACCACAGGCCTCAGAATTCCAAAGTCCATTTGTTACCTTGGGAAGGATCCAAATGCAACTGCACTTGCAAAGTCCTACCTTTGAATATGACAAGTTGACATGTAAGGGTAACCTTGAGTGCAGTGAAAGCAGTACTAAGACATTTCTGCAGAACAAATGCAACTGATCTATGTGAAGTTACTCATCTGCATTCACATGACAAACTTCAGTGCTTCTGTGAAGGTAGTGACACCTGAGAGGCACAAACTCAATCCTCTAGCTGATCCAATATACCTGCAAACTCAAATGTATATAATTATGAGATTCAAGATAAAAGATTCAAGAAAATAATATATAGAAATTGCCTATGAGAAAACTTAGCAAAGGAATCACTTATATTAGGAACAAGACTGTAATCTATTAAAAAATAGATAATGTATTGCAATAATAAAGAAGACATACCATTTTCAAAGCCACAGCTACTGCTTTATTATTTTTTATCAAAATTTGTCCCCTTACAGGATATTTATGAATGACGATTGGACTTTATTATGTATTGGTCAGATTTTTTATCAGGATCACAGCTTCGCAGTATTGGTAAATACATCTTATTTGACTGTTTTGTTTCAACTATTTTATGCGGATCACAGGAAGACGTGAGTTGATATCTTTCTTACTATCTTTCTAACTTTCTGTACTTTACAATTTAGTATCCACCTGCTTGACAGTTAAAATATCAGTATCTTAAACATATACAGCTGGATTTTCAGATTAATGATTATAAGCAAAAAACTAATCTGATTTCCTTACCTAACACTGTATGCTGAAAAATCACAGGAACCCTTGAAAACAATATTCTTATTAGGCAAAAGCGAATAATGCATTATGGGATTTGTTATATCATGCATTGGTACAAGTATTTATCTCAGGGAATCAACCCTCTTCCCATTAATTAATATCAAAAAATTAAGAGAAAAAATTAAGATCATTTTGATTTGTGTTAAGAATACATTGTAATTAAATACACATTACTTAAATTGAGGTATAAAATATATAAATATACATTGTAAATGATAACAGTGTTGCCAATTAAATTGCATTTGCATGAACAGATTTACTCATGCAGCCAAGAAGGAGGAAGATGTGAAATTGCAATCATCAGTTGCATGTAACAGTAACTATTTGACCATCCAGATTTAACTATTTTGTTGCTTGGTTTATTTCTTCATTATATAGCTGCATTGTGCACATAAACATAGGATAAACCAACATTTATTAAAGCACAATAACCACCTAACAGCAGACACCTTAAATTAACTTTTATTCCCTTTTTTAGGTATATATTTGCAGTCAGAATGATAATCCTATGAGGCAATGGTGTAAATGTTGGATTGGATACACAGAATAGTCTTCCTATGCTCTCCAATTCCTGTTAGTTTGGAGATGGAAACAATGCCATACAAAACCACTAATAGAGTTAAATCCAGGAGTTTTCTTCCTCTGCATGTAGGCAAAAGGAGTAATAAGGTCACAAATTTCTCATCACATAAATCCACACCAACACCCAATGTCCAGTGTTTGACCAAGTTACGCTCTTCTCAGTGCTCTGAAACACATGGATATTGCAAAACTAGTGACCCATCAAAAAGCCATCACCAGGTTGTTACAGCAAAGGCAGTCCCCTCCAGCCCTCTAGAGAATTTGCTCATACTGATATACTAGAAAATCTTCTCCTGACCTTCAAACTTGCAACCTCCAAAGACAAGTCAGGTTAAAACTAAGTTGCTAGTACAAACTCTTTATTCCACACCATTATCTCTACTTTTCTGCCATCATCTTCTAGAAAAAGGGAATCTTTACACAGATTTCTGTATCTGTGTATCTGTGACTAGAGTTACTGTAGTATATGGATATTTCTTAAGTTCACTGACTAAGTAACTCCACCAAAATGAGCAGAAATTAAACTACATGGACATGCATATAAGCACATGCACACAAAACTGGATTTCCAAGAGAAATGGTGGAGTCCAGGAACCACCTGTTGATAATTGGATTAAAGAGTCCATTAATTAATTTTCTGTGTTCAGACATGAATCGCATAATTTCATTTATATGTTAAAGCTATTAACTTTATGACAGTCTCACAGTTATTTGGAAACTATCACTTATGCTTAGAGCTTTTAAGGATCAATTTTTGGTTGACATCCAATATTCGAAGCATATTTACTTTTTCTTAACATGTTGCTGCTTTTACTTTCCCAAAACCAAGGGACAAAAGACACATAAATTGTGCTTTAGGCAGCAAATCAATAGCCTTGTAATAAAAAAAATACAGGCAGGAGTTTTGGTTTTCAACTTTCCTATGAGACAGGGGGTTTGCCCTATTGAGTTTGTCAGATTTGATTACAGGATAGGAGCTTTTCCACTGGATGAAATTTTTTCAACTGACAATACCCAAGGTTAATTGCATAATAATGGATAATAGACAAGATTTTGCCACAGTATCACATAACAGAAAAGTCTGACATTAAATATTTAGTCACATTAATCAAACAACATTTAAGCTGTAGTTAAATGCATCTTTTTGATTCTGCTTTAACTACTGAATTAGTTACAGAAATATTAAGTGTTTTGAAAAGTACGTGGGGACATTGTGGAAGACAAAATAGAACCCAAATAATACAGTATTTTTCAGATGCCTTTATTTTTCATTATTATTATTTACATTTGTTTGTTTAAACTGTTTTCATACTAGCCACATGCTGTCAACTGCTAATCAAAGTTTTATTCAATTACAGTGCTTCTACATCAAGTACGACAGCTCAAAAACTATAGCACATGAAGTTTTCAGAGCTTACGCTTTACTATTTCACTTTTTCAACAAAAATAAGTTACTTTAAGTACCATGGCAATGACCTTTGTGAATCAAGAAACATTTGGAGGTCCTCCCTACCCCAAAGACCTTCCCTCAGATTTTAGCTACTTCCTTGAAGCTCCCTCCTTTTCACCCTCTCAGTCTCCTGCCCTATCATCCCTTCTTCCTTGCGTGACAACAGCACCTACTGTTAGCAAGCATGGAACTTAATTCCTTTTGGTGTGTATTGTTTTCTTAGGGCCATCCAAACTGAACACCCTCTCGTTGTGCCTATCTCACAGCTATACTTACTAATATTTATATTTCATCATTTTAAGATGCTCTATGTTTTATTTTACTGATTTTAGAAATGTTTTTCAAGAACATGCTCTTGAAGACCCCCAAAAATCACAGTTTTGCCTTATATTGTCAAAACATATTGTTTATTTCTTCAGAAAATTCAATTCTAGACAGTCCTTCTATTGCAGCTAGCACACAGATAAGACATCAAGGTAGGAAAAAAATACAGATAGAAAAAAAGTTCACAGAACCCACGCATACCTAGCACAGCTTTATTTTTTTGGCCTCAGGCTACTTTTGCTTTTTAATAGTGGATGTGTAGCAACAAGGGGCTTTAGTTTCTTTTCTCCTTTGAATTTTGCCTTTTAAACATCCGCCTGTACTGCCTCGAATACTTAAACCCTTCTAACTGCTGGCTGGATGAAAAACACACTTCTTCCTTTGTTTGTGCCATTCTGGAGCCCAAGAGCTGGTTTCCATGACTTCAGCACTTCTCTTATTTCTATATTCCTGTTACAGCTACTGATAAAATTTGCATTGATTTCAGAGATAGATTTCAACCAAAACTGTGTACTTTTGAAAATGTCACTCTGGCTGCTTGAAGACATTAATCAGAATTTATTTACATAGTCTCTTTAGAGATGTGAGGATTCTGCTCTGAAATTGTCAGATTAGGCTGGTTGCTGAATAACAGTTAAATATGTTTAACAATATTCAACAGGATACACAAGGCAGAGAAGTTGGATAATTCTTCCAAAATCAAATTATTTTTCAGTTACCATTTTTTTCTGTTATTGACCTTGCAGAAGGAAAACAAAAGTATCAAGACATCTAAAACTTCTACTGATTTTTTTTAAGAATTTGTACTGCAAGACTCATTCTAATGTAGTGGAAATTCAGAGGACTTATGAATAGGAAATATATAATGATCTAACTTTGATTACATTACATGAATTATAGTATAAAGATTAAAAAAAAAAAAGTAGCAGTTTCGAATGGGGTGCAATTGACAATTGGAGGTGTTCTGGGCAGACCTGTAAGAATACAACAAAAAGACTTAGGAAGCACGAGAGCTCACTGACAGTCAAAGAGCAGGGTAATATGAGAGTAGAAATAAAGATTATATACCAAAAAACCTGAAATAGTTACAAACAAGCTGATTACTTGCCTTATATCTCAAGGTCATCTATCCCTGTCTTGTCTCCATGAGATTATTATTGACATTTCTAAACCCATAATTTTGAACTGGTCTCAGCACAACTTAATATTGTACATGCTTCTGGGGAAGCTTAGATTTTTAGTCTGATAGCAGTTATGCTTTGTGCAGTACTAGTCTTTTCACTTCAGACACTAGGCTCACAGATTGCTTCAGTTTTGAGGCCAAAGTGAAGCAGTTCTTTCTAAAATAGAAAAAAAAAATATTCCAGACTCAGCAGTTCTGTTTCAATCTTGACCTTCAATAGCTCTGTGAATACCCAGGCCAGTACTTGCACAGTTCCCATTTCCTAAGTAAAGCAACAACTGTTTCAGATTAAGGTGTTTTGTGTGGCAGAAGCCGTGCATATGAAACAGCAGGTCACATGAATGCCAGTGACTATTAGTCTAGGCACTCAATCAATTTATATGCTGCTTTCAGTATGCTTCAAAAGCGAATGAAAAAATGCTAAATTTAGTAGAAGCACTGCTCCGACTGATGATAAATAGGGTTGTTTTATGTAGAAAAAGAATTTGTTGGAAAGGATTTCCTTTTTCTAATGCTCATAGGTTTGTTTTTTTGATTGTCTACTCTAACTCAAAACTACTAATTCAAATAGTATTGAATTGAATTGAATTGAATTGAATTAGAATTGAAAAATTTCTACTCTAATTCAAAAAACTTCATTTACTGACTAATATCCAAGCAAGAATGTATTTTGAAAGCTCTACTCATTTAGATCTCTTATTCAGACACCTCAAAATTATCTTATCTTGAAATATAGCAGTCATGGAGGCCTTCACATAAGGCTAAGTCTGCCGGTTGGTCTTTTCCTTCATGAAAAACTGTAGGTGTAGATAAGTCTTTGCACATATTTTTTTCACAAGTATTTGTGAACAGATGGTAAACCGTTGGCATTGGGACAGATCTGGACAGGCATTAATGACAAGGATAATAAAGCGGTTTTCTAAAGAAAATTTTAGCACTTAGCACTGAAAAGGTCCAGTGTGCCTGAGCGTGACTAAACAATATGGCAGAGAAAGTCTAGTTTTCTCTAGAAGATGGTAGTATAGCCTATTTTTACTTTAAAAAAAGACCTTTATTTCTCAAAAAAGTAACACTTCTTTCCTCATCCTGTAAAAGATGATAAGAATGAACCAGAGAGGGGATCTGCTTCAATGGCATGTGAAATACCTTGCTGAGCTGATCTTAAAGGGTTGTGTTATGGGTATTCTGATCCAGAAATTCATTTGGTTTGCTAATGTCAAGTGCTTGATCCGCAGTCTCCCCATCATACTGAGGAAGTAACTTCTTGGTAGCTACCCTCTATTTTATATATTTTTATCAAAGGGCACTAAAACACAACCATCTCCTTAGTCTTCAGACTGTAGGAAATCACAGCGCTAATTGCCCTATCCATCTATTTTTCACATGTTTCTTTTGAAATGTCTAGGCTTTGATATAATATGTCACCATTTTATGCATGAACAGTCATAAGCTGTCAATGTATTCACCCTACACAGATCTTCCAAATGGAAAAACACTCTCAAAAAATATCAGCATCAAAACCAGTCAAAACTCAGAGCAAAAAAAAATTATTTTAGAGAAGTGGACAAAGGAAACAGAAACAGAGGGCTGCAGCTTTCTTGCTAAAGTAAAAAATAATTTTATATCACTAATTTGTCATTAAATTTTACATTTCATACTTGTACAGGTGACAGGAGTTTTAAATATCTTATTGAAAAGGGGTCTGGGACTTGAAAAGTAAAAACACATTCAGAGACAAAGTAAAATGGACATATATTGTTTTCAAGTCTTCACAGAAGGGCATTTCAATTTCTGTTGTTAAGGGTCCTATTTTCTCCTAAGAAGACAACTGAATTGAGAATAACTTAGCAAAAAGAAACAGAAATTATTCATAACAATGGTAGCTGGCAGTAGTGGCAAAGAACTCAAGCAGTGAAATGTACAAAGGAAGGAACATGTCATGGCATTTACTGGAGGGTATTATTGCTTTGCTGTGAAAGAGGACATTTTTTGGTAGAGAGATGCAAGACAGTATAGTTTAATTCTGCAAACCATTTGTGAACAATTTCCTTGAAACCGTTTCTATTAACTTCCTCAACAGGGAATACAAAACACTACTCTCTGCTAATAATGCTTTTCATTTGTCCACTTAATATTATTTACTTGTCTATACAAGACAAGACATTGCTTGCACAGTGAGTCTTAAGTACAATTTAAAAAAGAGAGTACTGCAGAATTCTAAATATTAAGAGCCATGAGAAGCTGTGTTGATTCTGTAAAGATATGTGCAATAAACTGAGGTTTGCACCAACTTTGAGTCCTAAAAATGGTGTCAAAATCTTCTCAAGACAATTAAGCTCTAATAAATGTTTGAGTTAGTAGGTACAATTAAATAAGCATCATATGCAAGCTACAGCAATTTGCATAAGGCTTCTAGGAATGTATTATGATCTAAAGAATACATTACGAGTAAGTGTCTTTGAGCATAAGGTTATATTTCACTGAATACGTGCAGGAAACTGATGTGCATCTGTTTCCAACTTGAACTAGTTCCACTTTGCAGAAGTTAATTAACTTTTCTGTTACACTAGACATAAAAAGTCGCATTTTTATCACCACTGAGCATCACTTCAGCTACACCTGCCATCAATTGTCAATGCATTTACCCTACTCACTCTGCATTATGCAGCTGATGTTTCCCCCTGCTTGTTCTGACAGAAGAACTTTACAATTTCCATTTTGGCTTCACGTTGGAAAGGCTAGAGTTCAATTACAAGTCCTGTTCTTCTACAAATCTGACCCCAGGGAGATTCACAGCAAACAGTAACCCCATGTGGCCAAACAAGGCATCTTTGCACTACCAGGGAATGTTTATTTTTTACAATTTAACAACTTGAATGTCATCCATCTCAAGCCTCAGCCATCAGCCTTCCATCACTGATTCACGTTCTCTAATTGTAGTTAACTTTAAGTCTGCTTTCACCATGTCCCCATTTAGAAATATACAACCTTTCAGGAGGCTGCTGAATGTCACACTTACTAAACATTACTGTAGTCGATCCACTAGTAGCAAGTGAAATGCTGTTGGGCTCTTTGAACATCCCCAGGAAGGGAACAATCCCATGAAGGGATGCTCATGACTGCTACTTTTACTCCTCCATGTAAAATTACTACTGTGAGGCTATTATGACTAATGTATGGGCTTTTTGAAAGAAGAGATGATGCTGTAATAAAAGGTAAAAATTAAATCATATTATTTGCATCCTTATATTGTGGCTCAGAGAGCATAAGAATTAGAGAGAGAGAAGAAAATGAAAAACTTTGGGGATTTTGCCACAAACGATGTGATACATAATGCTGGAAAGCAGCACCAGATGTACATAACAGTTGGAATATTTCCCTCTTCTACTGGAAGAAACACAACACAGATGTTGCCTATTTTATGGAAGCATATGAATGAGATACTGTCTTAATGTGACAGTAATAGCCTTCTCTGTCATTAGGAAAGTAGATTGTTTAAATGTAGACCTGCTTACCCAAACACTCCTTCATTTTATTTCCGAATATCAATACTTTCATACATATCAATACATTCAATAAAGAAAAAGATATCAAAAACCCAGAGGAATATGCCCACAGAACTTACATTGAATCTAATACTGATCATTACATTTTTGATGAGTTCTGACAAATGGTTAGAAATACAAGGAGGAATGTTTGGCTCAAATTTGGGTTATCTGTTCCACTCCATCCACAGAAAGCAACAAGAAAGTCAGCAAAAAAATGCAAGTATTACTTTGAGTAAAGTTCTGTGAGCTATTGCAGTGATGGAAAAGACAGGAAAATCTCTGCTGCTACTTATTACAGTGTTCAGCAAAGGAAAACTATGCACATTTTTCAGAAAGTTAACAGGTTTCTGGGACAAAAACCAGCCAAACCAGTAACAAAGCACTTCTATCACTAATTTCTTCTCCCAAAAGAGAAATAAGCCAGCAAGGTTTTCCAAATATTGGTAAACCACCTGGGCCAACAGCAACAGTCTAATACTAACTTTTTCTTTATATCTTGGCTTCAGACAGACACAAAAATGGATGCTAGTACCCACTGAAGCATAAGCACTTTTGAGATCAAAAAAGATCAATCTGAAAAAAAGTTAAAATACACCAATGAAAACTAAAATAAGATGTATAAAAGCAGGAATATTAAATCAAATAATTAACCACAAGCTGAAAATTCTGGAAAGCCAGTGACAGGTATTAATTAT
The DNA here is from genome assembly GCA_013397865.1 of Struthidea cinerea. Classification (NCBI taxonomy): domain Eukaryota; kingdom Metazoa; phylum Chordata; class Aves; order Passeriformes; family Corcoracidae; genus Struthidea; species Struthidea cinerea. The sequence goes on along the minus strand of VZTI01002488.1, from coordinate 84,841 downwards.
TTTGTTTTTTTTTTACAATTCTTTCTTCCCATTTTATGGGATTATGCCTTTACTGGGGAGATGCCCTAGTGATGCCGACAGCACACAGACCAAGTACTCAATGAATTACAGACTGTGACAAGAATCAGAATATTTTAAGTAGAGGTTGAAGCACCTAATTCTGTATGTATATGCAAAAAGTATATGTGGATAAAAAGAAAAACCTTGAAACTTTTCTATGAAAACATTATTTAAGAAATGGAAAAATGTTCTTGTCTTAGTTTTAAATTTTTGCTAGATTTTACATTCTGAAAAAAATATCCTAAAGCCCTCTTTTTTTAACCTGTACTACAGAAAAATTGATTAAATTCTTTATAAAGGTCAGGAAGCCTGATTTGATTGCATCACCCCTTTTCATAATGGAGACCAGACTCTCTATGTTGCAGAGATTTAAACTTAATCTCACACAAAACAGGCAGACATAATATATGCGAGCTACAATGGAGCAGTATTTGCTAATCTCCTTTCCATGGCAGACATCAATTACATGGGGTAGGGGGAAGAAGAAAACCAAGCATTACATAATAAACTTTAAAACAGATGTATACATTTTCCATCAAAGGAGGAATTTTTTCAACATTCCTACTGCAATTTGCATGTGTCATAGCTGACCGCAACTTCCCACCACACCCCAGGGAATGAACTGCAGGTATTTAGTCCAGTATTTTGTACACGCAAAAGCCTATTTAGAAGGCACATCTTCTGAAGCCAAAGTAGTACAGGTGTTTTTAGCTGCTCTCTCTAGTGCAACTCTCTAGTGCAACCCAACAGATGTCTCAGCCACTGCTCTCCTTCCCCTGCCCTGCAACAAAGCAATTTTGGTAGCTCAGCTGATACAACTGCAAACCCTGCAGGACCTTCAGTCCTCACTGTGCTGGTTACAAAGGTTTCCAGATAATGGTGGAGACCAACAAGCCCTCTGCACATGCTACTGATTCTGAACAGGTTAGAGATGCTACAAGCACTGTGGCGGTACATCTTTCCACGGAAAATTTGTGTCCAAAAGCTGCACCAATGGCCTGTCACAGACCCAATGTTAGTCACTGTGAGTAAGGATCACAAAACACACTTTCCTGGACCAACCTCACTCTCTCACCTGATTCCTCCAAAAGCACCTCAGTATTTGCAGTTATTTAAATATATGCCAAGCACCTGCAAGGTAAATAGATGCATCCTCAGATACCATAGAAATAAATGAAGGTTTTCAGTGGTTTATTTTTCATTTATAGTCAATTCCATTTTTACTGTTTCAACACTGACTGTGTCCCTTCCCACATTATTTATTGTTTTTAAAAAGCCTTGATTCTTTCTACCGTCATCTATCATGGCAGCATATAATTATGGACAAGATTTTGAGAGATCTTGTCAAGTTTTTCTTCTCAGAAAATCACTCTGAGAAAGTAGAAAACAATTGGAATACTGTCTCTTGGTTTTTAAAGCAAAAAAATTGTTCTTTTTTTTTTTAAAGCAGTGATTTCTTAAAAAAAAATGCAAGTCCATTACCCCATAAAATGGTAAAACTTTATCATTCATCAAGAACAGAGCAGGGAAAACATTAATTTCTTTATCCATTAATTAAGCAAACCACCTTTAACTGAAGTCCACTTGCAAGTTTTCCTACACAGGTTTTTAGTTTGGCTTGAAAGAGCTGAGCTATCAAAGCATATTTTTTGTCCCAGATGGTGGTATTAGAACAGTATCTTCAATACACAAGCCCCAAAAAGAATGCAAGTTACAGCATTCATTATCATTGCACTTCACTAAGCAGCGTGAGAGACACTGAGAATAAATGGGGGTGCCAGTTTTCCCCGCCATATGTTAGCATCTGATAGGGAAATCATGGTGCACTCTTCTCCAATAATTCATCGTATGCTTCCTAGGAAAAATATACTGAAATTTTACATCAGTTCTGAGTATGAATTGACGTTCAGCATCCAAACTTTTTTTCATTCATGACTATTAAAATGCATTGATTTTAAAAGATTTATTTCTGATGTATTTCAGACAGCCAAGAGTACAAGATTCAGTGGTTTAATGCCATATAGTAAAATGTTATATTTGCTTAAGTAAACTTTGACCATAACAGTAAAAATATTTTATTACTTCTGTATATCTATATAACAAAGAAAGAAAATTTATCATTGTGATCACAAGTATCAGCCACTGAAATTATGTTTACTAATAACCACATACAGCGATTAAACAGTCATAGAATGATCTGCACTGTAAGATCAGGAACTTACAGTTCAATTTCTTCTCTTCTACACAGACACCATGCATCTTCTTTCAATCTGATTAAAAGATTAATGCATTTAAGACAAATTCAGAATGTATTTAGCTCAAAATTTGCAAAGGTTAGACCTGAAAAAAAGACGTTTGCTCCTTAAGTATATCTGCTGTTCCTCAGCTCTATGACGTGTCTTTCACATCATATTGACTCTAATGACTGCCTCTCTCAGCAAGATTTGCACACTTAAAATACTGACCCTTCTAAGCGTGAAGTGAAAACTAAGGCATATTGAAAATAAGAGGGGAAAAAAAAAGTGCAAACTACTGGTTTTGGCTGGGATACAGTTAATTCTCTTCAAAGCAGCCCACATGGTGCTGTGTTTTGGATTTGTGGCCAGAACAGTGTTGATAACACAGAGATGTTACAGTTAATGCCAAGCAGCCCTTACGTAGAGTCAAGGCTGCCTCTGTTACTCACACTGCGACTCCAAGAGGAGGCTGGGGGTGCACAAGGGCTTAGGACAGGACACAGCCAGGACAAGTGATGCCAGCTGACCCAAGGGATGTTCTGTACCATGATGCATAGTCAGCCATAAAAGCTGGGGGAAGAAGGCAGAAGGACATTCAGAGTTATGGCGTTTGACTTCCCCAGTAATTGTGGTGTGTGACAGAGCCCTGCTGTACTGGGGATGGCTGGACACCTGCCTGCACATGGGAAGCACTGAATTAATTCCTCTTTTTGTTTTGCTCGTGCACACAGCTTTTGCTTTACCCATTAAACTGTCTTTACCTCATGAGTTTTCAGTTTCTCCTTTTCAATTCTCTCCCCCTCCAACACCAAGAGGTGATTAGCTGCCTAATGGTGTTAAACAATGATGTGCAATATGTAAGGCCAAGGTGGAGAGAGGAGACACCCAAGATGGAACATCTACACTGAAACTGGACAAAAAGACTGTATTTGGGCATGGCTCAGTAACACCTGATCTTACCACTGGGCTTCATTACCTATTTGTTTTTCAGTTGTGCAGGGCAGGAACAGCGTTCGCTGTAGTTACACCTGTTCTCAGTGCAAATAACTGTAGAAGCTTCAAAATCCGAGATACAGGACACTGCTGTCTGATACCTCTAGTTCCCATGACCGTGGCAGAAAAAAAACTATGAAGAAACATTACTTGGCTTAATCTCCAGACACTACTAAATGTATAGAAATGTAAAATTACTCAACTGAGTGCTGAAAACAAAAAGGAGATGAAATGCTAAGAATCTTTAAATTTTTTTTTTTATAATGATTTGCCAAATGATAATTTCCTTTAAAAGTGGAAGACAAATAATTCCACAAGGTAATGGTGTTTAAAAATAAAGAGCAACTTCTGAAAGATGTCTTTTCTTCAAATGAGCTACAGACACCTGGAATCAAATTGTCCTTCCTTTATGTGAAATGTCAAGCTGAGCAGAAACAAAGGAAGAGTTTTTCGCATAAGCACAAGTGCTGACCATGACATATACTTTGCAGAACCACATACTGGGAGTAAGAAGTGACTTGGTAGCTTTCTCCTTTTTTCATCTATCACTGTTAAGATGCTCTTGTTGATTTTGGTGTTAAAAAGACAAGCAGAAAGGAATGCAGAGACAGCACAGAGAACTAACAGCAGGTACATCACAACTTTGTGATACCAAGCACAGGGCTTCATACTGTTAAGGCCACAAATTTCCTTGCTCCTTCACAATTAACAAAATTAAAATAGATTATTCAACATTAATTGAAAGTCAAAGGATATAATATTCATATGAACTCCTGTGTCTAATGAAGATTCAATCTGAGGTGTATGGTTTCTGAGAAGTATGCAGTGGATATCTTCATGTAGACTTTTTTTCTTATTGATATGTTTATTTTGAATTTCAGACATACCTCTTTCAAAAAAAGCTCAACTTCAGTGAACAGTGTTTGTAACCATTCTCTCAACCAGCTTCCACATTAGTGCCTAATTATCTTTGTATTACAGACAAGAAGCATCCAGTCTAGTGGAAAACATGGATTCAATTTTTCTAATTACATTATTCTCTTACCTTATTTGCATATGGTAATGACAGTCTGTTTTCTTTTTTAAAATATTTTGTAGCAATGTCTAGTAATTAACAGTAGTTTCCAATCTTAACAATTCTCTGATTCTACGACTGAATAAGTGTTTTGAAAAATACTGAACATGCACACTAAAGAAAATAGATTACATATGAAATAAAATAAAAATACTGGAAATTGTAACATAGATATATACATAGAAATATACACGTAGTAGATAAGAGGTTTTGTATATAAATTCATTATTTATATGTAAGTGCAACAGTTGATCAGCACTTTTTTGTTTAGGGACACTTGGTTGAAACAGTATTCACTGCAACTCAAAAAGAGAATTAGAAGGCTACTGCTAACAAACATGATCATGACTACACCACAATACCTCTTATATTGTTTCTCATACCTTTTTCATCACACTTGGTAAAGGTGAGAAACAGTTTAAAACAAAACAAAATGTGAAACTGAAAGGTTTTAACTTATATTTTGAGACAAACATGGCTGTCTCCTTACTACCTAAAATTTTCTTTGCATTCACTGCATTGAAGTGTGATTGAGGCTGGGCAAAAGTGATCAGAACAGTTGTATTTTGTTTATTAAATTACTTATTTTCCATTTATTCAGTCAGCACCTCGAATACACGCAGGCCTTGCCCGAACTCTGGCACATGTATACCTGTGCTCAGTCTGACCTCCTGCTAGACTGGGACTGGGCTCCAAGACAAGGGCTCTACAAGCCCTTCTGCCTGGGTTTGGGCTCCAGACCTGGAGTGCACGGAGCCTGCCTTGAGCCCAGCCTCCAACGCCCTCTGCGGCTGCTCCTAACGTGGCCACTGCACATTCCCTGCACCTGGCTGGCATCACAGCTGGGGCTGCAGATGGTTGCTGCCAGCCCTCAGTGCTGCTCACCCAGCTTGTGCTGCAGCACCGTGCCTTGTCACTGAGGGCATAGCCTGCACTTTGAACACCCTCGGCTCTCAGCTCACCCCCCTCCATGTAGCTGCTCCCTGACAATTTCCATCCTGAGCAGCTACATACCAATCGTAAAATAGCCAAATATTTTAAAAAATTCTGAAATCAGGTAAACTGAATCCTAGTGCACAGAAAATGGGCAACATTTGCCTGGGAATAGAAGGTTGCACGGCCTTTCTTTCACCCATAGCTAGGAGATCCGCAATGTAGGGTATCACCTGTGTTTTGGTAAAGCTTCCATATAATTTCAATACTGAGAACTAACAGTCCCCCACTCAGTGTCAAGGGAGTTGCCATGATAATATTGTATTACAACATTTATATGGTTTTTATTTTGCCCGCCAGTCTGTAGAAAGTACAGCAATATGTAGCAATTCCTGAACTACACAGGCAGTTCCCAAAGCTAGCTTTAGAAAAAAAAACTTAAATATGTTTAAAGTTTCTGCAGAAAAAAAAAATCAGTAAGAAATTTGAAAAAGAGGACATAAAAGTACTTTATCTAGAATTCTGAAGAAAAAAGTCTCTCAGGAGTGTAAAGCTTCAAAATAAATATAAGGCCAGAGGCAACTGACTAAATAATGGAATGAAGTACTAAACATCTTTCTTTGACTGGACAAGCACAATTAAACATGATCTTTCAAAAAAAAAAGATAACCTTGAACCAAAAGTTAGATTTCACTACCATATTGAGAGCAAACTGGTATTTCAGTTTTCAGTAGTTATTGGTCTAGCTAAAAAAAACCTGCTAAATCAATAATTAATATTTTTTCATGTAAGTTCTCCAATAAATCCTCACATCCTTTATTCTCAACCATGCACTTCAATTGCAATATTCAAAGTTACCAGTTTCCTGCAGATCAAGAACACCAATAATGAAGCACAGAGTTCAAATTCATAAGTTTTTTACTGAAAAAGATATTCTCTTCTGGAAACCAGAATTTTATTGCATTTCAATAATTTTTTGTAAGTTTGTACCATAATTTAGAAATGTTCTGTAAAAAATAGCCCCAAGCTTTGAATAAAAATGTTTTTCTTCCACCCTGGAAGACACATATGCAATTTAAGACTCAAAGTACTGAAATAAAAATGAATTAATATATGTTCTACCCTGTGAACATACTTCAAAACTGAAACAAAACAGGTATATCAGATAGCTTTAAAAACATCTTCCTCCCTTACAATACTCATGAGCTTCCATTATAATAGCCCTAAACACTGAAAATCATATGGGAGCCAATGAGTAGCTGCCTGCTTTTGATGTTAGGTAGTATATTTAGAGCCTTAGTTTGCTGCATGTTCACAACATTCAACAATATGATGTAAGGGGAGCACACAAAATTTGAATTCTGTAAACTCTTATATACCGGGAAAGCCTAAGATTTGGTGCCATTAGACTGAAAATACCATTTACTTCATTTAGACAATCCATGCAGTATATTGTGACCAATTTAAAAAAATCTGCATATTATTACTAATTTCCAGTGTAACATATTGCTCCGTCTGGCTTCTATGGCCAGAAGGCACATGACACATCTCCACCTAGAGCAAGTCTAAGAGGGTCAACAATTCAGAATTTTATTAGTCAGAAATTATTTCCTCGTCACAGTGCAACTTTAATTCACTTATTTTATGTCCAAGGACAAGAAGACAAGACTGAAGAATTTTTCCCTACATACTTGTCATTTTCATGTGAAAGGCAAAGCCAAAACTCTTGAATTAGACACTTCATACTGGCAGCCACTACACCATTTCTTAGTTTCCGAGTTCTCTTCCATAGCCTATAAGTATCTGCCTATTTTTATTTTCAGGGGCAGGTAGAGTCAAAAGATTTCTATCAGGAAGGCTAAGATCACCCTCCTGTTGTTTTCAACATGGATGAGAGCAGAAACCCTCCTTCAGCACTCAAAATCAAGCCAGCTAAAAATACAACCCAGTCAGCCAAATGCATCTCTATTTTCAAATCTACTTACCATGGAGCTGAAACAAAGCCTTGCTTTTGATTATAAATACCAACAGTATAATACAGTAAAAGGATGGCAGATATATTTGTTGTATGCTCTATGTAACTGCAAGGCAACAGCTGACACTTTAACACATCTCTCCTTAACTGATAAAATTTTCTGGTGACTAGGGATATACCAGGAGATGCAGGCCAGCTCCTAGCACTTGAGTAGCTAGCTGGCACCTGCTGTGATTACACAACCCAAAAGCTTATTTCAGATACTGAACACAGAATCATAAAATCATTTAGACTGGAAAAGACCTCAAAGATCAGCAAGTCCAACCACTAACCTAACACCACTAAGTCTACCGTGAAATTAAACTCCGTACCTTGAGTATGGGCCTCCCAGTTTAAGGAGGATTTTGAAAGATGATGGAGCATGTCCAGAGAAAGGCAACAAGGCTGGTGAAGGGTCTCATCTAGAACACAAGCCCTGTGAGGAACAGCTGAAGGAGAGTGGGGTGTTTAATCTGGAGAAAAGGAGGCTCAGGGGAGACTTACCACTCTCTACAACTCCCTGAAAGGAGGTTACAGCCAGGCAGGGGTTGGCCTCTTCTCCCAAGCAACCAGCACCAGGACAAGAGGACACAATCTTAAACTGCACCAGGGGAGGTTTTTCACAGAAAGACTGATTGGGCATTGGAATGGGCTGCCCAGGAACGTGGTGGAGTCACCATCCCTGGAGGTGTTTAAAAAAAAGACTGGATGTGGCACTTAGTGCCATGGTCCAGTTGACAAGGTGATGTTAGGTCATAGGTCATAGACTCAGAGGTCTTTTCCAACTTACTTGATTCTGTGAATCTGTGATTCTGTAAACCATGTCCCTAAGTGCCACATCTAGATCTTTTAAATACCTCTATTTCCCTTGGCAGCTTGTTCCAGTGCTCTTTCTGTGAAGAAATTTTTCCTATTCAATTTAAACGTTCCCAGGCACAACCTGAGGTTGTTTTTTCATCCTGTTTCTTATTACTTGGGAGAAGTGACCTACCTCTACTTTGCTACAACCTCTTTTCAGGTAGTTGTAGACAGTGATAAGGTCTCCCCTCAGCCTCCTTTACTCCAGTCTAAACACCCCCAGCTCCCTCAGCTGCTCCTCATAGGACTCGTGGTGCAGATCAGCTCCATTGCCCTTCTCTGGACATCCTTCAGCACCTCAATGTCCTTCTTGTAGTGAGGGGCCCAGAACTTGACATCAAGTACACAAGGTGCAGCCCCACCAGTGCTGAGTAGAAGGGGATGATCACTGTTCTGGTCCTGCTGGCCACACTACATACAGGCCAGGATGCCATTGGCCTTCTTGGCCACCTGGGTACACACTGGCTCATGTCCAGCCAACTGTCAACCAGGATCATCAGCTCCTTTTCTGATGAGCAAATGTCCAGCCTCTCTGCCCCCAGCCCGTAGAACTGCACGGGGCTATTGGGACCAAAGTGCAGAACCCGGCATTTGGCCTGGCTGAATCTCATACAATTGGTCTTGGCTCACTGATCCAGCCTGTCCAGATTCCTCTACAAAGCCTTCCTTCCCCCCAGAAGACCAACACTCCCATCCAACTTGGTGTACTCTGCAAAACTTACTGAGGGTGCCCTTGATCTCATTGTCCAGATCATTGATAAAAGTATTACAAAGAACTGGGTTGTTAAAAGGCCATAAAAATAAATTGTCCCACCAAACATGTCTTGAAAAGAAACAGCAATACAATACAAGAAGAGGAACTGGTTCAAGGTAAACCTCTCCAGTGACTCAAATGATAAGGTACTACCTGACAAGGTAGGCTGGCTTGGAAAGTTGGACTCATGATAGACTCCTTAAAAACAAGCTAATTAGAGAAAACTACAAAATGTAGACTATATTATTAGGCATCTATGGATCAAAATATATGTGAATACATATGAATGCTTGCATGTGTTGAACAATTGCAATTATAAAGAAATGGAGCTTCAGAGTATTACAAATTAAAAAAAGGAAATATCAGTGTAAAAAAAACCCACAACCCCTTATTTTCCCATCAATTTGTAAACTTAAATGGCATGTTACTACTTTTAATAAAACTTTTGTTGAGCAAAGGCAGTACAGAAATATCATAAAAGGCAATTAGCTACCTAATTTTCATGCAAACCCTTTAAAAGCTGCTGAGAAGTGAAGTACTACATATTTCATATACTCCGAACTGCAAAAACAGAATTCATTCCTGTCACAGCATGTCGCACTTGGACACGAAAAGAAGCACGTAGACTCAGCTCAGTTCAGGACAGGACAAGCAGCCAGGAATAACCCCTAGCCTTTTTTATTTGGTCATTTATATATCATTTTAGAAACAACCGTGGATTGGAGGATGAGGTTACCACCTTCTCAATCACACTGGCTAAACGAAAAGTTTATCATATTTCTCCACCTTAGGAGAAAAGAATGAAAAACAATAAGGACAGTTAGCAAAACACATGGCTGTTTACAGAAAAGTGCATGAGAAATTCTATCACAGAAATGAAAACATCGAAAGACTTCAAAACTCAAGGCAACAACAGCATGCATTTTTGATCAACAATATGAGTTAGCAAGCTGCTGCTACCTTGTTTCTCTCATCTTATACCCAGTATCCACTACCCCTGAACAACATTTTTTTTCAGTAAATCAAATTACTTTGTAAGACCTGTGTTTAGCATTTTCTTGATGCATGGACAAATCAGAAGAATTTCCATTAAATAATTTGTTTCATTACATATCCAGTCATTGCAACAGAAAATGAGATAAAAAGTACTGAATATCGAAGGTCTCCCATTTGACTTGAAGTATTTGTTACTGCAGTCCTTTCAAAATTATATTAATTTCACAATAAAGAAAAAATATAACAAAAGAAAAAAAAAACCCTGGGTTCTCCTTAATGTGTTTTTATAGGGAAAAATGAACTTCAGAAAACTTTTAATAGTTTCTCAGGTAACTATATTCTGAGTAACACTACTTGTTCCATTTCTGCATATACTTCAAAGTCCTTCATGTGCAGCAAAATGGCTGCAAATGGAATGAGATAACTTAAGTTGAAGTTTTTCCAGAGAATAAATATTTTTATTAAGCTAATAATTTGTCTGATATTTAGATTACTTATTTCAGTTTCAGACATTTGCAGTCTACTAGGAGAGAGCCCTTATTCTTGCCACAAGAACTTCTATGAGTTTTTCTTACTGTAGTATTAATGCAGTAATTACTAATGCATTTATCTCCACAAACCAGAAATCTTTGAGATTTAAATGGTAGCTCGATTCAACAACATTCAGGATGGTGTTGGCATGTCACTCAGATACCACTTTTTTACCCTTTTGGTAACTACCCTGACATGTTTCCCTGTTCGTGTCTCTATAGAATCCTACAGCAACATTAAAAGAGCAACAACATTAAAAAGCCTGAGGTGTCCCTAGAAAAATCAGTGCAGAGATTTACCAAAGTGTATGAAAGTTACTTGTAATTTTATTATTTGGTATGCTGGGTTTTGCTTTTTTTAAACTTTTTACCACTTGCAACTATTTACCACTGAATTTGTGAAATTTTCGCCCATCAAAAGATTGCAGCAATGTTCAGTGATCAAAACCTTTATTCAGCAGCAAAAATGAGTTGGTAGTCTCCTAACAGCTATTTAGACCAACTGTTCATTGGACATTAACAAGCAAGAAATACATTGACACTGAAAAAAATATATAGAGCAAGTATATGGCTGATTAAGATTCCTTTAAAATGTATTGCATTAAAATTAGAGAAAAAAGCATTTTGAGTATTATTTTGCATTTTTCAGACATGTTATACTTCACTAAAAGTAGCTCCATACATGCTATTTTCCACTTTTTATCATCTCCTACTATAAATATGATAATCGATTCTCTTTGAAAACCTCCATACCCTATTGCCAGTATTCTACATTAGATCTTTCTCTGGGGTTTTCTCACTGAACATCAGTTGCCTTGGTTAAGTCTTCCCAAAAACTGAAGAAATAACTTCATGAAAGTACCAAATAAATTAAGCTTTTTTTACATAATCAGTTATTTTATCAACCATAATTTCTAGAATTTTATAACAGCCATCTGAATTCAATGGTTTTATTGATAAGTTTATGATCTTTTTCAATTCACTAAGTTGATCAAAATCATCAAAAATACACAATTTTTACTGTACTGAACACTTATAGATATGCATGAGAAATACATATAGCCAGTACTATATTCCTCAGGATATCAGCCTTCGTCAAACCAGTCTAACAAAACTTTCATCCTCTATGAATACACTAGACCACAGGAAGGAATTCAGATCACTGTAGAAAATGATAGTTCAAGACCTAATACAGGTGGAATTAAGAGCTTCTTTCACATTAAAAAGATAAAATACTATATTTTCACTTCATAACTAAGTGCCGTCTGGGCACTTAAATTGTATTCAGTTCCAGTACTCTATTCAAAAAAGAAAAATCAACAGCAAACTGAAATGAACCTACAGGTACGGGCAATGAAAACGGCCAGAAGTCCAGGAATACATTATCATGGGCCACATTGGCTCAAATGCTTTAATCATTTCCATTGCATTGAAAACAGACAAGATAAGCAACAATATACTGAATGGACACACATTATTTCTCATTATCCACTCAGAAATGCAAAGGGATAACCATGGAAATTCAACATATAAAATGGATGGAAATTTTTTTTTGAACGGTGCATAATTACATCTACTGCTGCATTGTAACACTGAACTCAACAGTAAAAAAAAACTCAAAAGGTTGGTTTGTATTTTTTTTTACTATTGGCTAGTGCATTAGATTTCCATTTTATGACAGCTGCTTAATTTTCAAAGTTGGACAGATAAAGCTCTACAATTAATGCTCAGAAGAAAAAATATACAATATATTGAAATAAAAGAATCACTGCTTTAATAACACACACATTTACAAATAAATCCCGTAACTGGATCTTGTTTAGATAAAATTGAAGAGAAATTTATTTAAATTTCTTTAAAAACAATTCTTTTCATTTAAATTTGAAAGCTAAGGGGTTAAAGAAATATAAAATGGCAAATTAAATCAGTTCTTTTCTTTGGACATCAGTCATAAAAAGTTAAACTGTTTCTAAATAAATAGGTGTTTTAATTTCTTTAAAACAATAGTGGTTGATTCCTTCAGCTTCCTCTTAGATGCTTTCTGAAACCAAGACTGTGCCCAAAATCAAAGATAAAGACTGCTGATTAAGTAGTCATGTTGTTCATGACATATAATTTAATCGCCAATTGTTAATGTTTCTTAAGTGAAAATAAACAGTATAATTGATGCTTTTCAAATACTAGAAATTTTATGCTTTGTGGAACAATTGTTTTCTAATTTGGGACTCGATATATGTGAACATTCTTAAATCTGTTTTGCTCCTTATTTAAGAGGTCTGTATTAAACAACTGGGAAATAGATTTTAAAACTGTGACAACTAATGACAGCTACTTCAATTACCAAGAATTTCTTTTCTGTAGAACATGCACTTTGAACTGAATCTTTTTTCCTCTCCAAAAGACAAACAGTTCTTGAACTAGATTTGGTCTTTTATGTAATGCACATTTACTCGACTTCTATTTCCTCATAGCAAAGCATCCACCACAATTTCCTTTGTGTTTCCAGCTGCCAAAACATAAACTGTGACATCACAGCAAATTGCTTTTCTTACAAGTGTTAAATTTTCACTATACACTTCAGATTATTCTAATTTTCCATAAAGTATTTTAACAGAACATTAAAATTCTTCCTGCCAAAACCCGTGACTGTAGTGTCAGCAGGCACTAAGCTAAAGAGGTTCACTCAGGATATGAGAAGCAGGACATGCTCCAGTTCGCATTAGGGTGAATGAGCAAATTCTTATTGATTATGATAAACTGGCCAAGTCCCCTCAGTGGGTTAAGAATAATATTCCCCATCTCACAAGAAGCTTATTGATAAAATTTTGTATGCCTAAACAGGTTTTTTTTCCTGTATCTGCTCCGTGCTGGGGCCTTTGAATTAGTAGTTCGTTTCACAATTTCTGGTTGACTTCTGCTGATCTACTCAGAATTTTAAAAAGTAGCATTAATCCTACAAACTTTGTTTCACTTGAGATATGCTAAACAGTAGCTCCTTACCTAATAACTAACACACAGCAATCTTTGCAGGTCAATGGATTTGCCAATGTAGAACAATAAAAATCACTTGATTTCAATGAAAGTCCTTACACTATAGCAAAAAGGGTTGTGGGTCTGAAATAAAAACTATAAGAAGAAAAACTTGTAGATACCAAGCGCTTAAGTAATGAAGTATTCTTCTAAATGGCAAGGGAATGCCTATTACTTGTCAGAAATACTGTGTATCACTATAATTCCATATGGAACCAAATTTCCTGACAAATAAAGCTGCTCCTATGGGTTAGGAACATTTCTGTCAAAGGATCAGATTCAATGAGGTGCCCACACTTGCCTTCTGTTTAAGCACAGAAATCAATAAATGCAATAGACTGATCGTGTGTTTGAAGTTTATCATGCAGTTAAGCACTTTAGGAAAACAGAACATGAGTTTAGAAACATAAACGAGATTTCTTAAGACCTTTGCAGGAAAACAATTCACCTATACAAGAATTAAACTCGACAGCAAGAGTTTCCACAGACAAATAAACAAGCTGACAATAACCTGAAGCACTGGTGTTGCTGATTTTCAGCCACACTGTCACAGCAGAGAAAAAACTATTCATGTTTTTGTAAGGATTAGAGGCTCCAACACTAGCAAAAACAACTAAAACCTTAGCACTGGCATCTCTTTCTTTTCATTACATTCCCTGCTAAAATAATTAATCAAACAATCTAGAAACTCAAAAGGTATTAAACAGATTTAACAATAGATTAAAAAAAAGGAAGACAACGTAGTCCTTAGCATTCAAGAAAGAAAAATCTTATGTCTTTAGGTCTTAAAATATCAATCCATTAAAGAATTCAGAGTGTCTTCAATGTCATTTTAAAATTTCAAGTACACTGCATTTATTGATATAAAAGGTACACTAACCCAGCCATAATCAACTGACTAGGCAACTATACATCACGCAAGACTACTAAAGATGCAAAGTAAAAAAAGGAAGATAAGGTTTGATAGCTTTCCTATCCAAAAGCACAGAAGGAAGAATGTGGTCATACAAAAAGTCCACCAAAAAAAAGGTTTTAATAGTCCAGGGGAAAAGTAACAATTTGTGTTAAAGGACAAAATAACCACTATCCAACATTAAAACAAATTTCACTGCACAAAGGTTTATGTGACAGTCTATTAAAACAGACCCTGCGAAGAGAGAGAAAACATGAAGGTCATGGCACCAAGGAGTATTTTTATCTTCATAAAATGCCATTGAGGATGTGACCCAGCAAACAAAGCACAAGCCCAAAGCACCCTGGTAATAGAAAATAAAATCCAAGAGTGTTTGAAGTAATGAATTAAGCCTGAACAATTCAAGTCACTCATATTTTTAAACTTTTCAACAATATTCCATGAAAGTATTGAATGCTTTAAGCCCAGAAATGTAGTAAAGTTTTGGCAATTTAAAAAAAAAAAAAAAATCTATTTCCTCAGCTTAAGCATAGTGGTGCTGGTGATATTTAGAGAAAAACCAACTACAACATGCTTTCCAAGCAATCTCTATTTTAAAGGATCTTTCTGAATGTTATAAGCAAAAACAGGCATGTAAAAATTTAAAATTTACATGCAACCTGAGGAAAATTTTCCTTAATCTTCATTTGAATAAGCAATGCCTGCTTGAAATACTTGGAATAATAAAAACCACTGTGTAAAAAAAAAGAAAAAAAAAAAAAAAACAGTAAAATAAAAAGTCTACTTGTTTTCATTGGCCAGTCAAGGCCTGCCTGGTCTCTGATGTCAGCCAGTGTCTGATGCTGCTTCCCTCCCTCTGTGGCTCCTGGGAGTCAGCTGGTAGCCAGCTTTTCCAGATTTGCACTATCTTTAGTGATAGATACTGGGCCAAAGAAGTGCTAAACAGGTAGTCAAAAATAAACTTTTCTGTTTCAGGTTTTTGTTGTTTGTTTCCCCCCAAGCAAGTTTCTGAAGTGAGTACAAGCCACACAAACTTTTCAGAGAAAAAGAATGTCTTTCTTCTTCCAAGTCAGATTTTGTTTACGGCGGAACTGGGAAATGGTGCTGCGATTGCCCCATCCCTTCTCCTTTACCTCTCAGGCAACTGGGTTTCTCTGTGTTAATTTTTCCTTGAACACAAGCGTACCCTTCAGGGGAAGAAACACTTTGACCAACTGTTTGACTTACTCCAAAAGTGACTGCTTTCTCGTCTGAAATTGTCAAGGTTGAATTCGCAGCCCCTGAAGTTTATTAACCTCTGTAGGAGGTGCCGGTGCCACAGCGCCAGCAGTGGGGCCTGCGGGGGCTCCGTGAGGGGAGGCCGGGCTGCCCCAGCCGGACACAGCCGGTTCCAGCCGGATCCAACCACCCAGCGCAGGGCGCGGCCGAGCCCACGGCCGGGGGGGGCACCGCGGGGAAACGGATTTTAAAAAGGGCAGAAATTGGAAACGGTGGTGAAGCTTGAAGGCGGAAAAGTGTGAGAACAAGGGAGAAAGAGGAAAGGGAGGGCGTACTCAAGGAGCAGAGGTCCCCCTGGAGGGTGAGAAGAGGATCGCAAGGATCACAGCAGAGCAGATAGCCACACTGCAATCCGTGGAGCACCTCTCTGCTGGAGCGAGTGGGTGTTTGCCAATGGACCTGCAGCTGGAGGAGAGCTCCGGCAGGAGCAGGTTTACCCTGAAGTACTGCAGCCTGTGGGGAGAAGAGAGGAGCAGCAGAGTGGCTGCTCGGGACTGACCACATGGCTGTGTCGAGCTTAGTCTCCCCAATAACCAAATTATTTTAAAAAATCTTACTTGTTACAGCCCTTGACTGTGAGAATCTAAGAGATTAGTCATAATATTTAACTGTTTGAAGAACCGGTATCCATTACATATTATTTCTTAGAACTGTCCAATTTATTGGATAATACTTGTCCTTCTATAAAGCTGCATTTTACTTACACTGCTGTAAAATATCCTACTGTTTCCTGGAAAGAGAAAAAGCTTTTCCTTCTCAGTGTGGGTATGGGGAATATTGTTCTTGTCACTTTATTCCTTTAGGTAGAATCCCTTCATGCTTTATATATCATGTCAAATACTAACCAATGAAAGGACCAAAATAAAAAATAAGCCCACACATACATATGCACTGCAGCCTTTCTATTTATATCATGAACAGAAGAGTTTTAGATCAAGACCCAAAAAAAGAAAGGCCTTTGAGTGGAGCCAGTGTGTAACAACACAACTTCCCAAGTATCAGTTACACACAGAAAGCTTTTATTTGGTCTCAGCAACCTTGGCATTCCCACAGGACACTGCCTTTTCAGTCTCTGTTCAACATTTATCCACAGTCAACAAGATCATTCACAATGGATGTCACTGTTGTTCATTAGACATCTTCACTTGTAGTACACTGCTTAGGTAGCTTATGCTTAAAGTTAAGTGCTTGAAAAGTGAGTATAGCTCACAAAACCAAGACTAGATCACATTTGTGTATGTAACCTTCCAACTGAATGGAAGAAATAATAAATTTCTCCTTTAGGGGACTATTGCCTTCGTGCACAATGGTGGAATTGTTGTATGGTTAAATACGGAGCTAAATAGAAGAGTACTTGGACAGAAGACATATTTCCTAATGAGAAGTGAGGGGGGACACAACAACACACCCCTAAGATGCCAAAGAAGGCAATGCATCAGAGCACACAGCACATTTGATTTTATTAAGCAGAACCATGCTTTTTATTCATAAAATAGCTCATGCACAATTTGATCATGTTGTTATTTACTGTATCCAATAAGTAGTGTCACTGAATAGTCTAAAGCATGTATCAGAACAATCTATAAGGATACATTCTTAGCCAAATCAGGTTATGGATGAAGAGTAAAAGTCTTACTATGTGAAATCAATTTCCTGACAATGAAAATAACAGTAAGATTATGAAAACATTTGTAAAGACTCTGGGTCTGCAAAACAATCAGATCTGTGACAAAATACCCATTGAGAACTATAAAAGCACAATCCCTGAATTGAGCAGACCCACAAGTCACAGATATGTCTGATACTACTGTGGAAAACCTGTGGGTCAAACTGTCTTTCAAAGCACTGCCTGATGACAGAATGAGCCAAACCAGGTCCTTGAGCATTGGAATGGTGGTGTGCTCAGGGGTTAGCAGAAAAAAAAAATTGTAGGAAAGTTTTGTGAATCAAAGATTTTTCCAATTAATAATCAAGCAGAGTAGAAGGAAAATGCTGAGCTGATTCTAACATATTTATAATACAAAATACCTTTCAAGAACATGTGAAGCATTCTATTTCATAAATATTGCAAGAGTAAGGTTTTCCTGCTTGCGTGAGAAGCTCTCTGTGTTCTTCCACTGTGGTTAAATTTGTGTTCTCAAATTATTCTTGACAAATACAACTGCTTCTTAACACAATCATTTTATAGATGATGAGGACATCAAACTAAAACCCCATATATGTTACTTAGAATGACAAAATTTCCTTAAATTTGCAGTATGTGCCACACCAAAACTGCGGAAATTCCACGTAGGAATGTACTGGTCATAACCTTTGCAGTGGCATAAAATTTCTGTTTTCTTAGGGTTTTGTCACCATTTAAAAATTATCTCCATATTCATCCAAGCATCCCCCCATCAGCAAGACACAATTGGTACTGAGGTACATGTCGTAAGGGCAGATGTTTTTCCAATACCACTCCATCCCAATGGTCAACTAACCAGAAGTTCAAGCAGAAAGAAATGTGGGATATAGGTCAGAGTTTAAAGCAGATAATATGCATCCTTTATTTTCACCAATCTCAGTAGAAATTTTGTAAGTATTTTATAGTTTGATTCTCCTGTCTACTGAATAGGGTCTCTTCCTGTTAGTAATTTGAAACTGACTGGTTAACACACAGATGTGTTGGAATGGACTGCCCAGGGAAGTGGTGGAGTCACCGTCCTGTAAGGTGTTCAGACATGGACTGGATATGGCACTTAGTGCTATGGTCTAGTTGACAAGGTGGAGGTCAAAGATTAGACCTGATGATTTTGGAGGTCTTTTCCAACCTAAATGATTCTGTGATTCTATGACCTGGACCCTGATCTGCTGCAAGAGGGACAAATCATGCATAGCTGATTTTTAAATACAAACAGAAAAGGTAATTTGGGAAGGGGCATACTGCATTCATTTTTTTTAAATGAAAGCAGTTACCCAGATAGAACAATATAGAATAAACTCAGAATGGATAGTTAGAGAAAAGCTTAAATGAGTCCAGTTTTTCTTGACCTCACAAAATCTGGGTTTTTTTTTTTTAATTTGCAGGAAAAGGATGTGGCTCATTCTCGAGCTGAAACACTGGTAGACATAACTGGATGGTATTTATTGCAAATCTCCTGTCATATTTATTAGTACAGTATTAATCTAATGATGAAGTAGGCAATCATAGAAAATTGCAGAGTAGGATAAAAAAGCATATCTTAATACATTAAAATATGAGTGTTAAAAGGAATATTGTTAGAGACAAATGAGCTTATATATTTTGCTCTAAACATAAAACAGAATCTTTATTTTTCAAAAAAGAAAACCACCAACAAAGAATCAGAAACAGATCTTAAGTAATATAGAGACCAAGAGCTCCAGAAGAATTTTACAGTACTCTAATGAGATTTTTTTTTTCACTCACTAGAAACTTCACAAGTTTGTCACAGCCTTCTGCTCACGGTATGGTATTTGTCTCGTCAGTCCTTCCATTTTGTTTATTTTGAAAAAATAAACTTCACTTTAATACATCAGTGTGTAGTTCTCATTTTGCATGTTTTGTGCTTTGAAAACATTATAGTTTAAGTAGACAGCCAGTTCTAAACACAAGGGCAGATCATTCAAAAGACTGTTTTTTGAGAAACCCAAGGATATTGTTCTAGAGGGTCAACCACACACAGTCAACAGTTAGGCATAATTTTTTTCAAAAGATGTAAAGTAATGGATTTTTTTTTAACATGACTGAAATACCTGGATTTTAAACCTCTCTTATTAGCACACAATAATCCCTAACATCTATGAAGGTGCTGTAGTCAACTCTTAAACACGTCTTTAAAATTATCTCTTTTTTTTCCCCTCACCATTTATCCATCACTTTATCTTTCACTGTCCAGCTGAGAACCAGCCATTAGTGGTAAAGAATCTACACTGATTCTAGTTACCAGACTGCTTATAATAGCTTCCCAACTGGCACCTCATGGAGGACCATATGCCATTTCAAGTGAAGAGGATGGCAGCATGCCCACTAACATTATTAGAACTAAAATTAATTTTAGATGTCCAAAACTCAGAAAATCTATTGCTCCAATTGACTTATTTTTTCTTCTCAAAATCTGCTATGTCCTTCCTTCAGGCTTCTTAGAGCTAATTAGAAGGTTCCAACTCCTATGCAGCTGCTAGGTTATTTTTGAGCTGGTGAAGGAATAATGTCAGTCTGCACTTACAAGGGAAAAGAGTCTCATCTCAGAGGTGGATGTCAACTCTAAGAAGCTATTCTGACCCTCTAAGTTTGCATCGAAGGAATTGTTTTGACTTAACTGGAGTGAGATTTAATATGAATTGATACACTGTAATTTGATTTTGATTTTTTCTGTCATATTACATTTGCCATTTACTCAGCCTTGAAATAAATGGCATAGATAATAACGTTAATTTTTACTGCCAATATCACACAGTTAGCACTCCAGTTCGAACCTGGTCAGGTGAAAACTACTTCCTCTCAGAGAGAGACCAAATTTTAACCTCAAACTATTACTTCAAAATTACATTACTTGCAAGTGGAGAATGACTGGAAAGATATTCTCACTATCTGCCATCCAGGACTAACTTTTCATTACATTGCTAATTTCTGTTGTGCTTCTTTATTAGGCCCATAAACAAGTTTCATGAGGGTGGCCTAAAAATTCAACGTCAGAACCTTATAAGTCCCATTGCACAGGTATAAAGGATTAGGCAGAGTATTTTGTATCACATGGTAACACACAGTCTTCTTCCCCCATTTAAGTTCTGGTGGTTTTTAAGATTTGTATAAAGGATGTAATAGTTGTTTGAAACTCTTTCCCTTCACTGATGTACAAAAATGATACACGAAAAAAAATCATTTAGGTTGTGAGGTTTCTAAGCAATACAACAATGTACTCATGGGGAAATTCCTAACACTCGTCAAAACAGTTCCTGAGCAGCACGCTTTTTGAACAGTCAAAGTAAAGCAAGAATATCAAGCTACTTCTCACCTAGCTGGCAGGGTAATTTTCAGACATTAAATGAAGTTTGGTTTAGAATGCCACAGCTTTAAGTAAAGAGAAACAGAAATATTTTCAAATAGTGCAAATATTCATTTGCTAATTCACATAAATAAACACTAAAATGTTATATTTAGAGAATTTTTCTTTCGTTAATAGTGTTATGTTTAAAAGCTTTCTGCATGAAAGACTTCTTGTACAACACTCTAATACTTGAAGTATTTTAACTCCTAACTTACAAGGCACACAAATGTATTCATGGTAAAATTAAAACCATTAACAGGATCAAAAGAGTTAAAGTGACTGAGAAGATACTTGAGTTTTGTTAGCTGTAACTGTAATGTCTCCAAATTTTTACTTCCTCCCTATCACAAGTAGGCAAAATTATCACTAGGCTGAAATATTAATATGGTACCAAGATTCCAATCAAGATCATTTGTTGGTTGGATAAAAGTGCTCCAAAATCATCTTCTCACTGGCAGGAAGAGGTTTTTCTTAATAACTTTGTAGGTCTCACAATATAAATCTAAAATCTCAGCTTTGGATTCCGGCAATGTGTAGGTGGCGCTGTGTGGGGGTGGCTGCCAACTGAACTCCTAATGTCTATTGTTCCATTATTAGAAAGCTGCCATTAAGGAGATCTGTGTACTATCATACTTGCTCAAGCCCAAGTATAAAATTATATATTGTCTGACTCTTAAACTTGGGTGCTTATGTCAAGAAGAGATCACTAAAGCACCATAGTCTCAAGTAAATGGCATTCAGAAAAATTGATTTTTTTTCCAAACAGGAGGGTTATCTACATACTATGTCAGAAATAAGAAGAGTTTAAATGGTACCTCCTTCTCCTCCTAATTCCTCTGAAGACGAATGCTTTGAAAAGCTCTTTGCACACTTACAGAAGCAGCAAAATATCCAAATAGGCGTTTCTAAGTCAGTTGTTTTCCTTTTTAAAGTATGAGCAGGGATTTATAAGGTCTGCATTCCAACAAAATCTTTTTGCTGAACAGCCTTCCTTGCCTGTACTTTGTTGAAGTGCACAACAGACTACTAAACAGCATCACAACATGACAAGCACAGGCACGGGGAGGTTTACAGCAGTGTAAAACCAGGTTATATCGGCATGAACGGGTTTTATTGCAACACCTGTAACTACAAAACTGGACACTTACCGCCCTAGAAGGATGACAATAGTGCCAATGATACCATTCGTCAGCAGATTCAAGCCAAAAAACCTTGCAGGGCATTTGGATCTTCTACTTCATATTGCTAACAATGTGTGGACTGTAGTAATAAACTTCAAGTTCAAGGTAGAGTGAGACATCCTTTTATCACATTATTTTGCCTTCAGTTATGAATCTGCTGTTCTTCTTCTTCAGTTATGATACTGTAACTTGAATTCAAACTGTCCCAGCAGAATTATTGAATATTTATTATTCAGAGGTTTCTGTCATATACATGTTTCAGATAACAGCACTTATAACCAAAGTATTGTTGTATTAATGGGGGAAGTGATATTTTAAGTGAATAATCGTAGCTCTTAAAACAAGGTTGTTAAAGTGCCTATGGATACACACATGTGAGTAATGCATTCTGTGTTCTTTCCTAATCACTAGCTTCTGAAGCTGTCCTTTTTTTCCAATCCTGTCTTTTTACAGCCTGCCAACAACAATTCTGTCAATAGCATTTCCAGGTATAGTGCTAGAGACTTCAGTCCAAATAAGGTGAGAAGTATCACTAAGAAAGCAAACAAGCCTGTACAACAATTGTTCATGAGAAAAAGCTGTTACAGCTACCACAGCCTACTACTAAACCCTTGTGACTTGAAAATCCATCCTGTTACGCAGGTTATTTATCGAATTAGTGACTGCCAGAGGAAAACTTGCTTGTTTCTAACACAGACTGAGATGGCAATCTGTTATTTTTAAATACACTACAAAAGGTTGTGGTGCTAAGCGGTTGTGCTCTTTTTGTTTTACTAGCTTCCAAATAACTTGACCCTGATTTTCAAAGTAAACATAAAGGAAATATCTTCAGAGCAGCAGTATTAACTTCATTCTAACTAAACTACAGCTGTATAATTAAATCCTGTCTACTTAAGTCCACTTGTTGAAGTAGAGGCCCCTGTTGTTTAAATAGCTGGTTTGTTTCTCATTATATGTCCCAAAAAGCTGTGAGTTCTGCTGTTGTGACAAAACAGTTGTTTGTTCCAAAAGATGATTGTATTTCACAGAGCAATTTCTGTATGGGTAGGTCACACTGGAAGTGAAAATATTCAGAAGCAGGAAAGGTTAATTGTTGTTACTGGAGTGGTCTTCAGTAGGTAATAAATGCAGCTCCAGTGTAAAAAGAGACAACCACTGTTCTGGAATCAGGAATAGCTAAAACCAGGATGAAAAAAGGTATGTGCAGAGGTAGCTCGATCTGCAGTGTAGGACGTACTGGGACTGCCAGTGTTGCCTGGCAACTGGCAGGATGGGGGGGCAGGCACCAAAACCAGCCTACATCCACAGTTGCTGTGGCACGATCTTTCCAACAAACTGCTGTTTCAGCTACTGTAGGCCATAAATACATTCTTGGCTTACTTTCCGCTTTTACAGGGAAAACTACGCAACAGAAGTAGAGCAAGGGTTCCGAATTACATTTTAAATATAGTTAAATGAGAGTCTGATTCCTGAGGTTAAAAATGTCATATTTTCTCTTCTCTCATAGCAACAAAATCTAGTTTAATTTTCTCATGAAAATTCATGAAGAAATAATTTAAAGCTCATTGGATCAGGAGACAATGTTGGAAAAATCCTTTCAGTGGTACATTTCAGACAGATGTAATTTTAAACTGTGCAAGTCTGAAGATTAAAACTTGAGACATGCACAGTGTTGTGAATTCCGACTCCCCCTGACGTCACTATACTGTTCAGTGCAGATCCATCTCAACTACTGACCAAAAAATCCAAAAAATCTTCCTTCCCAGGAGCATCTGTTTTATAGAAATCACTTAGGAGTTATGCAGAACCAGAAACAGACTACTGGCACTACACTGCACTCTCATTATATTTAAATGGTTAACTGGTGCAAAAAAAAATTTAAATATTAATTCGATTTTATATCTGGGACCCATTATGGCTTTTTGGGATAACAGAAGCTCACTTTCTCACTGAAGTCTTTGCTTGATATCTGAACATAACATCTGAAATAAAAGGCCTAAAAGCTGACTCAAAGTTCACATCCTGCTTGAATGGCATGAAAGACATGCTCTTTATATCAGTCTGTAACCAAGCTAAGCCACTCACACAGGCCTGCCCGATCACTCTACACACAAGAGCTCCTACAAAAGCTCAGGCTGCAAAGTCACTTTTGCAGAAGTGTCGACTGAAGGCACATGCTGTGCTAGAGAGCTTATGACAGCTCAGAAGCTCATGAAGACGAATGCCAGATAATTTAGTTCACTTACTTCTCATGCTTGAAGCTTACAGTAGCACATGGAATAAATGGTAAATAATTGAAAGCTACCATGATAAATAGATGAAGAAAATTAATTGTTAAGTAGCAACTGAATCTTTCTGCCCACTCTCCTTCCAATTTCAACTTACCCAGTCAAGAGAGATTTCAAGAAGTAACTTTATTCTGACCCTAATCATTTTGCAAAATTAATTCTTCTTTAAATTCTACCCACAAGGAAACAACTCTCAGGCTGTAGCTTAAAATGAACAGCACCAGTGCCACTTAATGGCTTCAGGTTATTAGTGTGAATCCTAGTCTTGTTCAAGATTTTATTCAGTATTTCTCTTGTGCTCCAAAATTATCTCATTAAGTGTCATTCAAGACACTAATTTAAATTAAATATCGCATCAAATATATTGAGGTCAGGACTTGCTGATCTCTTTGATAAGTCCAGAATTTTATTTTAATCCTTTTTTTATCTAAAATACAAATTTTTCAGTGTTACCACCCATTATATGGTAAGATATTAACTGGGATTATAGAAAGATATTACCTAAGGTTTGCTTAACATGTGCTACTAATTTTCAACCCTCTTTTTCACACTAACCTTTAAGCAAGCTTGGGTTTACAGCGGAGGTGCCCATCCCCATGCAGGAGACTAATCTGCAAGGTGAGGAGGCAGCAGAGTTGTGGCCCTGCAATGATCCTCTTACCATGCATTTTTCAGCCTCAGTGTCCCAGGAGCTCTAGGCTCTTTTAGTCTTCCAACCCTAACTCTATGCCTAATGGCATCTTGCTGCTGGGGCTGAGGTCCCTGTCACCATGGGTGGTCCAGGCAAGAAAGATGTAGGAGCAGCTATATTGGGGCCCTGCCAGGATCACCTTGGAATTTCTTTTCCAGCCCAAGTGTTCCTGGAGCTGTAGGCTCTTGTATTCTTTCAACCCTAACCCTAACCCTAACCCTAATGGGCAGCTTGGAGCTCTGGCAGAGATCCTCATTGCTATAGCAATATAGCTGGGAGAGATTAAAAAGTGTGGAGCTGGCAACACTGGCACTCTGCTGTGATGCCCTTGCACTGCCTTTTCAAGGATCAGTGTCCCTGGAGCTGTAGGCTCTGTGCTCTCTGAACCCTAAACCTAACCCTCATGGCAGCTTGTCCCTCCTGCTGAGATCCCCATCACCAGGGCTGGCCCAGATTCCAAAAGTGCACAAAAGTACATCTCAGTACCCTGCTGTGATAAAATTTCTTCATTTCATGAATGGAAATTCAAGATGCTTAGCCAATGTTTTGGTTGTTTTTAAATATTTCAGCATTTTAAATATCAACTCTTAGCATTTGAGTAATATTTTATATCTTCCAGGTGTCCAGCTTCCTTGTACTACATTTTTGAAAACCTTGTTAACTTTCATGCCTAAATTTGATTTTGAGGTTTTTAAAGGTTAGACCTTGTCAAATTCCAACCTTTTTTTCGGATGAAGGACTATATGCCTAACACCAAAATGATCTTTATTGACCTTCTGCTTCATAAGAGGAAAATGCTGGGTCTCCCTAATCAAACATGTTACTTAGTTGTTTGACATACAAAAATAATATGCTACCCTCTCCAATTTCCTTTTTGATGTAACTAAAGCAATTGAAATAGAAAGAATAAGGAACTCTGAAACAGACACATGTAGAAAGTCAATGTAAATTGGCTGTTTGCAGGTTGTTAATTTGGACCAGTGGATGGTCTTTATTCTGGCTGTATGTTAGTGTATTTGACAACTGCTTGTAGAAGGTGAGGTTGCCTGAGGAAAGTTTGCTTAAAGAGTACATGTTACTGTTAAAATACTTACTATTAAATGGTACATTTTATTATTATTTCTATTATTCTATTATTTACATTATTGCATGTGTAATATTTACATTATTACTTTAGATTACATGTTTCAATATTTTTCAGAAAAATCACAGAATTGTTAGAGATTTCAACTATGAAATAATTATGAAATGCATAACTGAAATTTCAGATTAGGAACTAAAAGTTACTTTTGTCCTAATGTCATTAAATAATTTGCCCAGTCAATAAAAGTAGCATCAAAAAGATGATATACTTGAATTTACATTTGAAAATTTCTTCACAAGAGCAATACAAAAAGTATATTAGAGCAATACAAGTCCTCCTGATATAGGCCTCCAAACAGAAAAGTTAACAAAAATATTTCCAGAATTACTTTCTATATTTATTTAATAGTACAATTTTGACATATGGAATGGGTGATCAAGGAACAAAGAAGGTGGATTTATCCTTAGACAGCTTTTCTTATCAAGATGTGAGAATTGGCATCCCGTAGTAATATAAATGTAGTGCACAAATACTGCCGAACAAGTGGTTGCTTTTGAATTTATATTAATTTTGTTTTCAAATCAAGAAATGAAGATATGCTTTTATTGCTTTTCTTTGCAATATGTGGCTTGCTTTCTTCACATCTCATGGTAATGTAAGGGCTTCACAAAAATAACCTATCAGACACCAACATGAAGAATGATGATTCGGGGTATCATTCTTGATACCATTCCTTATTTTATGTGTAATTGTATCTATCACTTATGTGGATGTAGTAATCAAGCAATTAGACAAAATGTATGTTTGACAGAAAACATTCCTCTGTTTTTGAGCCAAGACATATGTGAAGAGAAATGGAATTACAATATCTCTAGCCCTGGCATTCTGATTCTGTCTGCGTTCACAATCACAAATCATTATTTTCCA
The DNA here is from genome assembly GCA_013397865.1 of Struthidea cinerea. Taxonomy (NCBI): domain Eukaryota; kingdom Metazoa; phylum Chordata; class Aves; order Passeriformes; family Corcoracidae; genus Struthidea; species Struthidea cinerea. The sequence continues at coordinate 57,951 of VZTI01002488.1, read as the reverse complement.
CGTAGCTGTTCAAAACTAATTGTATCTTTCAGGATAAATTGAAGGCTTAATATTTAAGCTACAGCATTTACATTTCTCACACACAAAACTATGAAAGATCTGTTACATTTGGGGTAATGAATTGCCAAAGTTTCATATAGTTTCCTACTTCATAATTAATCTTTCAAATTTATATTTAAAAATGATTATCTGCCTTCTCTGCTTGTATTTCTCTGCCTCTGCTTCTCTGTTTTCCATTTTTTTTCCTGAGCTTTACAGATAGATACAGTTAAAAAGAACACTGGTCATTTTGCAGTTAACAGGTGCTTATAAGAAGTCATGGTGAGTTCAAGAGTAAAGTCTTTTGTATATTTAAGTCATACTTTTCCAAGCAAAGATCTGCTATTGCAGTGGTCCTTTTAATTGACAGAGCAATAGAACTGTAGGGAGAAAGGCACCAAAGCTCCTTAATGTTAATAAACATAAGTAATTACATGAGCTTTACAAAGAAATGTAGCAGAAAAAGAGGTTTATGCCACTACCTTTGCTTTTAGCAGAACCTGTAAAACAATGTCTAAGACTATCAATGACAGAAAAGGCTCCTGAGAACTCTAGAGTATTTGCTGAGAGGTTAGAAGAATGACTTGTTCCATTTTAGTGCTGTACCAATGTCAGTATGATTCAAAGTTCTGCATCTCTTAGGAGATGCAGAACTAAATGCTCTAAGCATCTATGTCAACCTGTACACCTGAGGGCACTTGTTATATTCCAGGAAGTGTGGAGCATCTCTTAAGAACAGAACCAAGGATTTCACACAATCATTCACTTGCAGCAATGTCACTAGAGTTGAGTATCAGAGTCTTAAGCACTAGGCAGATAAAAACTATTTTACTTAGATTCTTGTGCTGCTTAGAAATTTTAGCCTAAGTTTATGATCAGAACCAGAGGTCACTAGTTTTAATTTAGCATTCAAAAATATAATAAAAAAAGCCCCAAAGAATGCCTGGCTTGTGTAATACAGTATAACAGGATGGGTGCAAAAGTCCCCAGCTAGCCTTGAACGCTAGAAAGGGAACTGGAAGCGATACAGAAATGTTGTTATTGTAGCTAAGTTAATTACCTCTCCTAATAAGCTTTGGTAACATACCAGGCTTCCTAGCTCACAGAACTGAGAATTCTCAAAGACCTAGACCGGGTTCCCATTTGGTGTCTCTTTATGATACTGTATTTCAGTCAGTCCTTGTGTCACTTTGTTTCTGCTTGGCTTGGAGGCTATACCATTGCCTCTGTTATTTACATTATTCAGAGAGAGAGTGACATAAAACTATCGGAGAAATATAAATAGCCTTACATAAAAAAGAACATTGTATTTTTGTCAGTTTTGCAGTATCAGGGTATCTTTTTTTTTCTTTTTATTTCCTGTTCATGTATTTAATTGTCAGAGGCTTGAAGTCCTTTTACAATTTAGTCTCTATCAGCTTCTTAAGAATGCAACCTAATAAGAATTATTGGGGAAATTAAGATTTATACACAACTGCAAATGGATGGTTGCTTTTCTCAATCAGTTGTCAATTAAAGCAAAAAAAAAGACATCAATGGCAAAACCCATTTCATGAGCTTTCTGTAATTTATTTGGCTGCTCTTAGTCCATTTTTCATGAAGTTGTCAGATGTAAACTAGTCCATGCTTGATGATAAATAGACTTTTTGATATGGAAATTTGATTAATAAATAATGTACATAAAATAAAAAGTTTATTTGTTTATTTTAAAAAATTCTGGCTTAAACCCATGAACAGCTAAAGTTTTGATTTGATGAGTAACTTCAGTTTGATCCTAGTGTTTGATAAATCTGAATATCAATTATTGGAGAAGGAATTATTGCATTATCAATACAAGCAATTATACATTACAATACTGTATTCTCCTAAGCAGAATAGCACTCCATTTAGGGTCTCCTTATAAGTAATATGAGCACTGAAAACCTCCTTGTTGATGTAATTTTAGCTATGATCAATGTATAATTCCTTGAATTGTAAAAAAATGTTGCTATAGTTTTGCCAAAACATAAGGTGCTCAAACGTTGTCACAAATACATTTATTGAAATATGTTTGGTTTGGTTTTTTTTTTTAAAGCAGGCTGATGATCTTGCAACTCTTCCAATACACACATATAGTGAAACTTGAATCTTGCATAGTATCACATGATATGTGCAGTATGCTCAGCTAATCATCATCCACCTGAAATTCTTTCTTGTTTATTGGAATACCTGTGCAGTAAGGTATTCCAATAAAGGTATCTCAGCATCTCCATCAGGCATCCTGGCCTATACTTCTTCAAATCAGATACTTATTCTGCCAATGAAACATTCTCTCAGCATTATCTTCTGCCTTCTGCATATTTTTTGTATTAGCCATTTCCCACAGAACATCAGTTCTTCTCTCCTTGCCTCAAACAGACAATCCCTATTTGGTTTAGAGGTCTGCCTCATACATCTGGATACTCCTTATTTATTTCAAATAATAGCTTAGCCAATTTCTTTTCTCATTTAAGCAAGTTCTAAAGGATCAAACTTGAAAGAAAAGTTTTAGTCACATTGAAGCAGGCTATACCTGAAAACCCCTTAACAAAGAAATATACTGTATAGGTTACTGGAGATTGGCACTTACATGTTTTTTGTCTATAGCCAGACTGAAAATACTAAGTAATGTGTATTTGCATCTCTATGATTAGGCAGAAAAGAATGTTTTACCTATTTTAGAGAAATTAATTATAAAATGACCACTCAGATGGGTGAGATGCAGAACTAGGATGTTCCTGGTATGTGTTAACTTCATAGAGTGTCACCTCTTTACATTGGCAGATTTAAGCTACTTAACAGAGGCATAGCTAAAACATATTTTGTGCGCATGTGAATTCCTACTGCTTCTGAAAGAAACATTTATGACTATGCTCCAGGAAATTGTTCCTCTGTAATTTCTGAATGTAAAATTACTTTAGCAAATTTACATTTTGTTAATTGACAACATATGTTGCAATTTAATCTTCATAACTATTAAACAGTTTGACAAAAAGCGTTTTGCCTCTGTAATCACAGCATCCCAGCAACTGTTTTCACATATATTGAAAACACCTCCATTGTCTGTAAAAATTCATTTTCCGTCAGTCCTGTTACCTGCTACAGGCTGTTTACCTTTGAGTTTTGTTTCCTTTGGCAGCACCTCTAGAACAAAGAGTCCTTTTCAGGACTGTGAAAGGATTTAAATGTTAGCACACTAGGACTGAGTTATAGCTTTTATATTGATATTAATGTGCAGTAAATTCCTTATGTGCTATGAATATTGTTGCCTCTGGGTCCACATACACTACATGTTACTTCTGAACTGTCAGGTCCATTAATGATGGCCTGTACTTTAGCTCAGTCTGGGCTAAGAAGACAGCTGAATACGTTGTTTGGCATATAGTGCTGCAAAAAGCAGTGAAATTTTGATCCTATACAGAAATATATATTTCTAAGCCTTTTCATATTGCATTCTTAAAAGCAAGGAAACTGTCAAGTTTTATATATAGCTGTCCTGAGATAGAAGATTTTTGCAGTAATTTCAAGAAGTTTTAAATACCATCAAAAAATTGTAACGCTCATCATCTCTGGTCAGAGTTCTCATTGACTGAAGAGGCCCCAGCATGGATTGAGAGCCATCATCACTTGTATGGCAGAAAATCTCAGAGATGTTTGGGAAATGAATGCATGCAACAACAGTGCTTCCACACTTTCATGGATGTGAAAGACAAAAAACATCTTAATGCTGTGGGAGAATGGAAAAGCTTCTAATACTGTGACAGAATACTTCACCCCACCAATACCCAATCTTCAGCCCATACTGCTAGTGACATGTACAATAGATAATGAAATAGAGGACCAATCCTGTAGCCAGAAAGCACTGCATGTGCTTGAAAGTCATTGCATTTGGCAAAACAGATCTACATGGAAGCATAAAGTGTGGGAAAAGTAACATACTGGTGGAAGAGATAAGAAAAGCTCCACGATACTTAATACTTCACTTATATGCCTTGGCAGGTTTCTTCTTACTTGAAATAATAGTGTTTAGATCCATATACTTTTATAGCTAGGGAAGAGATTTTAAATCTTTCACAGCTAGATATTTTCATCATATCAGCCTGCTAACAGTCTGATTTCTAGACAGCCAAGAGCTAGAAAAGTGAGATTCCTGCTCTTCCATTATGGTTTGTTCACTTACTACACAAGAATGCTTATTCAGAACTGTTGTCCACAACCATGATGCACACTGATACTCTGTTACTTGTCCCTATTCACTGTGGGTCTCCAGAGTTATAAGAACTGGTATTTTTCTGACTTACTTTGCTAAATACTACACTTTTATATAAAGTAACATCATAGGCATTTGTAGTACTTTAGTTTGTGTCTATGTTGAAGGTAGTACATTGTTGTGAAGTGAGAACCGCATGGCAGGCTATTAAAAAAAAAAAAAATCACACAACTATATACTTACTATTGTGTATTCCCAAGGATCATCTATTCCTAAAAGATTTTCTATTTTTGAAGGCACTTGACCCATCAGAGAAACATGACAGTTAACCTTGCATCTGATACATTTTTTTAAAAACTAAAAATAAAGTTCAGAAGAGACAACTGGAATAGAAAAATCAGAAAGATTAGGTAACTGCATCGTGGTTCATCTGGCCAAGCATGCAAAAAATCTGAAACACTGTGGATGGGATACAGCACAAGTGACAAGTGAGAGACCATAACTGAAAGTTTATGAAGCATGATGGTTATCCAGATCTGCTTGTATGTGTACAAGTGGTCTAACTCCAAGGCTTTCTGCAGATAACCCAGCTCAAGGAAGCTTTAAGGAAAAATGTAAGAAAGAAGTTTAATAGTTACGGTTTTCACTTTAACAGGTAGTACTTTCCATGCAGAAAACAGACTGCCAGTTCCTTAGTATATAAAGGATTTTTGCCCTGCCTTTCAGGAAGGAACAGGCAAGTAACAGAGTTTAATTATGCCATTTTATCACAGCTGAGAACTTCAGCTATTCTGGAGTGAGCACAAGCTGAAATGAACTATGTGTACCTTACAAGAACTTCCAAGTAATATGGGTTTTGAACTGAACCCATGATAGCCCCAGAAATTTCATTTAAAACATCTATTTTTCACATTCTAAAATGTAAAGATTAGATAAAGGATGGTTTACTCTACAGCCAAAAAACTTCAACTCAGTGTAAGTGCAACTATGACAGGGAAGCATACTGTCCTGGGTTTCTGCCAGATGCCTGAATGCTGTTCCAAAATCTAAGTGACTGCAAAAATTAATGGAATGTTAAAATAGAGAGAAGGAGTAAAGTTAATGGGTTAGATTTACAGAAGGAAAGCCAGAGCAGGCTGATAATCTGTGTCTGTTCCCTTGCCATAGATCAGTAAAACATGACTGGGAGGAGTCACTGGGCAACTAGTTTACAAAAGCTGTATGTGCACAGGAAAAGAGTCCAAAGCAAGCAGAGAAGAAAACGAGGATAATTAATCATTTATTAAGTACACAATCAAAACTCCAGCCACACAAAGAACCTGTAGACAAACACTGTGATTATAAAAAACTAAGAATCAGAGAGAAAATCCTGGCTTTGCTATGTGAAAGAAGGCTCTCTATTCAGTAATGTAAATACGAGCATTTAGAGGCATTTGAGTTGTACTATCATATCGAAATCACTTAGCAAATATGACAGCAGAAGAGGAGGAAACTTGCATTTTCTTAAGCAGAATATAGATTCCAGGTGGGATACCCTAGGCTCTTCAAAGGATCAAGAGATACCTGTGTTTACAAAACTAAATCAGAGCTGGAATGTCTCCACTGGCTTCAGTGAAGCCAGGATCTAATGCCAGCAACGATGAGAGACTGAGGGCCAGCAGGCCAGGCTTTACTTATGCATCCCAGTGGCTAAAAATTAATAACTTAAGGGGATCAACTGAATTTATCTCAACCCGTTCTCTTTCTGTAACAACAGGAAAACCATTGGTGCTCCCATGGTTAAGAACACCAAACCAGGCACTAAAGCCAGACAATGAGAAACACTGGATGATTATCTATTCAGCACCTTGGTCGTTTGGCTACCTCAGAGGGCAGATAATTAATTCAGAAATTATAGCCCTTTTGTAAATGGTAGAAAAGAAGAGAGGGAAAATGATAGTATTGTTTGCCTTTTGCATAATTCCTACAGCTCTCAAAGACCTTCATTTTAGGCAACTTACATTTTGGAGTAGGTCCCCAACGCTATTAACAAGTGTCTCAAGATGTTTTGTGAAAAATAACATACTTGGAGTAAAAGCCCTTTCCAGACAGGAAAGTAAGAGCGTAGGATCAAAAATCAGCCACAAATAAGGTTGGCTGCAAGGACCAGCATTCCAGATCTTTTGTTCCTTCATGACTCTCTGGCCTTTGCAGTTAAGCACTACAGCTACAGCACATCTTTTTGGCAGGAGACAGGCTCTTACCTTGCAGTGCAGGGTGCTTCTGTGAACGCACAGATGTCTGCTCTATACAATTAAGTGGAGCGTCACACTTAACAAATTACATATTTCTGGGAAGAAGGCAGTCAGAGTGTCTGGGCCAGACATCTAGGCTACATCTATATTTTTATAATTAAATGTACCTAGGAACACTCCTGAGCGCTGAGATCACCTGATATGGAGCAAATGCATCTATGCTAGGGAAGTCTCAGCCTTCAAACTATGATGAATGTAACCAACCTGCCTGCTGGATGTATTTTGGATTCCAAAGCACGCCAGGGAATTTCTTGGGAAAGAACTGATTAAATAAAAGTCAAAAGCTAACCATGGGCAATTGTAAAAAGCACAGACTACTGAAAGCCAGGGGCTAAGAATCCAGATTGGTAAAATTGTAGCATAAAAATCCACTCAAACCACAATTTTGGTGAATGTAACTGGACTGATCCAAAGACTTTCTGGTGAGTCTTCATGTCTGTGACAGTAATCTCACCTAACCAGCAACAAGGCCATACAGCGAGAAAAATGCAGCGTGAAATTGTGGATAGGACAGTGAGGCATATGAAGGAAAATCACCTACACAGTCTCTGTGTGCCTATTTGCCTCACAAACCCTCACTATGGGATTTATACCATGAGCTTAACCCAGACAAACAGTATTATTCCACATCCAGTTTCATGCAAGAATTGAGATTTTTGACTGCATCTCTGTGTTCACAAAAATGTATGCTGGTGTAATAATATTTGCTCAAATCCTTATAAACAGCATTTTCTGTGCTATTATTACGGATGTCAGTCTGACAACATCTACAGGCCCAGTTTTGGTCAGCTGTGACTGAGCACCTAGGTTTGGCTGAAAGGTCAGGCTGATGATGCATGTCCTCAGCCAACTGGCAGGAGCATCTTTTGTTTCTCACAGAACAAGCACAATTATTTCTACAAAGCACTCAGTATTTACCAGGTTTGTAACTGTACAAGTACAAACCATTTTTCCAGACATGAGTCACTCAGAAGGAAGTCAAATAAGCAGCTTGGCTGGGCTGAATGATCAGAAAGCTAAGTGACACAAATTCAGCAAGCCTTAAAGAAAAGTAGCTTTAAAATTACGAACGCGGCAGTGTTTATTAAATCTCCTGAGAAGCAAGTTAAGCCTACTTAAGGAAATGGAAAAGCTATCTATGGGTTGAAGAGGTAGGTGATGTGCAATGGCTGCGTCTATTTCCTTTCTTCTGGGTGGCCAGATGAGCATGCTGGCCTTGGGACTGGTTTGCCATGTCCAGCCATAACCCCACCAACTTGCAATCCCCTGACTCTTTTTTCAGAATGCAAAAGCAGTTTTAACAGAAGAAATAAATATTTAGGATCATATAGAGCAGAACAAGATTTCACAGTCCCATAGCCACAAATGATTTCTTGGGAAAAGAAATGCAATGATGACATTGCTAATTAAAAATAAATTACCAAACCAATAATCTTCCATAATTTGAGAAAGGTTCTGCACTTTAGAACTTTTATCCTCCAGTTCATTGGGCAGGAGCAGATTGCATGCTTATGAAGCTTCCTTGACTTGTTTTAAGATTATTTTATGCTTTAAACATGACAGATGTCTTGGGATGAAGGAACATTGATAAAATATAAGAAATTACACAAAATAATCCCTGACCAATACCCTTTTGGTACTGACAGCACAACAGAGTTCCTAGAGTATCTCCCAGTCAGCTGATTGCATATATCCCCCTTTCGTAAATTCCTTTCCTTAGTGGTATTTTACATGGTAACATTCATTATGTCCCTCCCCAAACTCTCTTTTGAGGGATTGTAAAATAATTGAAAAAAAAAAAATCTTAGAGGTATTTTAGTGCTATCAACAGACACTGTATACAAATCTTTCATTATAAATTAACACTATTCAAAACAATGAGAAGGTTGATGTTGTAAACACACTTCTGTACTAATTCCGCACCATGTAATTATCTCTCAAAATGTAGCCACTAACAGCAGGAGTTAAAAACTGACATTAAAAATTGAATATCCGCTTTTGGAGATGGAAAGAATCCCTTGTGAAGAAAGATCAACAACACATTCCAGGAAATACACTCTGTCTTGCCACAAAATACGATCTTCTTTTAAAGAACTTAAACCTTTTTTTTTTTTGCTATGATCTTCTTCCAGAGCAGAATTTTCAAAAAGGGTTTTTAGATATGTTTGAATAACAGCTGTATGTTCATGATACACTTATAGGAAGTCAACAAACTTATCTGTCCTGGAAACATTTTGTCTATTCCCTGACAAAGCTCAAGTTAAATAATAAAAGCACTAACATAAAAAGCCGGTAAAAAATATATTTAGAAAAAAAAAATTTAAATTTTAGGAAATTAATGAAGTAACTAAAGAAGCAGGAAGAAGAGAATGTAGGCGATATATTGTATTAGCTGTAGTTTAGCAAGCAGTCACGTATTTGTAAACTGAGTTACACATGTGCAGGTGTCTGCACAAAGTTGATAACCTGGGGCGGTTAGAATTGCAGAATACTGCAACCATTTAAACACATGCTGAAAGAGTCACTTTTTAACACTTGTTCTTTAGCTTGGCAACACCAGCAAGAATTTAAGCAGTGTTTTTATTTCAGGAGCTATATGATTTTATGCCTTAATTTCCTTAATTTGACATTAATGCAACACTTTTTCTCAATTTTCTCTCTGACTCCTGGTTTAAATTGCCTGACCTTTTCAGCTCTTGCAGAGCTGAATATACCAGAGGAGTTTATAGAGAGAAGCCAGATAATTCTCCTATTCCTCATTCACTGAAAAAAGACCTAAGCTGTCAGTAAGTGGATGATAAGGTACAGGTTGGTACTAGCCCTTACTTTCCAAACAAGGAAGGATGTAAGTCCATTCTAAAAGCCCAGAACTCAGATTGCCGTTCCTAAGGTTCAGGCTGGTTGCCAGAGATTTGCAGTGCCATCTATTGTATGAAGAAGTTCTGTAGACTTTTGTCCAAAGTTTGCAAGAAGTTCTAGGGAAGTCTTCTAGGGAAGTCAAGGAAAGTCTCTAAGGACACAACAACTACCAGATTTATCAGTAGAACAGTATTTAAAGAAGTTTAGGGAGTTATTTGAATTTTCTTTTTGGAAAATACTAAGTGTGTACATATCTAAACAAATCACAGCAAACTGCTTTTGCATCAATCTTCCTTTCAATAAATGTTTTGAGAATAATCTGGATGATTTATTTAACTAAAATTAACCTGTCCTCATCTCATTATTAACTTTTATGTCCAACACTTTCCTTCAATTTGAAATATATAAAAATTTCTTAAGATGTTAATAGCTGTTAATGGCTATTAAAACCAGTTAGCCTAAGCAATCACATCATTTTATAAAAATTACTTCCTTCACATCCATTTCAATAGGAAGCACTGTTCTTGTATAAAGATATGAACATTGTTTCCTTAATTCACTTACTACATTTTCAAGCTTATTGTACCTAAAACTGATGACAAAGAGAAAAACAAGTTTTATCAGTGTTTTGCTATTGCCTACATTCTCCTCTGCTTAGGCCATTGAAAAGTCTCTTTGGAATCTGCTTTGTCAGCTTTTGGTTTACAGAATTTTGACTTAATAGTGAAAACAAGGAACACATCAGTTGTCATTTGACTCAAAAGGCAAGATAGGCCCAAAGAATTATAAGTCACTCCATTTCTATTTAACTATGGAAACACAGTAATAACAAAACAGAAGAGTAAGAGGATCTTCTCTGTAGAACAATTTGTCAGGCAGATTAGGCAAACCCACAGTCTTCAAAAAATTATTCAAAACCTCTTGTAAAAAAGTTACTCCCCTCCTAAATTACATTTACCTTGTGAATACTATCCTCTGTTCCTAAGCTTTTGTTTTCAGTAACCCAAAAATTCCTTACCCCCAGCAGTTCAAGGATGCATGGTGAAAAAGCAAAGGCATGTCTCTCGATATGCATAGGTAGCATTCACATACTACATTCATACACAACGTTATGAAACACCAAGATTACAGAAAGACATTTTCTGAAACTTTATATTTGTCTGACTTTCAAAACGTTGTCTTTGAACTGGGTGGTAAAATGTGACCTTTCAGTCAAAATAATTCATTTTTGCTTTCACACTTACTAAACAAATACCATGAAGGCTTAAATATTGTTTCATTACAATTGGACAGCAGTATTCTAATATAAAACTGGAAAATATGATGATAACAGAATCAGAGGTGTATAGAATATTGCGAGGAAACATCAAATCATGAATAGCTGAAATGGAAACACTGGGATTCTCCCATTTTCTTCAAGAGCCAGGAGAACCATATCATACTTCTTGCCTGTGCCGATCAGATGGTACAGAGGAAGATGAAATTCCCTTGGAAGACAACTTTAACAAAACTGGAACAGAGCAGGTTTTCTGGACAAGGACAGACATTACATAAAGGATAACTGTGGAGATGACGGCAGTGGCCAATCCGTCTTACCACATCGCAGAAAAGGAAATGTAAATACAGATAGAACACATAGTTCAGTACTTCAGTGTCCTGATTTTGGCTGTCATAGAGTTCATTGACACATTTTGTGCTTTAATTAATGTCTCTCTTGATGGGGGAGAGGTTTAGCGTCTTTGCTACGAATTTAGGAGACGAACGGAGACTTTTTTAAACTTTTGCTTTTAGATAGTTGTTTATTAAGTTTTATTAGAGAAAGGGAGTCACTTGCTCTGCCGACTGAGCTAGCCGGGCAGAGAATGCAGGAAGAAGTCCGCACCATCAAGATTAGACAGTCTTTTTAAAGGTAAATTATCTAATTAAAACGTAAAACGAAAGATATTTTTACTTTTTCACTAATGTTTAATAAATTACTTTGTCACGCTTACTGGAACTGCGGAATTTTTTAACTAATTATTTTAAACTACTTCTACTTCAGAATATGGAGGAATAGAAGAAGGAACAAGAAGCTTAAAGAACAACAACAATTTTCTATTTTGAAGTTTTTTACTTTTATTTATTTACTATATTAGCAAGCCTAAAGACCTTAAATTTTCACTTTGTTTTAATTTTACATAACATTTTATTATTTAGTTCACACTAGTGTAGATTTTAACTCTTCTTAAAGGGTAGGTAATTTTTTCTATGGGCGAAGGTTAAAGACAGTCTTGTCTAGGAGAGTAAAATCTTTCAAAACAAGCAGAGAAATATTCTCTGCATTTTAGATTCTAACAGTTCATTTTCTTCCGTATTTTGGATTTAGGATGAGAATAATGTTGATAACACGCTGATGTTTTGGTTGCTGCTAATAGTGCTTGCCCAAAGTCAAGGACTTCTCAATGTCTCGTGCTCTGCCAGGGAGGAGCTGCAAAAAAGCTGTGAGGGAACACAGCTGGGACAGCTGACCCAAACTGGCCAAAGGGATATTCCACACCAGAGAACATTATGCTCAGTGTATGAATGGGGGGAAGTTACCTGAAAGGGAGAGCCAATCATAGCTTGGGGCCAGGCTGGGCATCAGTCAGTGGGTGATGAGGAATTGTATTGTGCATCACTTGTCTTTCTTGAGTTTTATTTCACTCTTTCTCTCTCTCTCTCTCTTTTTTAATTACAATTAGTAGTACTACTAGTAGTAGTAGTAGTAGTAAGAGTGTCGTTGTTATTATTATCTTTCATTTTGTTTCAATTATTAAACTGTTCTTATCTCACCCCACAAGTTCTATTTTCTTTTCTTTCCTTTCCTTTTCTTTCCTGACTCTCCCCTCTATCCCATTGGTATGGGGCATGAAGGGTTGAGATAACCATGACATTGGTGAGTGAATAAGATAGTCTTAAAACCTATCAGTTAAAATGCTGATTCAGATTCTATAAAATGGATAGTTCAAGTTCTCGTTCATAAGAACAAATACTGCAGATAAGTTGAATAAGGTATACATAGCAGTCCTGGCTTACCTTTAAACAAGCTTTTTATCTAAAATTTGTCATATATTTTGCCCCTTTGTAAATATTTCTAATCCTCTGCTTGAATTCCAACTGATCATTGAACCCTCAAGCTTGAGCTCCAAGAAAAAATACATACAAAATAGTCTGGGTTTTATTTAGAACTTACCACAAGTTCTGAAGTCTTTCTGAAGGAGGTGATTGGTGACAGCCAACATGGCACAAAGGACAAATTGTGCCTGTCAAATTTGGTGGCTTTCTATTATGGAGTTACCACATTGGTGGATGATGGAAGAGTGACTGATGTCATCTACCTGGATTTCTGCAAAGCATTTGACACTGTCCCACACAATATCCTTGTCTCTAAATGGGACAGACATAGATTTGATGGATGGACCACTCGGTGAATAAAGAATGGTCACTCAAAGGGTTATGGTCAACAGATCCATATCCAAGTAGAAACCAGTGAGTGATGGGTGGTGTTCCTCAGGAGCTGATATTGGGACTGACACTGTTTAACATGTTTGTTGGAGACATGAACAGTGGTATTGAGCACATGCCAAACTGTCTGGTGTGGTTAACACACTGGAGGGAAGGGATGCCATCCTGAGGGACCATGTAAAACTCATGAAGTTCAGCAAGGCTACGTGCAAGGTCCTGCACCTGGTTGGGGTAATATCCTGACCACAAATACAGGCTGGACAGAGAAAGAATTGAGAACAGCCCTGGGGAGAAGGACTTTGGGGGCTGCTCAGTGAGAAGCTCAACATGACCCAGCAACAGGTGCTTGAAGCCCAGAAAGCCAACTGTGTCCTGGGCTGCATCAAAAGCAGTGTTGCCAGCATCTGGCTGGTGGGTGATTCTGCCCTCTGCTACTCTGTCCTGAGACCTCACCTGGAGTACTGCATCCAGGTCTGTGATTCCCCAGCACAGGAAGGATATTGACCTGTTGGTACAAATCCAGAGGAGGGTCACAAAGATGATCAGAGAGCTGGAGTACCTCTCCTAGGAAGACAGGTTTGTTCAGTCTGGAGAAGAGAAGGGTCCAGGGAAACCTTAGAGCAGCTATTCAGTATAGCCCACAAGAAAGCTGGAGTGGGACTATTTTTCAAGGCCATGTAGTAATAGGACAAGGGATAATGGCTTTAAACTGAAAGAGGATAGGTTTAGATTAGATATTAGGAAGAAATTATTAGAATAATAGAATTATTAAGATTGGAAAATATCTCTAAGATCATCAAGTCCAACCTTTGACCTAACACTGCCAGGGCCACCACTAAACCATGTCCGTAAGTGCGACATCTGCTTCTTTTTGCCACCGGCCTTCCTGGCTACCTGGGCTAACTGCTGGCCCATGTTCAGCTGCTGTTGACCAACATCCCCAGGTCTTTTTCCACTGGGCAGCCACTCTGCCCCCAGCCTGTAGCTCTGCATGGGGTTGTTGTGACTCAAGTGCAGGACCCAGCACTTCACCTTGTTGAACCTCACACAACTGGCCTTGGCCCACTGATCTAGCCGGTCCAGATCCTTCTGCAGAGCCTTCCTACCCTCCAGCAGATCAACGGTCCTGCCCAGCTTGGTGCTGTCAGCAAACTGACTGAGGGTGCACTTGATCCCCTCATTCAGATAATTGTTAAAGGTGTTAAACAGGACTGGAACAGGACTCTCTTCACTCTGATAGTGGTGAGACATTGGAACAGGTTGCCCAGATGATTCTATGATTATAAAAATAGGATACAGTTCTCATGCTGATGATATTTGTCTGACCCGAATAAATACTTTTGTCAGAAGAGAGTCTCTCTGGTAGAAGATGTAAACTATTTCAAACAGACATTAATCACTTGTTTTATTTTCATATCCTACCCTAAAACAGCATCAATGCAGAGTAAGAGAACAAGAAAAAGAACTTACAAATTAGGTTATTTACAAACCTTTAATAAAAAAAAAAAAAGGAGGATACTACAATTTATTATGTGCATAGTTTTTCATAGAAGTAATACTTACAGTATTATTTGTGAGAAATACCAAGTACAAGATGACAGAACACTGAGATGATATGGAGGACGTAGGATGACACATGCTGTTGAACAGCAGAAACCCATAAGGGCAATATAAACTACAGAGATTACAGCATGAAAATGTGTTATCAAGGAGAAAAGAAGCAGGACACTTATTGGAGAAGCTTTTTTCAGTGATGTTCTCTGTTCCAGAGAGTGTCCAAGAAGAACAGGCACACAGAACAGCACATAACTGGGTCCTACAAGTAATGGCAGGTTTTGAATATCTCTGCTCAGGCAGTAAAGTTAATGGCTGCTTGTTCACTGCTAACCTAATAAGCTTTTTTACTGGCTAGAAAATTCTGGATAAAAATGCTGTTTACTTGTTTCAAACTTTTCCTGAAAATTAGGTAATTCCTCATATGTGCTGTTCATATAGACAGGCCTCTGTAGAGTGAAGGTGGTGAGACCTGCAAATCAGAGTTGGCCAGTTATTTAGCCTCTTGTGTACTTACAAAAACTTCAAGGATGATATAGTCTTGTTTTTTAATACAGGAAAGAAGTTGGTCATAGGGGGACAGTTTTCTTAACCATTTCAGCAATGTGTACATAACCATGAATTTTAAAGCCAAGAGGAATCATTATCATCCAATCTCACCTTTTATCTACAGTGCACCTAATGTCAACACACAGCTCAGATGTTTCTCTTAGCTCTATTGTCTTGAGAAAGTTGATTGCAAAGATGACTCAACACTGGAAATGTTGTTCCCGTGCTTAACCTATCCATTACTTTTAAAAAATGTAGAAAGCATTAAAAGCCCACTCCTGCTGTATCTCTTTTCTACACTTAGTCTGTGTTTCAAATTATTGTAATCCTCCATAGTGTTCTCCTTTCTCTAAAAGGGATTCTAAAGAATGATAGATTTTTTTCTCCACATAGATACTTTTTGATCATTCTATCAAGAAATCTCAAATCTCTTCTTAGATGAAAGACACCAGTTCAACTTAATGCTTTGTCACAGACCTGGGAGAACAAAGTATACACAGATTTTTCTTTGAAACATGTACTGCTCTTCCTTTCTCCTCTTCAAAATTGCTGTACATCAGTTCTTCATAAAGCAAAAATTTGTGGCCCTGGTTGTTCTTACACAAGAGTGTTCTCCTCAAAGCAAAACAAAACACTTATATTTCAGATGGTCTCTCTCCCGGGCTTCATCAGCTGCCCTGCTTGGAACAGCTGTGTGGTTCTGGTGAAATACAGGTGTATTTACATTAGTGGTTTAGTCCAAATCGGAAGAGCACTTTAAATATATCTCTTGTTTACAGATATTGGTACTCACTCAGGACCGGATCACATGAGCTTGATTTTTTTTGCTGAGGGAAATCCCTTTTTTCTGCACACACCAGGAAATTTCCTCACATACCAGGAAAGAACAAGAAATGACACAAAGAAAAGTGCTTTGTTTTTAAAGCACATAGTTAATTTCATCTTTACAGCAGGAAAACACATCGGTTCACAACAAGACCAAAAGACAAACTATATGTACTTCCCACTGTTACAGTGTTCAGCTACTGTGAAAAATAAATTGAGCTATTAAAAAACTTTTCTTCTTTGTCTTATTTTTTGAGTTATTGCTGAGATTATCCTTACATTAATTATCTATATAAGGTAATTATCAATGCTCTCTCTATCCCAGAAAAAAATAAAACCTACAGCTCTGCACCTTTAGCTTTTTGAAGCCATGAGATAAAAATGTGTGCAAACACCCTTTAGGATGTGCTCGTTCCTGCCTACCAAGTACATTTTTTAACAAGAGAAAACAGGTGTCATGGTGACATTTTTAATCCACTTCTTATTATTTAAAAAAAGGTTTTATCAATGCTACAATATAAATTGCATTTAAAGATGTACTTAGTGTATTTTCTTATATTTTAGCATATTAACTGATTTGACTACTCTGAAGCCAGGTATGGCAACATCATAAAAACCCAACACAAATAATATCTGCCTGTCCACATAATTCAAAAATATTACTTAGATAGAATTCTATTTTTCTCAAACTTAAGAACTCGCCATCACAGACATAAAATAAACTAGAATAAAAAATATAGTTAAGCAACAAGTTAAATGTGCTTCTTGAATTCCCATTTGAAAGTTCACTCATAAATTGAATATTTAAGTCTGGATTTCTCCAGTCCACTTACGACAACATTTTGCATTTTAAAAAGAAGAAATTAATTTTTCAAATCAAACCCACTTTTTTTTCCCTTGTCAATAGGCATTTATTACCTAGATACTTTATCAAAATCATAACAAGTCTCTTTAAATATCTTTAGTCTATTCATAGACATAGTCTGAAACCATTAATTATATAAAAAAGTTTTATGAAAAAAGGCCTCCAAGTTATTAAATTGCTCTCAAATTTCATTGTCCCAGGAAAAGTAGAGAATTACCAATGAAATTACTCTAGCAGCAGGATAAAATACCTATTGATTGTGACAACAACAGTGGAATCCATCTGCTCGTGGACACACAGAGCAGCACACTTTATGACTATGAACTCAGTCTAGTGAAAAGGAATGGTTCATATATACAGAAGCTAATCTTTATGATGCTTCTAGCCATACTAAAGAAAGCATCATCTCCTCAGCAAGAAGAAAAGAGAATTTGCAAAAGTGAGCAGGACAGCTGTTCCTATTGTTTGAAGACTAAAAAAAGGCTGAAATTTCTCTAGACTTAAAAAATAAAATAAAATAAGAAAACAGTAACATTAAATAAAATTAAGTAACGGTAAAAGCCTATTTATAAAGGAAAGCTAGAATTGCTTTGCACTTGGCAAAGGGGAAAAATGCATTTGATTTTTTTATTTCATCAAAGTAGCTATATTTTATTTAGAACTGCAAAACAAGAACATAATTTAATACATCTTTTTATTATCCTGCCAAACCTTGAAATTTTAGAATGTTCTAAGCATCTTAAAATTGTGAAAGAAATTAAAATGCAACATTTTGTAAAGCCTTAGCAACAACAGTAACCACCCTGGTAATCCTTGCAATAATTCTGTAACAAAGGTATTGCATTTATTTGTGAAGTATAAACAAACAACCAACATGGTTATCATTTGGAATTGAATTTTATAATGTGTGCACCACTAGTGAACCCAGAGATTCTGGATGCAATTTCAGTAGCACACAAAATTAACCTTTCATATGAGTGCCTATATTTCCCCTAGACATCTTTCCTGTCATATTTCACAAGCAATTTGGGCAATGCTTAGTGTTTTAGCCCATCTGAATTATGCATACTCCTACACATTCCATAATGTAACTAAAGAATGTTTTCAATTCTCGGGCATGATGCAAATTTATTATAAATAATTGTAAAACCCAACCAACCATACAGAAATAAAACACACTTACTGAAGTTAATCCCACACATTCTTTCTTCCACTGTCTCAATACATCAAACAGTAATTATCCTGTGTTTAACATAATAGGACAGAGAATATTTAGCCTGAGAGTACTCAAACTGGTTAAATATAGATAAATATCTATGATAAGATTAAAAAATGCCAGTTTTCTTCTTTAAAGGTCACTGCATAATAATTATTTTGATGTCATTACCAAAAAAGCTACACACCAGAGCCAACTCCATATGGATTATGACTGAAACAGCATTATCCGTGTCCTATTGTGCGTTAAAATTAAAATGCAGATTGCTGCTGTTTTGGGGGCATGGGGTTGTCTGCTTCTTTGCAAGAAAAGAGAAGGAAAAAAGGGAAAAAAAGGGACAAAAAGGAGAAGAGAGTTATCACGTAACACTAATGTTATTAATTCTGATCTGAGAGACTTATTTGGTTCCTATTTCTGTGCCTTAATGACTTCCAGTCCCTGCATCATTCCACTCTAATATAAAGAGGAACACTAAGCCCCTGACAAACCATGTGGAAAAACCCAATCCATTTTCCATAAATACTAAGATAGCCTGTTAATCGGTGGAGTCCTCAGCCTTATGTTAGTAAGTATTTCTAACTTCAGCCTACTTTTTCCTGAAAATGTCACTGACATAAAGATGAATATTCTCAAACCATATTTATAAGCCTTACATTGTCTGTGAGCTCTTGAGAGAGATTCAATGGCAGAGTGCTAATGGAAAATTTACATGGAATTTTCATTCTGCAACCTTTCCTACCAGAAACCTCACTCCATATATTTGCTGTTAAAATATAAAGTCTCCCATTAAATTATCCTACTTCTTAGAATGAAGCAATTAAAATTGCTCAAATTGGAAAGACCAGAGAAGTCACTTTCATGAAGAATATGTACATATTTTTAAATATAATGGATATAGTTGTTAAATAATAATCAGTCCATTAACATCTGTATTGGGTCTGGCTGGGATGGAGTTAATTTTCCCCATATCAACCCTCACAGCTGTGCTTTGTACTGGTAGCTAGAAAGGTTTCCATTTTATTTTCTCTCTGCCCTGTCCTGCTGAGGAGGGGAACGATAAAGCAGCTTGGTGGGCACCTGGTGGCCAGTCAGGGTCAACCCACCTCAACATTTTATGAATACAGACAGAATGTGGTCTAGTGTAAATTAATTTTAATTGTAGCATTAGCAATGCTAATAGGAGTTATACTGCTATGGATCAATATGCACATCAATATGCACACTTATGAGAGAGCTTAGAAAAATGATACAGAAAATGTTCTTTTTCTTTTTTTTTGCTCATGCATAGATAAATATATCACCTGGAAACTGAGTGAGAAATTATTTATGCCCTGCAGGTTACTCTTCCTTATACAGTTCATACTGTCTGCATACTGTCTGCAGGATAACTTTCTTGCTTTCTCATACCAGTTTGAGCTTTCTCCCATTACTGAGATCCTTAACAAAAAGATGCCAATGAGAAAGGCAAGAGGAAGGAATCAACCAGCCTGTCTGTCAGGAGATTTGGCCTACTTGACAAGCATTTGGTCAGCCTCTACAATGGCCAAAGGAAAATTTGTAAAATCCTAACTCTTCTCACCAGTAAATAAATCTAAGAAATTTTGGTGAAGATACACAATAATATGCAATACTTAAGGCATAAAATACCTTAGGTGTGAAAGAGGCAATGAGATCACCCTTGACTCTTCTGTCCAGCAAATGAACCAGAATCGTCCTTGGAAGTACAAGGACTTTATGAAGAGTAGAGTCCGTGATAAGTTGGATGAGACATAAAAGACTCAACATTGCCTAATAAATGACCCTCAGTTATATGTACAAGAACACACAGTACTATTCACTAGCACTGAAAATACTGAAAAGTGGCCTTCTAAGCAAAATCAGCTTTCTTTTTATATAGATGTGAATGTCAAAATCCATACTACTCTCTCCAAGAGGTTGATGGGACAGGTGTGAACCCGTTAGCCAACTAGCAGTAGCTTGATACAAGCTTCAGAGGAGGTAGAGGCCTGAGCAGTAGCTGGGACAAGAACTCCTCTGGGCAGCCCACAAAGCAACAGTGACTCTAAGCATCGGCGCATATGAGCTTGGAACATCGATCATGTGACTAATACATAAATAGCAGGTGGTTTTTTCATGACTCAAGGAACTTAGAAAGTTGTGGGTACAAGGTGCCTCATACATACCTCTCCATTGTATGCAACTTTATTAGAAGCTAACCACTTTTTTCCATAAATGTGACAGCCTAAGTAAGCTGCCTTTGAGCTTTCCCTGCTAGGCAGTATGGCTGCATGGTGGTGATCTCCCCTTCAGCCCCATACCAGCCACTGTGAACCCCAGCCAAGACCAGCACAGAAGTTTAGAAAGCAAGGAGTCCACTCTGAATCTCATGACTCAGAGGGAGGGTCTCCTCTACACTTTTATGTCTCCAGTCTCTGTGTAAATCATTGTTGCTTGGTTGTAACTTGTTTTTCTTTTGTATGTTTCTTTCATGTAGTAAGTAATAGAGTGAACCTTTGCCATCAAACTTTGTTAAGTCACACCCTTACAATATCATACCCAAACCGCTTTTCCTAATACCTTTAACAGTGATTCTTTGAGTGATATGAATCACAAATTGGACAGGACAGGATCCTAAACCAGGATCCATGACAAGTTAGTATGACAGCAACCAATAGACTTTATCTCATGTCTATTCCACTTCCCAAATCTCTGGGGACAAAAGCCTGACAAGCCTGTTTACATGAGGAAAACAGTAATTCCTTGCTGTGCTGCATGTCTGGTGTATAACAAGGTCTCAGAAAAATGATAACATTAAACCTGTATTTCACTTCCACCCAAGACACTGGTATAAATCTACGTGATTTGCAGGTTTGGGTATGTATTGTACAATGTGGCAAGAGCTCTGAAACTGAAGTTACTGATATAAAACTCAAGTTTGTCCTACAGTTATATTTGCATGACTGATTTCCAGGACTGTTGCCTGTATGCACACCCATGCACTTGAGTCAGAAATTCCCTAGTGGCCCAGGAACCCACTGTTAGTGAGACATACAACTGAACTGAAATTTCACATTAACCTAGCCAAGGTGACTGACTGAGCTGCTGGCCTCCTTCACAGCAATGTATATGAGTAATTAGCAGAGGAGTCCCTAGGTGGGAATTCCATACTCTTCCCAAAGCAGCTCCTGATATGTACAGACCAATTTGAACATTACATTGTGTACATTAACATACTTCATGGGGCATCTGGCTATTCCAGATGCTTCCCAGGCAGGCCCTGACTCAAAATTGGTCGAGCTGTACATAGTGACCTTTAAATAGTCAGGAGAAATCATTCCTGCAGAAACCAAAACAGTCGCATAAGACAGTCTTTTTTGCACAGTTAGAGATATTTTGTATGAAGTTTAAGATAATTAATAACAATGATTGCTGTATATAATGAAGTGGTCACATAGGATCATGGGCCAGCCAAATTATAGGAATTCAGCAGAACAATAATTTCCAATGCAGTTGGAGAAACCCTGTCAAAGACCCCTGTAATGGAGACTCCTACAGTCATACATCCAGCAACTAATGACACTGTTTGAGACAGATAATTCCCATGCTAAATTCCCAAATGGTTTATTTGTTTTTTAAAACAATCACTTTTTGAACATCTCTGCAACAATGACCGGGTACTCAGGTGTACATGACAAACTTACATTTTTCTTGTAACTGAAAGAAAAATCCATGCTTTTCAGCCTGCTCTAAATTTTCCCTTTTCAAAATACCTCACTAAGTACATCCTCCCACAGAGTTTCAGCAAGTACGAAAGTGGTGGAGCAGCCTAGCATCTAACAGTAGCACTGCTATCAGAGTACAATGTTCACAGCGCTGGTACAAAGTAAGCTCTGTAGGCTGTAATTATTGAAGTGCCAGGCTGCCTGTTTTATAGAAGTAAACACAGTTTATAAGTCATCCAAAGTAAAGTTCCATTTGAAAGAACAAATAACTGATTTGCAAGTCAAGTCCAGCAAATTATTGGTCAAAAGTATCTTTGCTTTTTCTCTACTAGACTACCACCTTATAGTGCTAATTGTTGCCTTTTGAGTCCACTTGAATGAATAAAAGACCAGTCAAATGAGCAAGGATTGAAAAGGTTGGTACCAGCCTGAGAATCAGTTACTGCATGTTATCAAACCACAAGTCAGATCTACAAATTGTTTCCAGTAGAGTGATAATGAAAACTCCCTCAGGGCATGGTCGAGGCAGGACAGATAGATAATTTCTTTAAGCTAAAAAGAACATTTTTTCTTAGTTGCACTGGCTGTTGTGTCTGGTTCTTGCACTTGTAATAAGATGGATAACCACAGCTGGTTTGGGGAAGAAATTGTTTCTTGCATCTTATTAGAAGAGCTAGATGGATGGGATGGAGAAAAAGAATGGGACCTCAACTCCTTTAGCTGACTACTAGGATTACTTGGATCTATCAGCTTGTGTCTCCTCAGCAGTATTAGGGCATTTTATAATAGGCACCTTGTTCCTGTCTGTTTGCCCCTCTGGCATGCAGTATGATCTTGTCCTAATGACTTAAGCTGAAATAAAACTTTAGTTAATTCAGAAATAGGTGGGCAAGGTTTAATGATCTACCATTACATAGCTATCATAAAATCATAGAATGGTTTGGATTGGAAGGGACCTTTAAAAGTCATCTAGTCCAACTCTCTGCAATGAGCAGGGACATCTTCAACTCGATCACATTGCCCAGAGCCCCCATCCAGCCCAACCTTGAATGTTTTCAGGAATGGGACATCTCTGGGCAGTCTGTGCCAGTAGTTAACCACCCCCACTGAAAAAAAACTTCTTCCATTTATCTAGTCTGACTTTCTCTTCTCTTAGATCTAAAGCCATTACCCCTTGTCCTAGTCCTACAGGCCCTATTAAACATATATGCACTATATGTTATATCCTTATTTGCATACACACACACACACCCCCTATATATACATATGAACTAATGGTCTCTTTTTGCCTTAAACTTTTAAATTGCTTTTCAATATAAGAGGGAAAGGCATTTTCTGCTATGAATATTTTATCTTTAACCTTCTAAACCACACTAGAAACTGCTGATTAGAGACACCCACTATCCATTTTACCCCATTGCTAATGAAAACAAGTCCTTCATTCAAAGCTATTTTTACTGTTAAGATTTGCATAATATAGCTGTGCTCTGACTCAGATTTCTGCAGATGAAGCAACTTTTTCCTTCTTCATAAAATTTTCTAATTTGAGGTCTAAACAGCAAGATAATTCAAAAACAGTTTTAAGAACCCAACTCAATTATTCTTCTTAGTTAGCAGAAACTAATACAACTAAATTACAGAGCTGTAACTCCAGTGAGTTTATAAAAATATGTTTATATTATGGGTTCTCAGAAAATTCCCTTTCTTTTAATTAAATCTCCTTATTCTTAAATGCCCATGAGAGTAACTTCTAATCAAGATAACGTATCGGTTATTCTCGTGTACATATTTAAATTAAAGTAGCAAACATAGATGAACACGTGTCTTAGAAGATAAGAGCACAATTTGCAGACACAGAGAAATCAAATCCCTCTTTTATCTGCACAAGTTTTCTCATGACAACAGTCATGTTCTGGTCTCCCTAATTTTATTAAAAATGTGATAGCAACAAAGAGGTCGATCAAATCTTAATTACTCTTAACAGAAACTGAAAGAGTAGAAAATTCATGAAGGGAAATTCTGTCAAAAGTTACTAAAATAAAAAATGGTATCTTTAGTTCAGGCAGTCCTGAGCAAAAATAGCTGAAAAACTGTCAGGATATCAGAAAACTCTGTGTAGATGGTTTCCCATTTCTGTGCTCCTCCCTAAGGATTAGATTTCTGGATCAGCACAACACAGCTATTTTTTGTTATTGTTGTTTGATAATTTAGGGATTTGTACTCATATTAGGGATTTCTACATCGTAGACAAAGTCCTCACTTTCCACATTTCCTATAACTCTTCTTCTTCTATGTAAAAAGATTTAGTTGCAGTTCCGGTGCAGCTCAGAAAGCAACATAGGCCACTATTTGATTCAACCTATTGTCAGCATTAAACATCTTGTCAGTCACTTCAGTAAAATTTGTGTATCACTGATCTGTTTGTTACAAAGAATATGTGGTTTCATCACTGTGCCATTTTGTTGAAATTGCTAAAAGTTATGTGACCATCCAGATTCAAAATGTGTTGTATTAAGATTACTTTGATTTGTCCAAACAACCTCATCACTAGCATTTAGGTTGGGCTTTACACACTGTTCAATTATTACTTGAAAATATTTAACAAAAGCTGTGACGCATCAGAAAAAATATAGGAAAATGACTTATTTTTAAAAATTCCATGTTATTTGACAGAACGTCACAGTTTTATCAATATTTCAAATTTTAGTAAAAAATGATCCTCTAGAACAACTTTTATCTTTCATGTACTAAATCCAGAGTATCTGAACAGAAGCAGTATTAATTCAGAATACAAAAAGCAATAATAATGAGGAATCAAACAACTGCATGACTCCATCTCATCACTTGTATCTTTCTCTTCTGTTTTGAAATAAGGCTGTCAGTGCTGCAAATGTGTTCTCTTCAGTACACTTTTTAGAACAGTTAGTGGGATTTGGGAGGTTTTCCAATCTGCACACAAATGTTCTGCAGTAACTGCTGCAGGCGTGCAAACTGAAGACACCTCAAGACATAATATTATTTTAAACATGTATTTTTTAATGTGAACTTTCTTCTGATACTAAATTGAAAGATAGGTAAATAATCGGAAACAGTAGTGCTGTGGTCATATACCACATCATGTTTCATCAGAAAAGTACAACCTGTTGGACTGCTGCACTAAAAAAAAACTAGAAAATAATGTCTTCATTGACTGTCTGGAAAGAAAGAGGGATAAAAACTAATCAAATGGACTAACACTTAGCTACTATCTGCACTAATTATTAGAACAATGATATTTAATGTTAACCCTGTAGATGGAAAGTGTATAATTTGTAGCAATTACATTACATATCTAAGAGCTATTATGTTTACTGATTAAACAATTTCCTCTGGAAGAACCATTTTGAATAGCTACATAAAACAACAGTGCATCACCTACTCAAGTGCACAATTTCTGCAAAAAGACTGAATTAAGCAAAGCATCTGCAACAAAAGTAGAACTATCCCCTGGGAAGTTGTCCTTTATCTGGTCTAGTGGTCAAGGAACGACAAGCAGCCTAGCATTAAAGGGATTGTGCACAGGAAATGAGGGTAGCTTTAATAGTTTTCAAATGATGAGTGATGCTTTTTTCTCACTTATTTTCTGTAAAATAAATAAAGAAATATATGGTAACTAACGACAACCTATATGTTGATCACGTGGGACACAGTTGGGAATACACATGAAAAACCAGAACAGGAATATGATGCTTAAAATTAACAAAGCTTTTACCAATTTATACTTTATTATGTTTTATTTTAAATTGTAAGCAAGTATATATTACTTGAGAACCAAAACATGCTCACTGGTTTTGGCTACATCTATCACAAAAACATGTCAGGAGGTGACCTCTCTGTCATGTTCAATCTTATTTTTACAGTCTTACTCTTGAAGGAGGCTTTTTATTATCATTACCTTTAGCAGAATTATTCTAAATCATAATTTAACTCAGGGTATACTGAAATTATCTGAAGCCACAGAATCAGGTCAGGCAACTTATCTTTTTACTTAATCAAAAGGTATTAACTATTGCAAAAATCCTTATTACTACCTTTGTATTCTTCATTTCAATTGAACACTGATATTTCTGGTAATAAAGCTTTTCTGGTACAATACTTGTCCAACTCAGTTCTACACAAGAAAATACATGGTTGTATGCCAACTTATAAACAGTCCACATGTTATAACTAACACGTCTATTCTAAAAGAGGATAGTAGACTTTTTAAATAATCATGGGGGCTTCTAAAATATAATTTGTTTTGAATTTTTCAGTATTGCAGCACAGGATTAGTTGAAACCAATGAAGCCTTTTTAATTTTTTTTTTTTTAATTGGTGGTTTTTTTAATATCTGGTTACCTGAGATGACTACACCAAGAATGAGCAAAGGCAAAAATTTATAAATTATACAATAAAAACTCAGGAAAAATATCAACATATCTAAAGAGTTCTGAAAACATTTAAATTCCCTGGAAATTAAAAAGTCCCTCCCCCAATTTGAAAGATTAAAGAAAAATATTAATTTAGAAGTTTTGGCCATATATCATCAGGTCTTAAGATAATTTATGTTTTATAGCATGATGGGCTTCTGGGCCTTCTGCCATAGTTACCTGTCTGAAAGGGAGGCTGCTCAAAATTGCTCTGCTTCTTTTTTCTATGCTAGGAGAAGCTCAATAAGAATTTAAACAGTTTTACTACCAACTGCTACTAGATCAAGCTGAACATTAAACAGATGGAACGCAGTTCTAAAAGAAATGTTTACCTGCTTACCATTGAAGAATTCCTGTTGAATCCATTTCTGATGCATATTTGCTATAACTGATAATGAGAATGAAGAGGTTCTTCTTCAGCAACATAGTTTTCTGATTATAGTAGAAAAAAAAGTACAAAGGAGTACAAGGGCAATTTTGCTGTGTAAGATATCAGTGACTATGAGCTTGGTCATTGCCAAATTAGTAATGTCTGTACTGCAAACTGCAACGTAGAAATGACTTTAAAGAGCTTGTGTATTATAAACAGCTCTTTAAATCCAATGTGAATTGTTTTTCTCTTTGCAGTAGAATATAGATTTGTAATTTTGCTGATCAAGAAATAGTCACTTTTAAATTGTTAGAATAGACTGGATTCTGGAAGATTGTCAAGTTTTACTGCAGCTTTTCGTAATACATAATGTTTTAATTGTCATCTGTTAGCCAGGATATGTCTTATCATGTTCAAAGGGCACAACCAAACACCAAAAAAATCAGAAAACAAAGCATTTACATTCAGAAACCGACAGATAACTAAATAAGTATCTGTATGTTGTTTTTCTACATAGAAACTATTTCAAATCATTAAGTGGTTATTATTACTTCAAACATGTTGACACAAATCCTGAAGCCAGAACTTAAATGAACACAGCTTTTTAATGTTCAGAAGCTAAAACTGTGTTATTTCTTGATTCTGTTGTTTGCTAGATCTGCAAGCATTATTACTGTGTCATACAAATGCATAGCTACAACTACTTTAGACAGGCTGCTGAGAAAACAGCAACATAATTTGGACTAATAGGGAAAGACATGCTAGTGGGAGAAAAGGGACTAACTAGAACAGATGCTTTGAACATGAGGGGGGAAAACAATCCTCTGTGGATTAACTTGATAATATATAAATCAGCCTAGATCTTCCTTTCCATGGAAAGAGACATACAGTACAGATGAAACTCAGCAGAATCACATTAAAAAACCCTTGGATTTTATGGTTGATACTTCTCCTCAGAGAAGCAGAACTAAGGTGCCTTTGCACAGACAGAGAACTGGAAGAATTCTAGGAAAATCTACGTGGAGATAAACTTGTAACTGTGTGAGCTTTCTTCAAGCCTCCAATTTTAAGAGGGCTGCAGAAATGAGAGATGCTTTGTTTCCAAGATTGCTGCAGTTGTGGCAGCTATAGTTAGTGTAATGTTATCACTCACTGGGCAGATCTGACAGCTGCTGTTTTGACCAGCATCAAAACGCTCTAGAGCCAAAAGCACAATCTGTGATGCCTTGACAAAGAGAGGCAAGGCTCAAATGAAATTAGTTTATATCAATATTGGTACAGGGGCGAACTGCTAATGAAAAATCCCCAAGAAACTATGTGTATACCTATCTGTGGCCTTCTCATTCCATAGCAATACATAAATATTCATGAATCAACAGAAATGTTATCACAATTGGAAAGATGCTCTTTATTTAATTCAAGTGCACTAGCAAAAAAGAGAAAGGAAAAGATAGGAGTATGCTACCACATCACCTGAAGCTTTATGGACTGATTTAGACAGAGTATACATGTAATAAAACTGCACAATAGTCGGTGTTTTTTTCATGTATACAAATATATGAATCAATATGTATTATTTACAAAAAATGCAGACACCTTTTGGAATACTTTGACAGAGACTCAAAGACAAAGAACATAAGAAGTAAATGTGTGTCAGTTAAAAAATAATTAGATACTTAATTTCTTTGATGGTTCATTCCATCTTCTTACCTTATAACTTCTTTCAAATGCCAGATATTGCTACCATGATAATCAACAAAAAATAAAAACCAGAGAGATGTCTCTGACATAAGCAAAAATTACTTCCTAACACAAGTTTACAGAATGAAATCAAGCATTCAATAAGTTTTATTTTAGCTGTCTAAGAATTAGGATTTAAGGTCAAGATGATTAACTCATTGACTATAAAAGGAACTCTTGATGTCTACCTTGCTTTAAAAGTTTCAGTGGATACCTAAGCAGGATACTGAAGATAGTGGAGAGGAATAGGAGAATGATTCCTCACACCATAACTGATCAAAAAAAGGTATGCTTCAAGACTGAGTCTTAGTCCTAGTCTTTAGGACTTTGTCTTTACAGGCAAGGTAAACTGTACTTTAAAACAGCATTTAAATGTTGCCTAAAAGCTATTCAAATCCAAATATATTCTTCACATACACAAAACAGCATAATTTTAAAAAAATTAAGAACTCAGAACCAGAGGTTAGCCTACATGGCTATAAATTACACACTGCAGCCACAAAGACTGTTAATGAATGAACAACATAAATACATTTTAAAATGTGCTTCAAAACAAGTGGAGATGCTGTACTGAGTTTGCACTGACAGCTCACAGAGAATAGCAATTCTACCTTAGATTCATACACTAGATTCACTGCTATTAAACGAAAATTAAACTTATGGGGCATTATTACTACTACAATAAATTTCATTGTTATTACAGAAAAGCTTTTACACGTTCCCGGAAAAGCTTAAAAAATGTTAATTTTGTAAAAAGAAATGCATTTGGATCTCTTTTCTTGTACAAAATGTTGCCTTTCCCTGACATTGCACAGCAAGTCGTGGAGTTCTTTAGGTTATATTCCCATTGACAGCAAAGTGATGGTCTTAAACCCCACCTTCATGATGCAGAAGGTTCAACACCTCCACTGGCATAAGGAGCTGCTCCTGTTTACTTCTTTTCAATAGTCCTTTTTGCTTTTTCACCATTTTCCTGTTTCATCTGACTAAATCCCTGATGCTATTCATAGTGCAGGCCCACAAGTGACTGTGATAGCACATGATCAGTGAGTTGAAGTACAGAAATAAAAATTTCTATGCAAGGCAAATTAGGAGATTAGTCCTTTATATTCTGGGTGCAAACAGCTGGAATATTGCAGGTTAAATTTTGCCAAGAGGTGTAACCTTCAGCAGGGAAAGGGAAAAATACAGGACACCTGTCAGGTACAGAGGCTATGCCTCAGAGCTTCTTCTGTGTAAAGAGAAGACACACTTTTCTCCTGATTTCCTCATGTGCCCTGACATGAAGACAAGTTGGTAGCAATTTAGAGAAACGTTTGCTAGCACTTCTGAGATTTAGTATCTCCTTTGTAGAGGAAAAATACTATTTTTGAAGGTAGTGGTGATAAAAGCATACCAACTAAATTAAAACTTTGTCCTGTTGCTCACTGTGGAAGACAAAGATTGATGGGCAAAGGCAAAAATACCTCTTAATAAAGCCCACGATAAAAACATGCCTTACTGGAACGGACCTTTCAAAGATTGCAGATCTGCTGAAATACATGTCTTCCTCTGCAACGTTGGGTAGGCTTGTGCATGTCAGGTAGACTAGGATAAAACCATACAATATACGGCTGGCACCAGTGTCAGTGTTCTCTGGAGCTCTCCTCAATTACTAAAACATCACTGAGGAAAGTTACCACTCAGATCTGCCTAATGCAGTAATACATATGTACAAACAAATCACTGAGTAGTAAGAAGGCACTACAGGAAATCTTTTAAGTGCTGATATTTTTTTGATAAAGGCAAATCAGCATATGTTTCCAAGTGTCTGACTGGACTGTGCTGGTATAATCCATGACTTAATTTTGCATAATCCTTCATCTCAGTCCCTTTTTAGATACGCTAACCCATAAACTGCATGCAAAGTCTAATATACATCAAAAGAATAGATCAGTAATTTTATTCTCATAAAGAATGTCAATCCATATAAATGACAAAGTAAAAACTGCTGATGGCATACATAATGTAGCAGCAGCCGTGCCGTAGCATGACATATTCTAAACATACCTAAGGTACCAGCTACAGAGAAACCACGCCTGACAAGCTTCTGTGTCTGCCCACATACCTGTTTTCTATTGCTTGTGCTTTCCCTCATCAATCCAAGCATTTCTTCTCTCAACAAAACTCATCTTCCTCACAGATAAGCACTTATATATTAAATTCAAATGGTTAATTTGAAGCCTTCTCTTCTGTGTCTTAGTCTGGGTGCCGCTGTTTTCAGCACAGCTCACACATATGTGTGTAGAAGCTAACTACACTGAAATGTATGCCTTGAACTATAACTAGCTCTTTCCTTCACCCTCTTATCTTGTGCTTTCTTCTTTGTCTGTTTTATTACAGCAGAGGGAAATGCCAATAATTTCACATGAAAAACAATATCTGGTTTTCGCTATCAGCTTCATAAATAATACTACTTTATTTTGTTTGCAGTACAAATACATTTCTATACAGTCCTATACAATTTCTAGACAGATTAACAAATTAAATATACCCCAGGCAAAAAATTGACTCTTTTTATTCAGCTATTCATATAAGAACATTTGAATCCTATATATGTTTTTCTGCCAACTTTTAATATTTTTCTACATTACTAGGTGGAGGAACTCAAGAAACAGCAACTGAATTGCATGACGTTGTACCACACGTGCCATCTGTTGAATGATAGTGGCTCACAGCATTACACGATATTATTAGATGGTTGTCTCTAACATGGAGTGAAAGTCATTCTGGCTCCCATCCAAACTTTAACAGGGGCTTTAACCTTCCAGACAGCACTGACCGCTGTTAGCAAGATACAGCCTACTGGAGCTCCTCATAATTTAGAGACATAATGTTGTGCCATCACTTTCAGGAAGTGAAGATCCCAAGGCTATTTCTCACGGAGAGAGTACACTTACAATTCATATAGAAAGCAGAATGAAAAACACTCAAAGTCCTCCTCAGGAAGCATGTGGAGTATACACGGGATCCCAGTAGAACAGCAAAATTATTTCTTCTGTCATTACTCAGAAGAAATCATTGATGTTATTGACTGATGATACAGAAATTATATTCAAAAAGGGATGCTTTTCCCCATTCCAGCTAGTACAGCAGAATTCTATGATTCTTATAATATTATCATAAGACAAAACTAATCCAAAGGCTACTTCTGGCTATAATAATGTGACATTTCTATGTCACCTCCTCACAGTGTCAAGTCAAAGTGCTGGAGGCAGTTTGCTCCAAACCTATCCTCTCCACTGTGACCCGTTACCAACTTCATTGAGACTAGAGCTGAACCCCATTCATTACATTTTCATTATATATGTATGCAGTATACACTTTGTATGACATACAGCATCTGTTCACATGCCACAGGCTTGGGGAAGAGTGGCTGGAAAGCTCCCTGATGGAAAAGAACATGGGGCTGTTGGTCAACGGTAGCTGAACATGAGCCAGCATGTGCCCAGGCGACAAGTGGCCAACCCCATTCAGAATTGCATCAGAAACAATGTGGCCAGCAGGACCAGGGCAGTGATCATCCCCCTGTACTCGGCACTGGTGATCTCTCACCTCAAGTGCTGTGTCCAGTTCTGGGCCCCTCACTGCAAGAAAGACATTGAGGTGCTGGAGCGTGTCCAGAGAAGGGCAATGGAGCTGATAAAGTGTCTGGAACACAAGTCTGATGAGGAGCAGCTGAGGGAGCTGGGGTTGTTTAGCCTGGAGAAATGGAGGCTCAGGGGAGACCAAATTGCTGTCTACAACTACCTGAAAGGAGGCTGTAATGAGATGGAGGTCAGTCTCTTCTCCCAGGTAACAAGTGATAGGACAAGAGGAAATGGTCTCAAGTTCCACCAGGGGAAGTTTAGATTGAATATTAGGAACATTTTCTTCACTGAAATAGTGTTCAGCTGTTGGAACAGGCTGCCCAAGGAAGTGGTTGAGTCACCATCCCCGGAAGTGTTCAAAAAACATGTGGATGTGGCAGTTGGAAATATCATTTAGTGCTGACCACATTTGTGCTAGCTTAACAGTTGGACTCAGAGGGTTTTTCCAACCTTAATGATTCTATGATATTCAGTGATGTTTTGACCCTGCCACGTCATCTTTGATGAGAACATAGCATTTACTCATTATCAAAATACTTTCTTCATAGACAAGAACCAGGCTAGGCCTTCATATTTTACTTAGCAGCCAGTAAAACACTTTTTCTAGTCCCTCCTAAAGGACCTTAGGACTTCAATATTCAACTGGGAAGTGTTAAATACTGAGCCAGAAAAATGAGTCTGTGAATTTCAGAAAACTCCTGGGATTGAGCTGACACTGAATGGTGCCTCCAGACTGCAAATTGCTTCAGATCAGGGTACAGTGAATTGAAAAGAACATCTACCATAGTGGACATGTTAACAAATGGTATTAGAGCTGTATAAATACCCTGACAGTTTGCTGGCTATTAAAACACAAAAATAACTGAACTATGGCTTTAAAGTGTATGCAAATGTTTAATGGAGTCAAGGAGGAGTGGTTTTTACCATATCAACCGCTAGTTACAGTAGTCATTTCAATAGTCTGCACTATTACATACAAAAGGTGGATCTGATAATGTGTTTTCCTTCAAGATTTGCTGGAAAACACGCCAGAGACTGGAAACTCACTGGGTACTGGGACTCTGAGGGGAACACTGCCTTATCTGCCCCGATAGTCTGGGAATTCAACATGACTAAGAAGAAAATTTCAACATGAAGGCTTCCTAAAAATCTGAAAAATGCTGCTGTAGCATTTCTGGAAGAGACTAGAATTCACCTTTTCTCTGGTGGGAATGATGGTTTCTTAAGTCAAATTTTTTTTGTAGAGCAGAGGTCATATCAGGACCAGACATCTGAAAGTAGGGATGAGTATTCCCATGCAAGACTGCCTAGACCAACCTTCAGGCTAGGAGTTCCTTGAGGCAAAGACAAAGTCTCATTTTTGCTGTGTACAGCACTGAACACTCTGAGTTAATCAAAAAGCAATAAACTAAATCATATCCTACACAAACACTCATAGAGTCACATGCAGTATCACAGATCTGAGGAATGTTCTATTGCTACAGCATTATCTGCTTGGAAACCTATATTGGCAGAGAAAAAAAAGATAAATATGAAAATGTCACATATTTTGATGTCAAGCTATAGCCAAAATCTTCATAGCACAATATGACGGAGAGAAGGTGCAGCATTTTAGAGACTTCACATTTGATAGCTCAAATGGTTGTAAAATTTCTACACAGCTGGACAAAATGTAATGGATAAGAACTTAAAATTTTCCTTCAATGAGGTGCACTTTCTCTTCCTTGTGTGTAAATGAGATAAACACAGCTGTCTTTTCACTGCCTTTTTCGCATCTTTGAGTGCGATGCTTATCTCATTTCAAGACTGGTATAAACAGATGAACAGCTCAGAAGCTCCCGCCCCTGCTGGCTTTTTTTACTTTTTGATTAGCTAACACACTAGAGGTCACCTGCAGAAGGAAGACATGTGGCTGATATATATTTTAGGCTTATATAAGATTTCTGCACCAGAAATTCTTAAAAACCTTCAAAGCTCCTATTATTCAAACTGTTTATGGAGTCCCAGATATGATTTTCTTAGAAAACCACTTGAAGCTAGGACACAAAATAAGTCAAAGAAAGGTTCTTTCCTGAAAAAAGGAATACATAGAACACATGATATGTACACAACTAGTTTTTGTTTAAGAAGGAAATTGTGTCTCAAGAAAATGCAGATATATAACATGCATTTATCAGTTTCCCTTAGAGTGGCTGATTATGATAAGTCACCAGCTTATCTTATTAACCCCTTAGGATGCATGCAATATTGCTTCTACCACCTTAAAACAAAACCATGTATTTTTCTGACAATACTCATTGCATGGTATGTCTTTTTAAAGAACTATGTATTCTTCATCCCATCAAATGTGGCCCCAACATTATCAAACCATAAAGAAAGTAAAACAAAACCACCTGTTTTCCCTCAAATTAAGGTTAGGTTTGGATATTTACACAACTGCTTTGATACTGAGGAAGAAAACACTTTTTTTTTTTTTTTTCTGCAAGGCATGGGATATTAAAATCACTGACAAAACGTTTCTGTTGATGAAATCAGAAATTATTGTTGTCCTATTGGTATTCTTATGAATGTGATAAAGATTCTAAGAGTTGCAGTTACCTCAGAATTGGGAACCAATAAATGTTTCTGATCACTGCATCTTGCAAATAGTTGCATGAGAAGCATGACTATTAACCTATCTATTCTATAAATACATGTATTAGCATTGCAGCTTCTCCTTTAAAACATGAAGTTAAAGCTGAACAGCTAACAAGTAACTCACTGGATAGTCCTGAAGAATTTTCCCAAGGATTTCTTTCCTCAAACCCTTCATTTTCTATCTCTTTCCTCTCCACACCAGTACTACCATTGGTTCCCACCTAACCAGGTTTTTCTCTGCTGCAGGCATAGTTAAAGCACAATACAAGGTTGTCCTAGGTCTCACTAGCATGAGTTAGCTTTATTCAGTACAGAACAAGAGAAAATCACAGCTCAGAATAGTCAGATTTTTTAATTTCACTCTTGTGGAGTCTGCTTTCAGCAAGTTAGAGGGCTTAAAAGCATTCATTACCCCCAAGCTGTGCCACACACTGCATCACACGAGTGCCATCCTCCCACCTTCAACTTGCAGCCCACATGACTCAGAGCCATCGCTGCAGGGATGCATCAGCACTTAGGTAATTTAAAAGTTCTAATTTAACTGTCTTAATGCTTAGACATAAGTCAGCTTAAGTCAAATCCCTCCTTTCAAGGATTTTCTGCCATGCTGACTCTCTGTTTCTGTACATTAGGAATTGCATTTTTAACCACATCCAAGATCTTGGCTTCAACTTTTCTCTGACATTCACCTCTCTTCTGAGCCAAGTCAGGAGTGCTGGATGCAGCGTGGTCAGAGGAAAAACTTCACAGTGAGCATTCACATTGGTCCTTAAGTAACAATATTATCAGAAGCAAATCTCCCATTTTCCTGTGCAATGGCACTTCTTTTCATTTGGGTATAGCATTTTTACCAATATAGAAAATTCTACAATCACAAAGAGATAATATGCTAACATTATGAAAGACATTGCTGAAAACAAGAAAGAGAACATCTCTTTATTGGTGGCATCTTCCTTTATTGATGCCCTATATGAGAAGTCACATAAAATTCGTTCATTGAAGATTTATGATGGTGAAAGTATTGTTAACGCTACTTCTTCCAAAATATTTTAGCATTTTCTGTAGCCTTTTTGTTGTTTTTATTCCCTTCATTTTTCTGTTCAAGAACAGGTCTCAAATGTTCCAGTATATTATTTTTCTGCGGGTATGTATTTCTATTTTTTTCTTTCTTGGCCTCAGTTAAACAGCTGAGCCTCTAATTATAAATACTGATAGATTACATCCAAATGGGCAAAGGGAAGTACATACACCAGATTTTCCAAATGAGCTGAGAAGCCTAGGAATCAGCATCCAAATCTCTGATGAACAGCCTGCTGTAGATTCCTGATTCTTTAATACGTTGGATTTTCACATTGCAAAGCAGCAGATGAGTAAGTGAGAATTCGTTTACAGTTCTGTGAGATCTGTATCAGATACCACACATTAGTCCTATGTATTTCTATAGGATGGTGAGACCAGCAGAGAAGAGATCCACCTTTCCAAGTACAAAATTAGTCCTGGCTCTTCCCCTTAACAGACTCCTACTTCACTTTCAGAAGTTTTTTTATATGGTGAGCTTTCCCGCAATTTCAAAAAATTCACAGTGATAAGCTAATGTTACTTATCTTTTTAAATGCTGATGGAACTGACACATAGATGGATGTTAAGCAGCTCATCCAAGCTCATGTTTACTAAGAATCACATCAAAATGTGTCAAGGATGAAATATCTCACCTCCACTGAGTAATAAAAACCAACATCCCTCTACTGACTATGATCTATGAGTACTCAATCAGTGACAAATACAGAGTGGTCTTTTAAGTAGCAAAAATACATCTGGCTGGTTTACCCATTTTGACTTGGGAGTGGGGAAAAGAATGGAAGGCAGAAGCAAGTTCACCCTCCGCCGCAGACAATTGCTTGTCTACTGTAAGAGACATAAGAAGATTCCATTACAATTTAATGGCTCACATGCAGTAAGTCTCAGTTCACCTGCCAATGAATAGGAATCCTATTTTGCAAGCCTTTCCCATCATGATGGTTTTTTTCCTCTCTTCAGTTTGTGAGCTTAAATAATTGGTCCCAGCTTGCAGAACTGAGATTAGTTTTTCATGAAGATGTGTTTCAGTTACTATGTGTAATTGCAGCACTTCAGTGTATGAGGTAGTCCAGCAACGTAATTTTCTACTTTGAGAAGAAATAGAGTAGGAAATTAGTTTTCTAGGGAACTTTCCTCACCAATAAGTACGTTGCAGTGATTACACGATAAACACTATCTGCAGGTGCAGGGTCAAAGTTTCATCTCAGAGTTATAAAGTATCTTACAATAGAAGACTAATAATTTTATTTGTTTCAGCAGTGAAGATTTATAAAATTCTTTTACTTTACTTTCCAAAATCATCCAATTTGTGACAAATATAAATATTTTTCTGCACTGCAACTTAGCTAGAAATGTCTTCATAAGTGATTGTGCTTAATGTAGTGTACAGATGAAATACAGTATCGACAATATCTTCATGGTAGGATGAAAAGTTATATAGCCATTATGGGTTTTCATTATATAATCATAAGAAAAAATATATTCCATATTTTCTGAGAATAGCTAAAGAAACTAACACAAACCCTCTTTACTTTGATAGGTATTATTTATTAAGATGACACTTCAGTAATGAATAGGTGAATAATGCACATCTTCAAATGCTTACTTTCCACTGGGGTATTAAAATGCAGATGAAACAAAAGAGTCCTAAGAGCCTGAATATTGCTTTTAACTTATATGCATCTCTTTTGAGGCCTGAGTTAAAAATACAAAATCCACTTAGAACCTTCACAAATAAAACAGATAGGGTTATTACTGTTAATGAAGGTTAATGTACATAAATACAAATATTATCAGCAGACAAGAGGCCAAAAACAAAATCCTCAGTCAAAAACATAATTGATAGAAAAGGAAAGCATCACCATGATGAGCACTTAAGCTATAAAGAATTCTCTGCTCCTCACTGCTAAAAATCCTTTCTTATCAGTTAAAGGCCTGATTGTGTTATTGAGCACATCAGGGAAAATCTTATCCCTACCGAAGCTAAATCAAATGCCTTCACTAGGACTAGAGTATATACACCAATTCATATTTTCAGTCATCGGATCAATAATTCTTGGATTTCAATCTTTACAGCTGTTATGAATACCCAACAAGCATTTCTCAGATCACACTGCAGTCTGGAAAAGGAAGGGGGGAATGCACCACTACAACAGCCTTTGGCATTCAAGACTAATGACTACAAGCTTCTAAAAATCATATAATTGTCTTTAAATAATTGCAGGATTTAAAATGACACTTTTTTTTTTTTTAATAGCCTCACTTATGCTTTCAAATACCGTCTTTAAAGCTCTTCCCTAAAAACATAAAGGATGATACTATTACTTGTTAGTTGAAGATACTATGTAACAATGTGTTTTGGCAAACAAAAGCCTTACAAAAATCACCCTACTATGAACTAGTTACAAAACCTGCAAACAGGATGCCATATTAGTATAATATGATACCAATTATGACATATTAGTATGTCCTGAAGACTGTAAATGAAGTTAAGGGGGATCATCATCTCCACAAATTTCAACGCAAACAAACAGGCATACAAATTAAAAGTCACAGAGCAGATCCCTTTCTCTCTGGGAAAAAAAACAAAGCAAAAGAAAACCCCAAAAGTGCCCCGCACCTCCCCAAGGAAAAAAAAGCCCCAAAACCCCACAGAACCTTCCATGCACACCCCTCCTCCCCTGAAAAAGCAACCTACAAAAAAACCAAACAAACAAGCATATTTTTCATATACCATGAGGTTTAAAAGAAAATACTGCTTTATTCCATGTAGGTCTTATGATACTGTAAATATCCAACATTCATAAAATTTCTGTTGCTCACTAATGTAAATATCAGTAACGTCATTCCTTTGCTTTTCTTGCAGAATCATAAATCCATATACTGATCAGAAATCACTGTGCTCTGTAGATCCCAAAATTTTTCTTAACTTTGACAAGTCTGTCATCAGCTCTAAGGTCAGCTTCACCACCTTGTCTCAGGTGTCTAGAAGACAGCCACAGGGAGATATTCTTTCCCTTTCTCCCATTTTTCCTCAGGACTGTATCAAAAGGCAGATAAAAAGGCTTATACTAGTGGTTCCCATCAGACTATTCCCAGGCTGGCAGGTAGGAGACGAAATGGAAACTTCTGGTATTGATGGTATGAAAGGAGGAAGTGAGTCAATGGTAATTTATGAGAAAAACCTGTCAAGTTTTGACAGGAAAGGAGCAATGAGAAAGGATGGGGAAGCGTTCTCTGCCCCTTCCATCTACACTGACTAGGGAGATCAGTTTTTGGAGATGGGCCGAAGGGAAAAACAGCCAGCTAAAAAAGACACCCATTTCCTCCAGGCAGCATGGACATATGGCAGAGTTGCAGCTTTCCCAGTCATTACAGCCTGATATAAACTGAGGTGCAAACCAAAAACTCAGTATTTGTATGTACACAAAAAGTGAGTGAGAGTTGATAGTTTTGAATGCTATTACACAGATAATGGTTGGTCTGAATTACCTGCCGCCTATGAAACAGAGCCACAGGTAACCCAGAGAAAAAAAAAGAGAGGAATTTTAGTATGACAGGTTTGCTGTGCAGAAAACAAGGCAAGGTCAAAGAAGAATGTCCCTCCATCTGTCAAACAGAAACCCTCTCCTTGCTGTGCATGTGAATTTTAACAGACATAAAGCTACAGCATTGAAGTGACAAGTTAATCCTTCTGCACTACTTTTGATACGATTATTTGTATAGCACTTGGAATAGTAGCACTCTTCTTTACTAATTTTCACTAGAAACAGCAATCACAAACATTCCAAGAATTGCAGTTCAAGTCTGAAAACATAGCTGAAAGTAGTTCAACACATTCAGAGCCTAGTCTAGCACCTCTCAAGCAAACAATAAAAAAGCAGTGTTCAAAAATACATATTAAGATCTGATTCTCTGATAAATATGGATATTCTCACCATTCTTCCCCTTCTTTGGATTTAGAGCTACAAAAACATGTTACAGAACCAATGTGAAAATTACAGTGATTACACATAATTTCAGTACTCTTTTAAAGTATTAACCCAATCGCATCAGAAATTAAATTTTCCTCTGGAAAAAGACCAGGAACTTATGTTTGATTGTTTCTTTGTTCTTTTAAAGATGCTGTCTGTGAACACAAGAGACCATAACATCATTTTCCGGAAAATACACAGGTTTTTATATTAGGAAAATAGGTAAGTGTAGGTTTTCTTTCCAATGTTTAAAGATATTCCAATTTCAGTCAAAGTGATACCTTTGACCAAATAATTAAATAGGTGAATGAATTCTGTTGATTTTTCACAGTGCTAAAATGCTAATTACCCAATATTAAACTATATTAAAATTGCATGTTTCTGTTTACAGTAAGATAACACCCTTTAAGATATCACACATGTTACGTACTGTCAGTGGATTCATGGGTAAGTTACTAGTAGGGTAGCATATTCTGTTCATAACTATGATTATCAGCTGAGGGAAGTCCTTAAGATGGTTAATTCTTTAGTTTGCTTACTGAAAAAAAATGATAGACTACATCTTTTCATCATGGTCATTCAGCAGTCCAAGATTCTGGAATTGATCAATGATCTCATGTTCTCTTGAAATTCTGGCAGCAAACCTTTTGTGCCTATTGCTCATCCAAGAATAATGAATGTCATCCAAGCACAGAAGCATTCCTCTTTGTATTGTATCCCAGATCATAAAAAGATCAAATACACTCTGTAACTTTTAAAACAGATCTGTGTTTCACAATTACAAAAAGGGAAAATAAAAAAGAAATTACTGCTCAAAATATATTCAGATTTTTGTGCTGAATCAGGCATTAAAAGTTTCATTTGAATATGTACAATTTTGGAATTCTCCCTTGTGTTCAAAGTAATTGCTGTTCCATAAAACAAGCAAACAAATAGTCTAGTACTAAATTCACTCCTCCTGTGCACATAAAAAAGCCACCCACTGGCTGATCAATCACAGACTGATTCCAATCACAGTCACACGTCTTGTATGATCACCTGAAAAACTCACCTGTAGAGGTCTCTACACCATCAGAGAGTTTTTCTAGGCTTTCACGCAAGCCTTCCATGCTAGGGTAGGGCAAGGCAAAGTTTTGAATCTTTGGGCAATTCAGCTGACTTAACTTTAGACATCTCCTGTATCAGTCTTCACATATAAGCTCATCACCCTGTGCTCTTTTGTTATGTCAAGGGAGAGAAACAGAAGCAATGCAACTGAGTTTTTTTGGATACAAAAATGAGATGAAATTTATTCAAGTAGTACCTGGTAGTGACTTTAAAGGAGCCTAAAATTCAGAAACTGAGACTGCACTTAGTTTAGTGAATCCTCCCTTTCAGCCCTGAGAAGAAGCCAGTCATACATAGAGAAATAAATAAGTAGAGAATAAAAGAACATGAACTAGTTTTCACATGACTCAACTTCACGTATTAGATTTTATGAAAGGTTATCAAAACATTTTATGCAAATTATAAAAACATTTCAGTATAATTTTGTTTAGGTGCCTTTACTGTGGCCCATGGAGTTGTAACAATGAATATCAATACCTCTCCAGGTATATTATAAATATGTATAATATCGATATTCTAGACAACTTCAGCATTTTCAAAGTACATGACCAAAATACAGTTATGTAAATGCATGGGGAAGCACTGAATTTTTGTAAGACTAACAACAATTACTAGATGTTCCCGCTTTTTGAAAACATTTACCTAGAAAACACATTTTGGGGACCCAGCTTTGGACAGTTCTGACCTACTTGCTAAAGAAGAAGTCTATATGGGTAACAAATTGCTTTTGAGTAGCTGACAGGATTAATGGGTTCTGTTTTTCACTGAAAGTAGATACTTCTCTTGTTTACAATGGTGCATTTGTTCAGGACAGATTACAAGTCAACCAAAGCACCCAGACATTATCACAAGTGCAAATGTGATGCCTTGCAAAGAACTTTGCACAAGAAAACAGACAGATCAGGAGTCACCTCAGGAATAACTACACAAGGCACTGTACTGTCATCAAATGTACTGTCATCAAATGCAGCAAAATGCCGCCCATGCTGCATCAAGAGCTCTGTTGTAACTGAAAGATCATAAAATATCAGATAATGAAATTGTTTTTTAAAATCACTGTAGGAAAGATCAAGCTAGTACACTATAATTGTTCAGTCTT
The DNA here is from genome assembly GCA_013397865.1 of Struthidea cinerea. NCBI lineage: Eukaryota > Metazoa > Chordata > Aves > Passeriformes > Corcoracidae > Struthidea > Struthidea cinerea. The sequence continues at coordinate 16,236 of VZTI01002488.1, read as the reverse complement.
GCTGCAGGTGCTTCTCTAATGAAGCACAAAGTAATTTTTCAGAGGATTCTAAATATTTAATGTTAAATATTTTCTCAATAGTTTTTCAGGTGTCAACAAATGGGTTTGTTTTCATTCAGAATTAAAGAAGGATTTTAAATGTCGGAATTTTCACTCAGAGGGATTTCAAATTTTTGTAAGATGCAGTATAATATAATAAATGTGCACACTGAATTTAAATCTTCTTTTATTGATCTAAGGGGCACACGTTAAAATTGGGCCTTTTAGATTTGTTTTTATTAGCTTGAACTCTTTTTTAGTACATATATTCTGTGATGTTTAGGACATAAAACAGAGGGAACCATGCAGCTTTTCCTGAAGGATGAAAAACAATTTGGATTTTAGCTTGTTCTTTGGGAATGTTTTTCTGCTGCTGCAGAAAAGTGAGAGAGATTTCATGTCAGTAATTGATTCTATTCACAATATAAAATAAACACTTATGGAATGCTTTTGTCTATTATGCTTTTTTGAGCCATGGTGATCAATTCTACTGTCCACAATACCTGTTTTACTTCATCTTCATGTCCCCCTTCTCCAGTCCTATTTTCTTGACATGTTACTGCAAATGGAAATGCACCAGCATCTTCCCATTATACTTCTTTACTTCAAAAATGAATTTGAGATTTTTGCCTTTTGGGTTTTTTTCTTTTCTGTCAGATAATTATTGTTTCATCTTTCTATGCTGTTGTTTTTCTATAGCTATTGTTTTTGAATAGTTGTATATTCAAAAATGATATGTAAAAAATAATTTTTCATTATCAGGTACAACAGGGGAAAGAAACGTATAGTTCTTTATTCAGCTGCCATATTTGGCAAACTTTTACTAATTCAATGGACAATATGGATTCTCAGCATAATTTCCTTTGTATCTTGTCAATTAATTACAAGTTGGTCCTGATATTGTTTCTAATTCATGATAGTCATGACAGTCAGAGATTTCTCAAAGAAATTGTCAGTAACAAAACAGCAGCACAAGATACTGGCATTCCACTACACCACAAAAGCCACACAAAACACAAGAATTTATGAAAAGCACATTCTGATGTGAAATTCAAGATTTCTTTGAAAGCACAGAGAATTAATGTCTCTGTTTTAATTCGATTACTACTACTTGTTTACCTGATGGTCTCAATGAAAATTCAGAGAAGCACATCCTTAATAAAGCAAGGTATCATGAAGAGCTTTTATTCCCTTCCATAGATTCTCCTTTAGAATCAAAACTTTGAAGCACTATCCCATCTGATACAGATTTTCAATCCCTTTTCCAAAGCACACCAGGTCATGCATTCTCAGAAAAAGCCCTGTACCATCATTGCTTCCTGGTAGGTGCACACAGCCCTGGGAAGGCACATAAGCCGTATTCTGCAGAAACAGGGAACATTTTTCTGAATAAGATCAACATTTAAGATACATTTGGACAAAAACATTTGGAAGCAAAATTATTCCCTTCCATGTTGTTTAGCCTTATGTATGAGTAATTTCAAATTAAAAACCCATCTTGAAGAAAACACAAAGCAATTACATATCTGAATGTATTGAGCACAGTTAAGAGGTAAAAATAACATAAGTCTCAGGGGCAAAAAAATATTTTCAGCACTGTTGCTTTATTTTATTAGCCATGTCCATCAACTTTACTACCTCATTTTAACGCTGTAAGCAGGACAGAATCCTTCATTTAGATACAGTATGGTTCACTGTTGAAAACCTGAACATTCATTTATGAATCTTACCCACTGAGACTCAGACCTCCCAGACTCCCAGACTAAGCTGTCTGATAAACCAGAATATGAGGTACCATATTTTGCTTTGGTGTTTTATTCTTGTTCTTTGTCAGAACTGGACCTTGAGCTGCCTAACTTTTTATAATAACAACCATTCTACTGAAATTCACAGAACCATATTTAGATAAAAGCTGGTCATCCAAAAAGCAGCAAAATATGCATTCAGAAGCTGTAATGAGATTTTTTTTCAGATGGAAATCAAGACAGGCATATCTCTTGAATAGTATATTAACTCTTTAACAATAAAAGCTTTTCTTTTTCAAGGCTCCCAGAGATTTAATATAAAAATCCACAGAAGACATAACGTTGCAGAATAGCTCTTATTAGCTATTGTGTACTTCCAGTTCATTTCTCCTTCTACACCTCTACTTTCTGATCTTGTCTTTCCACTTTCTTCTTTTAGAAAGACATTAGAAAGGCAACCAGAGCTTTTATGCAGAAGAGGAGAAACATAGCCTATATATAAGTAGATTTAACTTTATTTATACTGCATGTCAACATTTTTCCTGACGCATCACTAAGTGTTTAGGATTTTAATGTTACAAGTCTCTGAGACTAGATTTTTCTAAAAATGAAAGCATCAGTCTTAGAATTTTGACCTGAAGAGCTGAAGGGCAAATGACATTACTATTCAGTACTAGGTCACAAATTTTGACTTAGAAAATTATTTCAGGGTTGCAAAGGATTACTCAATTACTACAACTTCTGTCATTTAGTTTTTATTTTTTTAAGAAAACATCTGGGGTTTCTAGTTTTAGGGCTTTATTGTTAACAACTTAGAGACCTCTGAGCTTTCCTTGCTGTATAGGAATAGAGAGGCTGCTGTGTGATGTCTTGGCTATAACAAAAAACTCATACCATTCAGAGCAGTTTAAAAATGAAGGGAAGCAGGAGGGCATTGTTTCAGTTATTGATTTATCTAGCTTGGTGACAGAAGATCAGGTGGGAAGGCAAAGATTTTTTGAAGATGAGTCATAATGATGAGGTAAGTATTCTGAGAGGGGAAGATTTTCTTTTTTTCTTTGAAAATAGCAAGTCTAATAAGAAAAATGAGAGGTCTGCAGACTATTGAAGTTTCTCAACATCTCTGGTTCTTGAAACAAGTTGTTTCTTCTTTTTCCTTTCCACCTGACATGGGAGACAGCCTTGAAAGCCTCTGAGAGAAACTGTATTGATTTCCCCTTATGGATGGATTAGAAGAATGAAAGCCTTGAGGAAAACAGCTGCCATTTCTCCATAGAGTACTTTAAAAGAAAAAAATTCCATTGTGTTTCTACTAGTTGATTCCAGGATCAGTGAGTAATAGCCCCCAAATACTTCCCAACACTGAAAACTCTGAATGAGACAGGAGATTCCCTTTGGTCATGCTTCTTATCTTTGTTTTACAAGCATAGATCTATCTTGATGTTAACAATGCTGATGTTAACAAATGCTGGGATATTTAAATCCTTGATGTAATGGATTACTTCTCAACAGCCAAAAGAATTACCAACACCACTTTATGGGAATACTTGTATATTTCCCTATTTAAAGGAGGTGAGTCCTCTTCTACTGTTGCTTGAGTTTCATCTTACCAAACATTGTATGTCATGTTGTATATATAGGGGCTCAGAAATCCTTACCCTGAAAACACCAAATGACTTATTTTTACAATGACCTGGAAAATTCACTGACTAAAATTGAGATATTTCTCTGGTTTTAATTATTGTTGGTGAGATAGCATCATATCAATAGCATCTATCTGCTTTATAACAATAATTGCCATTTGTCTCAATGAAGTCATAAGGGATATTCCTATCTAGGTGAGAAGCTGAGATATAAAAGCAATTTAGTGGTTAAAAATCTGGTTTAAATAACACCCTGGAAACACAAATTTTAAATTGCTGCAAAGCAGTCTCAGATCTTAGGCTTTCAAAGTAGTCAAACTAAATACTATGCAATTTACTCTGTAGGGATAATTAGACTAGTATTTAAAAATGAAGTCCAATCTACTCTGCAGGGTTGCTTAAGATCCAGTGATAGTATCCACAGGAGAATCACTTATATGGTCCACAGTGAAGCTTATACATTGGTCATGCTAATGACTGCATGCAACACAGTTATGAATAAATTCAGCAGTACAACAGGCACAAAGTTCCTGAGACATTTAGGTCCAATTTCTCCAATTTCCTGAATGATTCTGTGTAAAAATTTGAAACGAAAGAGAGACTTCAGATTCAACTTGTCATAATACAAAAATGAACTAGAAACAAATGTCCACATCAAGCTTTTATGACTGCCCATTGTCATATCTTGAATATCAGTTAGAGCTGAGACTCAGAAGTGATCCAGCAAGCCAATTTCTATCAATAGCATTATTCTTACTTTTTTTTTCCATAATAAATATGATTATTTCAACCACTAGAAAGGAATTCAGCAAATTCACAGTTTCACATGGAACGGAGTTCCAGTTCCAACCTTTTTATTTTTTTTTCCTTATTGTTTTCAAGCAGTATCAGAGTTCTATAGAATTAATTTGTTATACCAATATTTGGCAGTGAGAAATCATGCATACCTGAAATTACTAAACTGATCTCATTGGAAGATACCATACTTCACTTTTTTTATTGTACGGCGGTGCATGGGAATATAAATATGAATGTGTTTAAAGGTGGCTCTGTATTTTAATGAATACAGAAGTAACCCATGGAAAAAGTTTTTAGGTCAGTAAAAATGTCTGAAATATTTTTTGAGCTCATTTCTACATAAGTACATTTCTGTTAATATTTTTTTTATGTACAATACTGGCATAATTGCCCAACATGTTCAGTATCCTTAAACAGCACGTATCAATATTTCTTTCTGTTAGTATAATGAAGTTGTGGTAGTTTACACACCATTGCAATTATCAGGCATTTACAGCTTCCATGTCAAAACACAGTCTTAGTCCCTAAAAAAGAAATTTTAAGACCTGTGCAACTAGCACTAAGACTTTGACTGTATCAACTATTAAAACAGGTATGTAGATTGTTTGAAAATAAGCTTCTTTTAATAAAAAGAAATAAATATAAAATCTTGAATTTGCTGTCCTAATTTAAAATCAAAAACAGTACCATCTCTTTGAACCTATATAGTATACTCCTTTATTTGTTGGAAAGGTATTGTAGGGCTACAAGCAACAGAAAACGAACAGGTGTATGAATGCTTCTGATTGAATAAAATTCAAGCAGCAAGATAATTTAAAAAAATAGGGAAATAATTTATTTATCAACAAATGTATCAATATATTCCTGAATCGGGCAGAGTATTAGTATATGCTGTTAGGCTTAGGTACAAATATGTATCTACAGTATAGTGATATATCTAAGAATGAATGAAGTAACATAGATCTGAATGAAGTGTGCTTCACTTATTAACAGAATATTCTGTTCTAAATACTGTTGCTGTCACCTTAGAAAGAATCCTAAATAGTTATTTGATAAATACGCTGGCATTACTATCTGATGTCATTACTACTGTTTCAAAAATGGGGTCCATAGTTAATTATATAATAAGCAGAGCTTCATGGTGGGGCACTTCTTAGAAGAAAAGTGCCCTAATTTTGAGAACTGGGTAAATTAAACCCTTCAAGTACACAGCAAGAGCTATCTGGATGAAAAAAACACTTCCTTTCCTTCCATTATGTGAGTATTTAGAATGGATTACCAGGTGTTTTCAAATGTTTGTGTGAGAGACTCATTCAATTTCAGCAGGTAATCTTCAGCAGGTAACCTTAGGCTCCGTATAGTCAATACAGAGATAGGCACCTCTGGAAAACAACTGGCCTGACCTTTCTCAGGCATCCCTGGAGATGCCTGTTCCTACCTGTGATTATGATTGGAGCCACAGTGCCTGCCAGCAACTTACACAAGTACCATCAAACAAAGAGAGGAAAATTCCAGCCGCACATACTTTCAATTCATTGTACAGACTGTGCAAATTCCATGTCATTTATGTAGCACTTTAAGCATCCATAGTATTTGATTTGGTGACTCTGTTCTATCTTGTTTAAACTGGACTTGAATTAGAATTTATATAGGGCAAGTACGTAGCCCAGAATTTAATCCCATGTGTCATTTACATATGCCCTTAGATTGTTAAATGAAAAAGAGCCCAATCATTTTCTTCTCTTTAGAAACCATGAAAATCCACATATTAGCATCTGAGTTATATTGAATCACTTTCCTCCACTAGTTTGAATACTGAATCAAAATCATACAGTGCTGAGAGAAATAGTAAATTCTGACCCCCTGAAAACTCTGAATCTTTTATTAAAAATTGTCACTTCTAGAAACATGTTTTTTTTTAAAAAATAAGGAAATGCTTGCTACAGGAACTGAAAAGAATGCGAGGCAGGTCTATTCAGAATTACTTGCACAAAAAAGATTTTAAACTGTTATAAACTTAAACAAATTCCTTTTTGAAAATATACTTCACAAAGCAGAGAAACAACATAGTTCAACAAAGACGAATTGAGAGTCCTACACTGGGGACAAAATAACACCTAAACCTGTGGGAAAAAACAAGTTGAATAAAAATGACCTGTGTACCCTTGTAGCAGAGACAGCCAATACCTCCTGTGCTGTCAGTTAGGAGCGTGATTATTGCCAACAATTAGGAGAGTGATTATTGCCTTCTCTTCTGCACTCAAGGGACCAAATTTGGCTCCCCATGGCATATAACGCTCTACCTATGAATCAAGGTAGCCAATGACCAGCAAGTCAAGTCTTCTGCTTTACTAGAGTATATAGTATGAGATTAAACAGGGAAGAGAGAAAATTTTGAGTAACCTGCTTTTTCCCTTGAAATCATGTAAGAATTACTGTTTCAAAGCATAGACTTCACAGGCAGAAGTCACATTGCAAACCATGACATTTACATTACCGCAGCACATTCAAAGCAGAACATTTCAGCCTGACAGGTCATCTCAGCTCGAGGTCATAATCTGGGCACAACCTAATGCTTGTTCATATTTGCCAGCACCAAATCTCAAGGCATTTACAAACTCTCTTCTTACCCTGTAGGAATTACTGTTAACTACTGAAAAATGGTTGGCTTCTTTTGGTCTACTCAACTACTTATATTAAATTGAAGAACAGTGTTGTTATTAGACTTTTAGAAGACCCAAATCTCTCTTGAAAGACTGAATGTATACAAAGAGCATTTTGGAGTATGGTGTATGAATGACTGAAATGTTTTCTTCAGTCTTCTAAATTTAAAATAGATGTAGCAGAGAAACCAGAGTTTTCATTTGTGATTTCTTCAAAGTGTTCTTTCTTACCTGACAGCAAGCACTCCCCAAAATATCATAGAATATGTTTTCATTTGATTAATAAAAGTGAATGTTAGAAAGTCAAAATATTCTTGGGCTCCTGGATATTTCCTTAGTTCTGCAGAAACAGAAAGGCAAGGAAAGAAATAATGTTTTCCTGCAACATGGAAGACTCTTCCCCACAAATCTAGCAGACCTTTATAAATTAATTTCTTGATAGTCACTTGCCCAGAAAGTAGAGCACTACTCTACCCTGTAAAACAGGCAAACCTAATTTATCTCTAATTACATACAAACATAAGAAAATAATGATTGGCTAATTATGTAAAACACTACAGAAAAGAGCAAGTGGAGATGACAAGAAATGTATGGAGAAAGAGTAGCCCATCATATTTAAACAGATAGTGAATAAGGTGGCCAAAGGTGAGTGATCTGCTGAATGTCATCCCCTTAGCTAATGAAAAGACCTCACAGCAGTCACTCAACATGCAGGTATATTCAGAGCTTGGCAGAAGCCTCCTGCTCTCCCTCTTACTTGGGCTGAGGCCTGTTGCTGCAGCCTCAGTCAGAACACCGAAGATAAAATTAAGAACACATTTTACATGGAGAATTTTTCCTTCCTAACCTTTATGCAAGGTTAACATAGTGTGTAAATTTCATCATGCTTAATTTCAAAGCTATGCTACTACTGCCACATATTACAGCAGAAAAGGTTGCAGTTCTTAAAAGAATAATTTCATAGTGTGTGCAATCTACCCTTCAATTACAACTGTCCTTTTTACATCCCCTTCCACTTCAGCTGCACTGTACTGCTACATAAAGCAGGACCTGTCGTTAAGTTTCGGATAAGCTCTCTTAACTTAGAGGCAACACTCACCCTTTAAAAATGCACTAATTTCAGTAATTTTAATAGACTTGTTTTATAAAAGAAACCTATATAACCACAGAAACACAGTATATCTGCAGCAATAAGCCATCATGACCATCAGTCATAGGGAAGAAATGCATGATATCCAGTCACTTAAACAAATGTGAGTAGAAGAGACTCCTTAACATAAAAAGTGAGGAATTGGATTAAAAATATATATAATAAGGATCAATAAGCTTTAAATAGGAAGAAATTACCCATCTGCTAAAGGAATATGTATATATAAAAGTATGAAGAGTTAGAGATGAGAATTTAATTAGCAGACAGGGATAGTCTCATGATCCTAGGCAAACCAAACAGATGAAATGCAAAGTGGGTGAATAAAAGGGAGGGTATTACTAAATTAGGCTGTTTCTTATGTCTTCATGACTAATATACTGTTACATTTTTCGACTACTATTTAGTATCTTAAGACAGCATTTTGGTTACACCAAGTAAAATCCTAATGCCACCACTAATGAAAAGTTTCTTCAATTAAAATATCAGTTTTCCCTTGGAAAGGCAAATTTAAAATTTTATATAAATCCCAGGGTCTGACAGATTTTATTACCTTTTTAGATGATTCATAATTGGTATTGTGTTTTTCTTGCCTTGCTCCTCTCCCCATTGTGTTCTAACTGTTTGCAATTCAACAAAAAGTCTCTGCATTTGCTATTTCTTATTTTGTTCCTTATGAGATTAATAAGAACTTATTTAAGGAGGGGACATTTCAGAAATGAATTTAAAGGAGATGGAGAAGACAGCAGGAAAACAACACCAATAGGCAACAGGTGAACAACACAATATGAGACATTTTATTTCCCTAATTTTTGTTTCTTGATACTGAAGAAAAGAAAATATGAAAAGAAGATCTTAAAAGGCAACATTGTATTATTCCTTACTATGTAATTTCTTTAGTTCTGGCTACTCAGCATTTCCAAAAAAGTCACTGAAAAGCAACACTGAATTTCTCATGCTTATTTTAAATGATTTGCCTCATGACCACTGCCATTAGACTGGCTAATATCTCTAATGCTGTCCACTATGTGGTTTAGTTATGAGCTTTGATACCTGCTGGTTTTCTGGTTGGTTGAGTCTGCATCCTTCTACAGTCTTCACAGAGCTAGCTGCAACTGGGTCTTTGTGTCTCATTTGACTGAACTGTGACTTTCAAGCTTTAAAAAAATGTTCCTTAGAAAATCAAATTCTATGTGCACTACTTGCTGTATTCCTGTTTTTACAGCCTAGTTGTTTGAACAAGTTCATTTTGATGATACATTGTCTGGCTTAATTTACTGTAGTGTTGTTCCTTGCCTGTTTATATGTGCAAGTCCCAATACTAAATTCAGTCACAAAGCATCCTGGTTGCTCTCAAAGAGAGATACTTCAGTATGATATCGGGTTTCTTTATCTCTTTAGCTAGGTATGCCACTATCTGTAATCCACACACTCTAAAAATTCTCGGAGAAATGTTTTTCCAAACCTGCTGTTCAAAATCAGCAGGGGAGGTTTATGTACCTACAAGCTGAAATAAAGCCCTACACCACAGCAAACAGTGGCATTTTCAGATACTGAGAACCAATGCTGGACTTGCTGGGGAGAAATTTTCCAGGATCGAAGGTCTAAAGTTTTTTATAACTTGAAGAGTCCAAGGAATTGTTGATGTTCTTTGGAAAAAAGTTAAATAAAAAAAAAGTGTTCCTTTGAAGAATTCTGCCAAATTCCTCTCTGCATTTTTATTCATGTTCCTTTGAAGAATTCTGCCAAATTCCACTCTGCATTTTTAGCTAGCTAATACATCAAAAGCATATGCTTTGGTGAATGAGCTTTCATACGCATGCCAATAGTCCTGACTTACTGCTCCCATGACATGCAGAATATCAGTGGTAAACAGAAATTTGCTAAACTTCCTTACACTCTGACCACTGTGCATGCATAGGTTAAAACTCTTCCCTTCCCAGTCACAGTCTTAAAATGTAAAATTAGTATGCAAATTAAATTTTTTATCCCATGTATTTATGATTTAGCCTCCTATTAAAATTTCTTTGTAGACATTAAATACCAAATGTGGAGATAGCTGTAAGAAAACAGTCACAATTATCTGTATGCAGATAGTTATCAAAAGTTTTAGCTACACTTATTTCAAAACCCTAAGTTTCTTCTATCTGGTTTGAACCCTAATTTATCCATTTATCAATCATCCATTCTTAATTATACTATGAAAGCTGCTGAAAAAATGCTCTCATATTACTTGTTATCTTCTACTAAAAAACAGCAAATGGAAAATATTTCTGCCATATATGCTGCTGGAAAATATTAATCAAATGTTTTAAGAAATATAGGGTTTAGAAGTTCTTAGAAAAGTTGTATCCTATCCTCACACAACCAGGTACTAGAGTACGGACCTTTGGGATGCAGCCTCACTGTAACAACTAAATTTAAAATATTAGTATTATGTCATGCAAGGTTGCTAAGTTTATGACACCTTAATGGTTCCCTGCCTGCAGGCACTATCAATAATAGTAATCTAACTGCCACCGCTAATTCAAAGAGGCTGGAATTATGTCATACCTAACTGCTCAGTTTACGACATCAGCATATGAGCTGTATGGGGACTGAACTATCCAGTTAAGAAAACCTGAAAGAGAGGCACAGGAAACTCATATAATCAGCTTGCTTTTCTTTAAACTTTGCAGATGCTCCTGCACATCCTGAATATGCCAGCAGTTAGTTCACAGTAATCTTCCCAATATTCTGATATGCATTGGCCATTTCATTTTCTTAACAATAAATTGAAGGATTAATTTTCAAGAGACCTGCATTCTTCATAGCAATAGTAAAAATCATGCTTTGACTTGAATAGGCACTTGAAACAAACACCTGGATCTAAAAGGATAAAACCTATCTGCCTCTTTAAGTGGCATAGTACCTATACCCTGTCACGAGTTTAATCCTAAATCTAACAGGAGATGGATGGCAATTTCAGTACTTAAAGTCAGACCTTTAGACTACTTTAAGCCTAAAGCTCCAGTTCTCAGTTAAATGCTTATATATGTCTTTTGTAAGGATGCAAGTAAAAACTCAAGTCTTTCACAGTACACATGCGTATAAAACATGTCCAGACCTCTGCAGGAAAGTGCTGCTCAGCCTGAAGTCCCACTGTTACTTTTGCCAGGCAAATAATATTTGTGCTCCATAAGATCAAATCACCATTTAATTGAGCGTTTGTGAAATCAGTTTAAAAAGGAACTTGATGTTTCTCCAACCTCTCCTTTTTCAAGAACACATATCTCAAACTGCAGGGAACAAATGAGGCCCCAGAAGTTGGCACTGTTTCTCATGACAGCCTTAGCAGAATAGGCAGAGCCACTACACAGCAGGAAATGCATTCTGCCATGTCATTTAATTCCTCCTTGCACAACCTATATGTAAGAGGACACAGGAGACAATCGGAAAGTCAAGGTGATGGCTTTGTGTTGCTGTGATTCAAATGACAGAATTCCTCAATGGCTTTTTAGTCACTCCTCTTGTACCAATACAGCACAAAAGCAGAAATGCTTCATCAAGCTTGTGAGGAAGGACAGTTATGGCAAATAGGTGTAAGATCATCTTTCTCCTTGCCACTCAGCATTAGAATAATTCTTTTGAGATAGCATCTATACAGTACTTAACTATAAACTATTTGTGGGTTTCTGAAAACCGTAACACAATCAATCTTAATCTTCAGCAGAAAGGACAAGGCAGCCAATGGAAGCAATAGCTACACAAGGGCTTTAGGGTCACTGCTAGAAATAATCAGGCAAGCTAACACAAATTCTAGGGAGGAGGGAAAGTATTTTTGTAAGGAGATGAATAAGGCACAGAACTTCCATGAGGACTTTATGCTGTGCCTCAACTTCTTGGCAATCACTGAGCATCTGATGGTGCCTGCAAACAGTTCAGATGAGATTCAGTGGAGTTGCAGTGATTTAGGGTTACTGTCTGATGAGATTTCTCTGACAGAGTGCAGATCCCACATGATGTTTTATATATTTGACTATCTTATTAAAACTATGAAAAAGAAATGAACAAATCTCTAATTTTAAGCATTTCTATTAAGTTAGTTTTCTATAAACATCCCTTAATTTAATGATGTTTCATTTAATGAGTTGAGGAGAGGAGAGGAGAGGAGAGGAGAGGAGAGGACTGTTGAAAGGGGCCTACAACAATTGTACACCCGACAGAAGAGAGATGGTGCTTGTATTTAGTAGCTATGATCAAACAACAGCATCCTTCCTGCCTCTCAGTGCAGGGCAAAAGGAAATATTTGAAAGATTTTGCTTACATACAAGTTTTGCTCATATTTCTCACAGATTTGAGAGAAAACTTTGTTGCTGCTGACTTTACTGCTTTTGCAATTTAAAAAAAAGGTGAGATTTAGCTTTGGAAGTATGTGTAATCACGTGTTTATTTGGTACCTAAGCCTAAATCACAGCAATTTCACTGCTCTCAGGAGCCAAGACAGATAAATTAGAGCTAGCAGGAGTTACAGGTGACACCACTACCTTTTGACTAAAAATGCAGTTAGACACTGAAAATCAGGATCAAATCATCCCCTTGACAATCATTTACTGACGTACACACCTTACTACTGTAAAAGTTGCTTATTAAAAATATGAAAGAAACAATTGAACAACTAATAGCCTGAAACTTACTTGCAAACTGTTTACTTTAAACTCTGCAATGTTTTAGGAATGAGATGATGACCAGTGCCATTACTGCAGTTAACTGGTTGATGACTGACACCTCAAAAAATAGCTTAAAAGAGCTCTACCAGCAAAAATTTCAAAATGCTCATTCCGGTTAAATGTCATGAGAGTTCTGGAGTTTTGCTTTTCACACAAGCACATTGACAAGCTGTGCTGCTTAAAACCCTCCCCAACTTTTGGACTTCAAATGTTTGCTGAAAAAAAAAATTAACTAGAAAAAAAAAAGCTAAACATACACATGAATAAATTTTAAGACATCTTATAAATGACTCTTTTGTTCACTTACCAAAAGGTTAATCAGAGTAAACGTCTTTTTTTTTTTTTTTTGGCGTAACAATGACTCTAGCATTTTAAAAGAATTAGCAGTACAACTCTATAAATGTAAATCAAGAGTGTACAATTAATATTTAAAAAAAAAAGAAAAATCTATGTTATTCTGAATGTCGTACTTTGAAATACACATTTGTAACCTAGTAGGAAAGAGGAATTACTGTAGAACAGATTACATGCTAGAATTTACATATGCTTCATAAAAAAAAAACTTACAAAATACAATTGTCCTGAACTCACTTCAGCAAAATAGGAGTTATAAAGAAATGACAGTAGTAAATGCAACTATATATGATAATATAGACAAGAATAAAAGAAATTTCAAAATACCACCAACAATCAGCCAAACCTAAGATCTCTGATAATTTCCAAAAATCCTGTGCTAATATTCAGTTTCATTTGTTATTAAACAAGAACATTATTTTACAAGTTTGCTCTAAAAAAATAAAATCTATATGCTAATGAAATGACACGTCACAAAAGTAAAAAAATAGGTTTCTCTATGTAGGTTTCATGCTCTCCTATTACAGACTAAATAAACAGAATTTGTGCAGTTACTTTTAGTAACTTTGACAGGTATTAAAGCAGCTTTTACATGCCAGCTTCAACTTGCAGAGATGACTGACACTGAGACTTACTTGGACAGGTAAATGAAGGAGTAAAGTGAAAGTAAAGCCAGATCTACTAAATCCCATTTTACAGGCAATAACCAGACACACTTTTTATAAGCAGTGTTGTGTAACATTGTTCTGACCAAGGTCATACAGAGTGATTAAGGATGATGGAGACCTCTGTCTATACTATATCATACAAAAACATTACTACCAAGGCAGCACAATTGGGAACTGCTGGTTCAATCAACCCTAGTCCAGGCTTGAATCATTTATCAGCCTCTGTCTTGGGAGGTCCAGTACTGTGCTTCCATATGCAATCACAATAAGAAATGTAATTTTGTGGTTCCCCATCCTACTCCATCCACATTTTCAGTCATTCTCTCCAGATGTACTTCATTTTTTTTGTCACTAAAAGGTGTTCTGCTCTCCCAGCATCAAGCACCAAGCCCGGGAGATCCTGAAAAACAATAATTACATTGAATCTCAAATTGTTTCTCATCTCTCATGTTTCCTAAGTATTTTATTTTCTTTGAATTCATTAGTACTTCAGGGCATGTTAGACAGTCATGTTAGTGCAATGCAACACAGACAACCTGAAGAAGCTTAAATTATCTACATAAGGTACTAGTAATGGCCTAGTGATAACAGCACAAAAGTCAGTGCTAGAGCTGACAGAGTGCAAATTACCTGTGCTCACTGCATGTAGGCCGAAATGGTGTCTGGTGCTGGAGCTGCTTCTACACTATTACCTCGGCCACAGCTACGCTACTGTGCTCTTCTGCATGAGGAAATAACCTGATTCTCAGCGCACTGGTTCTCACCATGACGTTTTTATATGGCACAGTTTTCACACCTCACACGCCATAGCTATCTACCTGGGGAAGAGTATACGCTGTACAGTGGCTGCACAGTGACAAGACTTGATAATCAACCTAACTTGAGCATTATAACCATTTGTGCAAATAAATTTCACCCTTTTTACAGGGCTTGTTCCAAGATCTTTGTTTTCCGTGTATGGTACCATGTCTGCGTATCCATGATCATCCACTGACCCTTCTATAAAATATACTATGTGGGTAGATCATCTTCCTTCTGTTTTAAGAAACATATGCTTAGAACATTTAATTTTTCACTGCAGCATTAATATAGTAAAGCATCTGCAAACCTCTACATGTACTTTGTAACTAACAAAAAATACTAGATGGCATGACAGAGCTATATAACTTGAAAGGATATATTATTATACACAACCTCCATCTTCACGTATTCAAGAGAAGAAAAAAAAAGTGAAAATATGTATCAGCGTGATATTAATGCTCAAATTTTGCACGCATCAAGTCAGGAAGCTGCATGTTACAGTTTCCATAGCAACCATAATTCAATCTCCTTTTGCATTTGTGGTAATTTTTAGCAATGTATTTGATATAATTGTCATGTGAGTAACACTTTATTTGAAAAAATGGTGTAATTTCACATTGGATTATCTTTACATGTAGGGCACAGCTCTGCAGTACCCACTAGCATAGAACTCACAAAGCTGTCCTTTATGCTTGTATCAGTTCACCTTCTGCATGTGTTGGTACAAGGTGGAGTGTCAAGTGGGTGTCATACAAGATATGGGGCTGTAGGTGATGTGCACAAAATTTAAAATATTTCAAACATCTGATCTACTGAAACTCACCCTGGAGAAAAATTCTATTGATTTTTCTGACAACACCTATTCATCTAAATGCATACTCACATCATTCTGGCTTGCATATTTAATCTTTTGTAATTATTTCATGAAAATCTTGTTAAGCATACAATTCTTTTGAAGAGAATTCTCAAGGAATTTTCGTACCTTTAAATTATTACCTAATTAAAGTAGCATGTGAACAATTTTACTAAATAAAGCCAGTGTTCTGATAACTCAGTAAAAGCTTTTTCTTTGCAAGAAAGGGAGAAGAAGGTTCAGTAGTGCCTGAGACACTGTCTTCCCTCACCAGTTATTATAAACTCTAAGTGCTGCTTTTTAAAACTCAGTAAATTTACAGTTTTATCACTTGCTAAATACATATATACAGATGTATAAAAATAGCTCAAAGTACAAGTCCCATTCCATACTAAAATCTTACATTTTTATACATTTCTGAATCCAAAATTTGTGTTTCTTTTACTTAAGAGGCTAATAAACATGAACTAAAGTGTATAATCAATGAATATTAATAGTATTCATCCTGATTTGGAAACTTCTATATCAAGTTTCAGTTTGGAGCAGAACACAATGATTGAATTGCAAGTTTTAAGAATGTGATCTGTATGCACAAAATAAATACAATAGTGCAGAAAAGTAGCATGAAGCCTTATTTTAAAATAATTTTTGTCCATCCTTAAATATATTACCTAACAACAAGTTATCAGATAGAGCACTGATTCTGTTACAAGATGCTGCTTGCTGCCGTAATTTGTGTAAATTAAATCTGTGTGGCCAAAGCTCAAACTGGAGTTGAAGATGGCCAGAAACGTGGGGGACAATAAAGAGTGTTTT